>JAJSRV010000033.1:671048-1184706 GCA_021527715.1 Neoseiulus cucumeris | reverse complement strand
CTGCCTGCCTGCCTGGCTTCCAGTAGGGGAGCAGGTGGGAGAAGGAAGGGCTTTCAGGGGAAAATCTGGGTATCTGTCGTCAGGGGCGTTTACGGGCGACTGAGCCACCACTTGATTAGCTGATATCGGAAGAGTCGAGAGTGAGAGCCCACAGAATGATATTTTTTTCTCCTTGCTCGGCTTTTGGCTGACGCAGTTATTCGCACTTTCAGTCACACATTGTCAGGCAGCTCACCCCTCCCGCAGTTTCCTCTGACTCCCTCTGTTCAGCACTGTGTCGCCTTTTCGATCGTCGAGGGTCGTCATTTATTTCCGCCATTTCGTCATAATTACAGATATCGACATTCTTCCGGATGATTCAATACAATCAATACCGACACAATAATACGACCCCGACAGTGCCTTTACTGTTCGGAGGCAATACGGGTGTCGATGCCAACAGCATACCACTTGCTCTCTATCCCACAACTTGGTTTTCTGAGTCTCGACGAGGGCTCCGAGAGGTCCGCTCGCTGAAATCGTCGATTTGCGCACAGCATGAGACGAATCTCCAAGAAAAACATCCACTATCATGTGCTGACTGCGCGTTTAAGAAACTTGGAAGTCCACCCGATGATTCTACCGTTGTTTTTGCTCCTTGTTTTTGTCGCGTCTCTCTATGAATAGGATGATTAGGAGATGCCACTTCCTGGGCTCTCGAGTCGTTCCCCAATCTCTCCGATCGTCGCATGCAGAGCGCTGCTCCTAAGAGCTGCTAACCCTAACCAAAAGCCATCTCAATAACAAGTTGGGTCGCTCCTACGTCGCCATTGTTGCCACACAACGGCGACGATGGCGGTCGAGCCGAGCGCAGGATCACAACCGCCGCGAACAACAATAACAGCAGCAACAACAACCACTGCACAACTTCCGTAGCCGCGTGCAAAAAAAAAAAGGTTCAATGTGGCGCTGACAGAGGAATAAATCTTGACTCCCACTTCACTTCCGAAACAATGAAACCCTTCCGACGCTTAACCAGAGATGAAGATCTAACCCTCGCGGGCGACAGTGGCGAATGAAAGGTGAGTACCTCCCACTTTTAAGAAATCCCGCTAATGCTCAAATCAGGCTGGACGGGGGTCGACGAACATCATTCCGCAACTTCCGAGATTTTTTTCTCGGCTGAGGACAAGCATGACTCAACAATCTGGCCCTTATGAATGAAGAAAAGAGGGTTTTCGGGCAAGAAGAGAACATCGCCGTTCCGATCGTCCATCTTACCGGAGGAAGGCCTAACTGGTTGAGCTCGACGGGAACTATATGGCCATGAGTTCGGTCTCTCGTGGAGGCATTTCTTCCGCAGCGATTGCGCAAATCTCGTATGATCGCTCACGGACATCCTGTGGAAAAAAGCAAAGGCATCGAATTTCAAATTCTACCGACTGTTCTTGGACGCGGGTAATCGACCGCCAGACGAGGCCATAAACTTTTATGTAGCGGTCGATCAGTCGTTTCGAAGGTGGAGTGTCCGACAGGAACAGTAGGCGCAGGATGCAATGGAGGCGCGATAGTTTCTACGTGTTGGAGCACCGGGAGCGCTCGGGCCACGTTTGAAAACCATTATGAATGTATGTGGACCTCGATCAGAACCCCGGGGATCGAAGGAGGCTTCCGACGCCGATCTCAATGTCCGAGAATTCCGCTCGGCTAACCAGCAGTCGGTCGGAGGCCCATGGTAAGTGACGTTGCCAGCCCAAGGTACCACTTGAATGCTATCGTTCTCAGCTTGTTTACTTTCTTCGTATTTACAGTCGAGCGTCGGTCCATCCATCCGGCTGTTTCTCATTCAATTCATTCATCGAGCAAGTCGTTTATGTGTGCTCAAAGCTGTTTACATCAACTTCCAGTTGAACGCGCATATTGTCGGTGGTGGTGGTGCTTCGAGCAGAGAGGAAGTTCCTTTCAATGGAAAGTGTGTTCGCCTCTTCCGTCGTCGTCGTCGATTTCTTTTCTTGATCTTCTTTTTTCGCTCCTCCTGCGACAGAGAGTAAGGTGCGAGGAAGCGTGAAGCCTGAGGCATCTCAAACTGTTTATTCACAGCTTCTCGACGCGGAGAGATCTCTGATCGAACGCTCCGGTACGTTGAGGTCTTGGATTGAAGACGGAGCCACCACGAACAGGACGACGGACGGACGGACGGACGGACGGACGGACGTGGGCAAAGAAAGGACGATTCTGATCGTCGTAGTGATGGCGGCCCCGGTCGTCGTCCTATCGGTCAGCAGCTAACCGCGCCCTCCTGATGAATCCATTCAGATGCGTCGGGTCGATCCTTCTTTTGTCCACCATCCGCGGCGACCGAACTTATCTCACTCTGCACCGATGGCCTACGCTCTCTGATCTTGCCACTAGCTCACGAAGGGTGACTCGACCAAACGTCTACAGCCATCAGCGGAATGCCTTTCGTTTCGAAAGCATTCAATGGGAATGATGGATTCCACGTACATTGATTGCCCCATACGGCAGTGAGCTCTCGTCGGGTTGCATTAGGCTGTGGTGCCGAGAGTACATCGGCTAACCGAAACATTTCCCTCGTATGGACACCACCGCAGCACCCTATGGCAAGAGTTTAGGTTTTAAATAGAAATCTTTTCCTCCTTCTAGCAATAAAGGCAGTTTGGTATATGAGTGTGTGAGCGAGCTTTTCGATAGCGTCTGACCAAAATGGATGACCCTGAATTAGTGACGAACGAAGCCACCAATGACGCTCGGAATGATAAGAAACTTTTTCCCTTTTGTTGCGGATAAGTTCGACGAAGACTCGAACGAACGGACCGGTCCGAAGCATCGCAGCCGTAGAATACTGCTCGAATCGAGTGTGTACTGTTGTGCTCTGCTCAGGTGATAATTGGGGAAAGCTCTTCGCTTTCTGTCTGTCTGCTTGCTTGAATGCCTTGCCACCCACCAACCCTTCCACCAAGCCATGTCGAGGCTCAGCTGTTCTTAGTCGGAGAGGATAATTATTCCTCATTACCAGCAAGCAGAGGCACAAGGATGGAATCGGCAGTTCGGTCGTCGTCTTTTTTGATCGCTGCTCGCCACTTGTGGAATAGCCACCGATCGACTGAATGTTCCTGCGAGTTCGTGGGGTGCCGCGGTTCCTCTGTCTGCACTTGCGTGCATGCTCGCGCCCATTCATCTGCGGTCGCGTCAGCGCTCACAGACGTAGACTCGCCCTAATGAATGCCAAAGGCGATTTCTCGCAAAAAAAACATATGCTCCGCTCGCCCACTCAAAACTTCGATCTGCTCCGCGTTTAAAAAATGCTCCCTCGAGCCTCTCGCCGCACGTTGTGCTAATCTGTGAATTATAACATACTCGTTTCCAGCATCGACTCTTGTGGACTTCCTGAGAACGAACCCTGTAACCTCGACTTGCTTCGAGATCACCGTGACTTTGGGGAAAAACTTCGAGAAAAGTCGAAACTCGATTCGACTGCTGGTTCAATACTTGAACGAATAGGTACATGTTCTGCTTTGAGGGGTTTAGGGCAAGCTCTAGAGTTCTGATATGTTTGAGAGAAAAGTTTGGGGCAAGATGCTCTCTCGAACTCACTCACAGCCAGCTCGGTTCATCGAAGGAGTACATTTTCCTTTGTTCGGACATGAACGAGAAGGAATCGATCGGTAGAAGACATTCCACACCGCCTTCCGTTTTCGATGCTCTGAGTTCTGTTGAAAGCCTGTACCTAACAAAAGCGAGCGTGGTATTGTCGCCCTTAGGGCCAGCAACCTCCTGCGGCTAACGGTCCTGGCCTTCCCTGCTTGCTAACATGCAGCTCATGGCAGTAATGAGAAAAAGTTAATGTTGTGGCCAAAGGTGTTGCCGGCATATTGTTGCTGTTACCTGCTCGCCTGCCAGCCCGTGTGCTTTCGTCCGGCCGGCCAAGTTGCTCTCCGACTCGCTTCCTTGTTGGTGCGCTACGAGAAACGACAAACATTAAATACAGAAGTCGTGCAACACCAGGGACACTCATCGGCCATATATCTTCTCCTGGCCCCGTTTTGCCCACTGCGTCTCGCCGCCTTTACCTGCGAGCTCTTCAGTCTACCTCTTCCTCCCGGTCGAGTTCTCGCTTCTGTTTGGCTTGGACAGAGAAATTAATGACGACCGCATCTCCAGAGCCTCGAAATCTTTCCCCACCTATATCGCGGCGGCACGAGCGACAGCGGCAGCAGCTGGATATTACCACGAACACCACCAGTTAGAAAGCCTTTACACGCAACGGACTCTCTACTCGGGATGAAGACGGGCAGTTCTTCGTGAAGGAACAGATTAGTTCACCGATCGAAATGAATCCAATGAACAACAACAACATCAACAGCCCATCTCTGCACCTTGTTCAGGTGATGGCTAAGCGCCTCGACCACGTCATTTGATTTATCGGGAACGCATCTTGACTCTCTTTCACTCGGAACGAGTCGTCCTTCGCCAAATTCTCGTTTCAGAGTGCACGATTGGGATCATCCAAGAACATCTTCTGGAGGATCATGGAACTCTCAAGGATCTTCGGATTCCTTCCCTTTTTATTCCTCTTTCGACCGAAACGGCAGTTGTCTGCTACTTCAGTACTAAACCTTGAGCCTTGATCAGGACGAGGGAAGGAACAGAGTTTGGAAAATTCGGGACGAGGCCCCGGACACACCCACCACCTTTAGGGTTAGCGAGCAAAGGTGTCTAGGTGTCAGTGGCAGACACTTTTTGTGCTCTCGGTGGAAAACAAGTTTGGTTTCGCCCCTCGTTGACTGCAAACTCGATTGAATGCAGCGGATAGAAACCTCCTCTTCCATGTTCTCCATCCAAAGCTTCGTGATCTCGACATCGTGGTCAGCGGTCAGACACGGCGGAGAAACGATCTTTCTTTCTTCGTTCATTTTTTGCTCTTTTGACTAACTAGCGATGACTGAGCATCCACACAACGAACTCGTGGATCGGAGGAGACTTCGGCGACGGTCTGATGGCGCGCCTCAGTTGCGTTGGAATGCTCGGTTTGTGTGGTTCCGGATTCTCCCAGATGGATTTGGTTCTTCTCCGGTTTAGTTAGCTCGAGTTCTTAGGTTCCTTGACACGTCTTTAGAAGCTCGAATTACTTCTTTCGAGCTTGACACGATCTGAGTTTTGAGTCCTGCTCCCAAAACATGCATATTTTTCGCTTGAATAATGAAGATTCAGTTTTGGCGAGGAAGTGTCGCCGGAGCTCTCGCGGAATCAATACATTCAAATGGAACGTTTTGCTGCTTCGGTGAAAATCGTGGAATGTTTTATTAACGATGTTATTATGAAGTAGCGAAGCATTATCGGTCCCGCAACTTTGCCCTCTCCGAGTAGTTCGATCGAAGGCGAGTGAGCAAGCGCGCGCGCCAAGAGATGGCCTCGTTTTAATATATCTTCATTTGCGACCGCGACTGCGTTTTGTGCCTCAGACCGCACCTGCCACGAGTTCCATCACCGCAAAAACCAGCTCTTCATGAGATTCGATTGCCTCACGTCGCGATCATGCGGTCGATTCCGGTGATGTCGAACTCTCGAAAAAGGTCTGTTGAGGTGCCGCGCAGAACCATCGGCCTACAAGACAGTCTCCACGACTTTATGATGCACTCTAGCAGAAGGCGAAGAGCTTTAATAAAAGGCCACATGCTTAATACTTCACTTATATACTGTCACTTATAGCAGATCGACCATTATAGGAGATCGATCGCCAGATAGCTCGCTGACTTGCTCTGCGGCCGCTGCCTCCGCCGCATAAGTGCCAAGGCCCCAGAAGTGTGCCTAGGTAACAACACCCCGACGGATGTGATTCTTGTCTTTGGAATGCCGACCGCATTGTCTTGTTGCCAACACAGCAACAGAACTCCAATCGAACGAGTCTCTCCTAAGCGCTCTCGAACACGCGCGTTCTGTTTTGATCTCGGTGTGGCGCCTGTCTCGCGAATCTCCTCGCAATAACTCACATGTAAGCAGGCTAGTGAGCGACGGGGAGAGAGCTCTCAGGCAGAGAAACGCTAAGTGAAACCGTTCGATAATTGAGTTTGAAGCGTTTAGTTTGAACTGATTGAGTCCAGCACGCTATTTCGTAGTTATTTTCTGCGCACACCACATCACGTTTGAACTGGAGCATTCCATTGACAGACCCATAAAGCGACAACGAATTGACGCTTTGGAGGACATCAACAAAAAAGTAGCATCGCAAACATAAAAGCCTGATACGCGTCCTCGCTGTTTGAATCGATGGCTCCTCAATTGCTCGTCATCTCTCAGCTCCTCAGACGAGTTATTCCGGATTTTCCTCGATCAACTCGACTAGGGGAAAGAAAGTTCGATCGAGCATCGGTGTTTGTTCCCCCGAAAAACGGGGGTCGGAATGAGGGTACTCTGGTTCAGTAAAGGATGGAGAATTTGGAGGTTCTAGCATTCGACAACCTCGAGGCAGAAACCGTCACGTCGTTACGGTCAAGAACCCCGAGACATCGGCATCATTGACTCTTCACGGTTGCGAGGCAGCGACCTCGAGTCCGATTGGGCTTCGATTTGTGTTGTTTTCGTCTGTTTCCTCGAGGTTCCGATCTGAGCGACTTAAGTGGCCACGATGACGAAACGCAGGGTCATCTTGGCGGAGAAAACTTTTCACGGCAAGGTGATGTGCCATGTTCAATAATGGGACCAGGTCAACATTTTCATCTGAATATACTCGCGTTGATGTGGAGCACGAGTCAGAGCATGCGAACACTGAATAGAACAAGGATATGAGGCGGGACGGCTGAATGGATTCCGAGCATCCATTGATTCCATTCAAGAGAGGAATGCAGATAAACATTATATGGACATATTCGTTTGTTGTGGCATTTTCGTTCGTTCTCGCGAACGAATAAGTGAGGGGAAAAAGGACGTGAGGAAGCAAGCATGCCGAGCCACAGGAACTGTTAACCAGAGTCGAACGAATGGATGTCCTCGGGCAAGCTGCAACCAATAACCAACATTCAACTGAACAGCCCGGAGAGCCCGAGCACACGCCTGATAGGGACATCGCCCAAGGGAACAACAAGAGAGTTATCTCGACGACAGCCCCGTCGGCGGCCGCTTCCAGCGTAAAAACGCTCAACGGTTACAGATCCTCGTTCCAGATGGAGTCCACGAAGTCTTCATTCGATCCCTCCCACTTTCGAACTTCCCGTTTAGCAAAATCGTTCGGTCTTCTCACCGCGAGTCGATTGTGCTCATCGTTGGCATGGACTACTCGAACGATCTCAACTTCCCCTTCGGCTTTCAGTTCTTCAAGCAGAAAGTGTTGCCTGTTCCAAGTGTCAAACCCCGATAAGAGGTGCATCATACAAACATACTTAGAGGGAACGGGACAGGAATTCCTTGAAATCAGTTCACTCGACAACAACAAAGCAACAAATGTTATTCTTGTTCGTTGCGAGGAGAGGAGCATTGAAGAGGGAAAATCAGAGGGCTCCGTGGGCTGGCTGCTCCTTTGACTCAATGGTGGGTGGCATCATCTCGATTCATCCACCCTTCTTCCCGAGTCTTTCCCTTTGAATCGAACACAACACCATTCAATAGCTATTCAACGACTCTCCCCGCGAGCATTCGAGCTCTTAGCTTCGAAGTTCTGTGCATCATCCTTGGAGGCTCTCGCGCGACGGCGACAAACTTGTATTCTCGGATTCGCCAGCCAGTATTGGATTCTCTACTGGATATTCTTCCTCTGTAACTGAGCTCCGTGCTGAGGACTGGGTTTCGGATCGAAATGAAGAATTCGGAGGCTCATCGACGTAGACCTCGGACTCGATGATCCTCCGGGAAGGTCCTTCACGAGATTGGTGAACGGTCTTTGGGTGATGAGTTTTTGATTTTTCGGAAAGACATCAGCGGCTTGCTCTTGGTCTCGTTGGAGTTTATCTGGGGGTTCTAGCCGCGGATCGTTGACACTCTCTGCACCGAGCACGGTGGCATTGCCGCTTATCTGTCGGTGCGCTGCGCGTGTGGAGAGGAAGTGGTGTGAGTTCGTCTGTTGGCGTTCGTTTGTTTTGTTGTTTGTTCGCTTGTTTATTGTCATCGGTCGCTTCGTTCGCTCGGCCGCGGTGAGAGAACAAGCTGGAGCTCAATGTGTCGCTCGAAGCTAGTTTGCCGGCCGGTTTGCCTGCCTGCCTGCCTGCCAGCCAGACGGCGGTTCGCAGCCCTACCACCGACGAAGCAACCCATTCTCCTTAGCCCGAAAGGACGAAAACGCCAGAGGCAGAGCCGAGATCATGATGCATTTCCGGTGTTCTTTCCGCTTCCACCGACGGCTGCCGCCGCTACCGACCGACTGCAGAAGGAGCTGATAATGAAACGAGCCTACACGCTGCGCCTGCGGTTTGCTTGCCTGACAAGCGAGTGAGTTTGCTCAGGAGGTTGAATCGGTGTGTTTTCCATTTGCTCACTTCGATTGTCCAGCAAGTCACTGAATGTATGGACAACTTGTACAGCTCGGGAAAAATACATGGAGCGATCGCTTTCCAGATTTTCAGAAACGAATCTCGTCGGTGGTCCCCTCGATGTGAACTTCGTTCCTCACTCAAAATCCGAAGAAGCTGTTTGCAAGCGAATAGGATTGACGAACAATTTCTGGTACTGATAATTCTGACTGCGAGTGAAACTTATTTAGCGAGCGTTACTTGACAGCAAGCCCTTCGGAACGACCTTTGACGGACAATGGGTCGAACAGGCGGGGGAGAACTTCGTCCCGCCTGCAACTTGGACCGCAACTGGCTGTGAACTTCGAGTAGGTCTCTTTTCCCCATAAGAATGACAAAACTCGGGATCAGAGCGTCGCTGTTTCTTCCGAAGCAAACGAGAGGGATATATACTTCTCATTCTATCCGATTCTGCAAGCGCAATCGTCCGCAGGTAACCTCGTCTCGCCAACTGCCACTGTGCCTTGGAGTCATGTCTGCTACGCAATCGACAGTCCGGGGCAGGGAGTCCCTTGAATCTATTTCGACTTACGGTTGCGTAACTGAATCGATGAGCTCGCTTGTTGTAGCCACGTACGCTTTATTTAACCACAGTGAACAACTCCTCTCATGTTTCCACCACGAATAACTCTTTCAAACAATCGACAATCCGTTTTCTGCGAAGCTCTTGTATCTAGTAATTCTTGCGCAGGACCCAACTCTGGTCCGATGCGAAATGGTCGGACGAAGATGATGTTGCTCAAACATGCGAGAGCTCGTGCCGCCTTCAAGAATCTGACCGATGTGCTACTGTGAAATGAATGCGACGAGCAAAGAGGAAACCCACGATGCATGCGAGGAGACATTCGCCTTAGTTTGCGAGAGAAACCCTCGGTCGATACCTCTCAGATGACGTCCTCCCACTCCTATCCTGAAAGGTGAAACCCTCCTTCGTAACCGTTTAGAACATACCTCGCGAATGTTTGTTGCGATTTCGTTTCATAATTCAAACGACGTCAGCTTTTCAGAGTTTCAGGATTGGGTGGGAGTTTGTAGGAGGAGCATCGGGAGGGCAGAGGGCAAAGGTCGCCAGGGGCGCCAATCCGAACTCAGGACAGCCGCACGAGCCAATGGCAGCTCTCAGGAGGATGGCGAAGGAGGTCACAGGGTTAACTCAGGAGGGCAGCAGCGGCACTAGCTGAACCAGCGTGCATCCCACGTGTGCCACCCAAGCTCCGCATCGCTTTTGTTGAGTTTCTGATTTTTCTCCTGATCCTTAGAAGCTGTGCCGATGAGGAATCGGAGAGATTTCCTCAAAGATCTTGAATATCCGCAACGAAAAGCACGAATGGGCACGAAAACAGCGGATGTGTTCGTAAATTCAGGCTCACCGCGGCACTGGTAATGTCTATAGGGTCGGACGCTTGCTCGATCAATTATGAAAAAATCCTCTATCATTGTCAGATGAGCAAGAATTCGATCTGATTTCAAGCGAAATCGACGAGGAGCTAGATCTCCTCGAATCTACCGCTTCCATCCCGCTCCTCAGGAGACGATTCTCTACACCGTGAAGCGGAGGCTGTTCGAAAATCTCTGAAACTCTGGAATAGATGTCACACAATCGAACTCTCGACCGTTTCTCTGGAAGGAATCGTGACGAACTTCGACAGTTTTGGCTTTTGTCACCAACATCAACTGGAATGGGTGACCTCTTTTCTCCGTTGTTGAGTTCGGGCAGGTGGAGAGCAGAGGATGGCTCTTCAACAGGGAGCAGCGAAGGAGAGAATCGCGTACATCGAATCTGCCGCAGATTTCCAGAAATGCGTTGATATTTGGCAAACCATTTATTGCGATAACTGCGCCGCCATCGAGCTCAATCCAGTCGAGAGCTCTCTCAGGTCGCTAGCAACACTTCCAATGTAACATTGGCTATTATTATTGGTCCTGAAATTAGTCAGAGCCTTTGTACTCGTAAAGAAAAAATCGATTGAATCACGGACCGAATTCTCGTCGCTTCCAAAGCTAAACTTCGTTTCCGTTTGCGTTCCAGAAACCATTTGACGACTTGAACAAAATTTATCGTGTGCGGCCCAGCAGCTCTCTGAGCCGTAGTTTCGAGAAACACGTAAGGTTTTCGAGGAACTCTTCAGAATTCGACGCAACAGTGAAGCCCGCAAATCTCAGAGATGTCAGTTGTGCTCCGAGTGGACAAGAATGAAGATCTTGGTGAACAGCTTCTCGAGCGGCTACGGGCTGGGGAGCACCAGAACGACACAATCCAGTTCATTTGTGGTGATTCAACAACGCGAGAAGCGCACATCGCGGTGCTTTCTGTGTGTTCACCGTATTTCGCCAAAGTTCTCAAGGACGTGATGCCGGGGAAAACAGTTGAGGTGGAGTTTTTCGGTGACATCATGGATATCGTCATCGAACACATTTACACGGGCAGAAGCCTGACGGTGAGAGTGGAGCAGACAGTGGAACTGTACGCCGCGGCAAAGAAGTTCTATCTGAACGACTTGAGAGATGACCTCCGACAATTCCTGTTGCGATCAATGGGAAAATGCTTGGAAACAGAAAATTTCCTCCAACACGACAAAGTTGACGACGTGTATCAGCTGACTGATATTTTCAAACATCCTGAACTCAAATGTGATCGTATCTCTCTAATCCAGCGCATCACGCAATGGGCGATGCGGACGTCGATCGAAGACATCAGACCGATAGTTGACACAATTTCAAAGCCGGAACCGCACCCCAACAAGGCCCTGCAGACGATTCGGCAACTCCTGGAGCCGGTCACAACAGTTGTGCGGTTCTTGGTGAGCGTGATCCATTGGAACGTGAGAAACTGGAAGTCCGTTTCCATCGTAGTATTGCTCTCAGTGATTCTTTATCGAGACGAGAGAAGATGTCCATGATCTCTGGAGTGACAAGTTGAACTACAAACATCGAGTGAAGAAATTTGAAGAATAAATCTCGTTTCTCGGATGCAGGGAGTTCGATCGATTCATTTCAATCTTCACGCTCGCTTGTTCTGTTTCAAGATTCATCTTGTAAGCATTGATCAGTCTCTAAGGAATTCTGATTTGAAATCTCTGATGAGCAGCTACTGCAAGCTCGAAGAGGGATCGCTCAAGATGCACCGTTCCGTGCGGTATGTTCCTCGTCATCGAGAACGTCATGGCGGAAGCGACTCTTCTCCGCTTACTCAGTCGGGGCTCCTTTTGGGGCGCATCCACTTCCTCCGGGGCATTTTTTCTCTCGTGCTCCGAAATTGATGAAGTGCAAATTGGACCCCGCGAGCTTCCATTAAGAAAGCATTAGTTCTGATAAGGGGTTCGTCTCCCGAGCGCGTACGCTCTGTACAGAGACGCACACGAAAGGGTTGATAAGTCCGGCGCCCTGATTTTTCCGCGGGCGAAGATTCACCATTCTACTGCCGCATCTGTGGTCGACACCACCATCAAAACGAAGACACTGACAATGATGACTTTTAGATGAAAGCCAACCGTCGCATAATGAGCTGAACTCATCTCATGTTTCAACCACTTTTTTTCGGGCTTCTTCGGCTCTACTAAAAATAGGCAGTCTTGTTTTTGTCTCCTCTTCTCTCGGACGATGACAATCTATGCAAGAATGTGATGCCTTTTCGGAAAATCTCAGTCGAGAAGTTCTTGGCGAGAACTGACTTTTTGGAAGGGATTGATGGTTTCAGAGAATATCGCGATATCTACTCCAAAGAGTTTTGACCTCGGACAAAGAAATATTTCTGACTTGAAATCATACATCTTCAAGTTCATGAAAAAATTATGACGGGTTCTACTGGTGAAGAGCTCAAGAGACAAATCTGTACAGTGAAACTTTGATTATATCACCCTCTAATCGATCACCGGTTTTCGACATTGATCAAGTTGCACAATATTCAGAGATCACACAGGTGTGAGAGCTGTGAAGTGATAATTCATGTCTACTCGTGATCTCATGGAACCGATTCCGCAACTCATCAGGCAAATCGGCAACACCTCATAGGCTCTGATCTGACATAAAAGAGTAGTTATTGTGGAAGACGACCTTTTTATTATATCATGCTCCTGCTTACGTCTCAGGAAATACTGCATTTTCGATTGACAGGTGTTGCACAAGACATCTCCCAAAAGATTTCATGATAGAATCTAAGACTTTTGGCTGCAGAGAGATTCGAATCCTCGAAAATCGTTCTCAAGTCAACGTGTTTATTGACAGTTGCATATTTCATATCGAGGAGAACGCACTCGTTCGATTCATCCACGAAAAGAATTTCCAAAACTATATGGAAAAGCTACTACTTCCTCGAGTAACATCTGTGAACACTTTCGACAATAACATATTAAATAGGGCATGCTTGTGGGTAAATATCACTTTCAGGGACTTCGTTGGACGATGATCACCCCTATGACTTTAATTTAAACTCGATCTGAGGCGGAACGACATATGCGGATCAAGGCGCCTGCCTCAAAGCTTTGTTTCTTTATCACTTCAAGTATCACGAAACGACATCTCGGCGATTTCCATCATTTCAGGACAGCCAGTTCGGGAAACGGTCGGTTGCCATCGGATGACTTTTTTGAGAACGTCGCCGAGATGATGGAATGCCTCAGCGCGTGTGACAACCGACACGAGCTCTCCGTCGAGGTCGGCTCCTTGGAACATGAGTTTGAGAGAACTCGTCATGAGAGTTTCCAAAACGTCGGGGTCGGAGTTGGTGTCTAGAATCTGTCGGTAAACCCGCAAGATCTCTTTGGCCACGTGTTCGCCCTCATACGACAGCGACCGGTCGTGGACGAAGCCCATGGCTTTGCTCAGAAGTCCCTCGAAACTCTGGCAGCGCCAGTTCTGCTCGTGCAAAATGAAAGATCTGATGTTCGGATAAATCGTGGTGGCATCGGGCGCTTCTCTCAGAAAACAGATCAGAGCATACAACAGACCCTGATGATGATTGGTGGCACACAAAAATTCTCGCCATCTCACGACCTCGTAGAACTTCGCCTGACTGTCGTCCTGAATGCCGGAGAGAAAGCTCAGCAGAGCCGCCCAAACGGCGGGGTCTCTCGTTTCCAAGACTTTGGAATACACCGCCGGGAGACAACGATTGATCCGTTGGAGGTACTGTTCGCTGATCTCCGAATCGCCACGGCAGCTACCCCAGCGAACTAACTGTTTTCGAGCGAACTCATCTGCAGGATCAGAAAGTATGAATTCCTCTAAAACCTCGAGATTGGGACGGGGTGTGTATTTGATACTGGGGAAGATCCTCATCCTTTTCTGTAGTTCGTTCGTTGTTTGGCTCGATATGGATGGAAAGTTTTTCTTCGAAGGAGATTCCTTGGAACATTCGAGCCTTGTTGAAAGTTCTTTCACCTGTGATACAAGAGATATCCTTGAATTATTGTTTTGGAGAAGAGAAGTTGAACCCAGGAGAGTCAAACAAACAGTCAAATCTGCATCAAGAGCTAGCAGGCATACGCTTCTATGAATTTCCGTAGGCATCTCTTTCAACGAGCAGCTGGTCAGTGGACTCACCCTCTTCCGTAAGCTCGAGAGCTCGTTTTCTTTGAAACGGAGGTCGCAATTCACAGCGGCCAATTGTTTTTTGCAGTTTTTCTCGCAAAAATCAGCACTTGCTGCTCGTAGGCGATTGAGTTCATTACTCAGCTCCAATCTTTCTTTCGCTTTTTTCATCAGCTGTGCCAATAATTTGTCGATTTTCTTCTGCATTTCTTCCATGGCAGCCCTGCAAAAAATATCCACGTGAGATTTCGTTTCGTCTTCCTGTTCTCCGCTCGTCCCGAGATATGATGGCCGACGGCTCTCTAATAAAGTTTCGTTCCCTTGCGCCTCTCCGCGATTATTATTGGGCTGTTTCGCGTGTCCTGTCATCCAGAGCTTGGAACGCTGAGCATCTCCGCTGTGAGCGGAAATGACGAAACTCCACGAACCAAGTGTTCTCTTATCGCATTTTTTCCGAGAAAGCGCCGGAATGTATAATTTGAAAGTGTCCTTTGCAAATCCTGGAAATATTGACAGAATCTCTTCAACTTACGTGTTCGATGCTCGGGAAACATCTACATTGACGTGCATCGGACGTGAAGTCGACGCTGCCATCTGCTGTTGAGTGGCCTGAGTTCGGACGAGGAGGTCGTCGACAAGTACAGCCTCATCCCACAATTCCGGATCGTCATCACTGTCATCTATACGGGGTCTTTTCTTACTCATGCTCATAGCTGGGCTCCTCGTGTTCCCTGACGTTTACGCGCGACTGTGGACGACGCCTTCCACGTGGTCTCCGCTTCGCTCAGTTTCAAGCCTCACGTCCACCGAATTTGCAACCTAACGTAGTTTCAGTTCAGTTTCATCTCGCAGGGCCCCTAACGCAAATTCAATTGACAACGAAAGTTGACGCCGAACAACGTTTTGAGCGAATCCGCCGTGACCGTAGACCACGATAGATTGTGCTCCAATCGAACACAAGCGATAAGGACCAGTATTCAGACAGAACACATCTCCGCGCACTCTAGAACTTAGACCATCAAATATGGTCAGATGTTGAGTCGAGCTGTTGTTTATTTGGCGCGCATCGGAGCGGCTCGACACGATGTTGGCGGTTCCGTCAGGTAGCGGCGTTACCACGTTAAGCAACAGATGTCTGTGAGTGGCTCATCAGGCTCGGCTGCGGCAGCGGCGGCGGCGGCGGCGGCGGCCATACCGTGGTGGCAGCACCGGCACCGGCAACGACAACAACGCAACTCCCTTCCACCACCACGCCAGCGGTGGCGAGAACAACAACAACGACGGCAGCCGGGCGAGTGAGCGGAGAGTGTACGCAGGTAGCGGGCAGCATCGGCGCGGCGGCCGGTCTCTCTGTTATTATTATTTTTCTCGGCGCCAGCGCCTCCGCCATAACAGCGGCTCTTGGCGGAAGCCAGTGGTTTCGGTACTGGGATGTAAACAGTGGCAGCTTATTTTTTTCTCGAGAGCAAAATAGAAACGAAAACTCGAAGTGAAAAAGCTTCTCGAGCGAAGTCAGAGTTCCGATGCTCGGTGCGAAGCTGAAGTGAAGTCTAGCCGTGCCGAAGTCGGGACAGCGCGCAGTGCAGTTCAGAAAATGTGATGCGGGTCCAGCAGGCGCGATGTGTGAAGCGACAGCCGAAGGCTACAACAGCTCCCCGGCGGGAACGAGTTGTCCCTCGACGGAGACAAGATCTCAGCCAGCCCAGTTGACTCGTAGCGAACTCACGCTGCTAGCCCAGATAAACAGTTTGCTTTTTGGAGTGGTTCGCATGCACCTGCCGGAGAACCAGAGCAAGAAGGCGCTCATCGAGAAGGGAGTCCAGGCTCTCGAACGAGTGATCGTAGACGTCCGTCGCAGAGCAGATCGCAAGAAGCGTTGTCGTCGAAAACAACAGAAAGACCGTTCGCGCCCAATAACCCAACGAGACCCACATCGACAACAGCCGCGTCAACAGCACCTGCAGCATCAGAAGTCTCCCCAACAGCAGCAGCAGCAACAACAACAACAACAACAGCAAGTCAATGGAGGAGTAGCGCCGGTGCAAAATCCAGGAGGCCGAGAGAAAGAACAGAACGAATTGAAGGATGAACCGATGGAAGTCGACGAGATCCAGATGAATGGACATCACGAAACAGATGAAGAGGTAGCCAAGCTCACAGCCCAAACAAAAGTCAATGGAGATCGCCTTTCTGACAATAGCTCTCAGAAAGTCGAGCCTGAAGAACGCTCCGAGATCCCAGTCGAACTTTGGGCGAAATTAGGACATTTTAATCTGTTATTGGAAGACTACGAGAAAGCGTTGTCAGCCTACCAGAAGTACTTCCAGTTGCGCGAGGACTACTGGAACGATCTGAGCTTCATGTACGGCCTTGCCATGGTTTATTTCCATTACTCTCAATTCGAATGGTCGATTCGAGCCTTCCGCGAGATCCTCTATCTCGAGCCGGAGTTTTGTAAAGCGGCCGAGATTCACGTGCGACTTGGACTCATGTACAAAGTTCGGGGAGACTATGCTGAAGCACAGAAGTGTTTCGACTACGTCGCAGGTGCTATAGAGAAAGAAAAGCTGTCAATTTCGAAATTCGAGCTTCAGTTTCACCAGGCCCACCTGTTCGAAGTGCAGGGCAAAACGCGACAGGCCAAAGAGTTATACGAGAATTTGTTGGAGAATCCTCAGCTGCCGAAGGGCGTCAAGGCTGAGGTGTTGCGTCAGTTGGGATGGATGTACCATTCGCAGGAGTTGGGACCATTGAAAGGATGCTCGATCCTTCCACCGTTGCCTCCGAGCGCGGCATCACCGATGCAAGCTAACCAGCAACGTCAGTCATTTGCCATCCAGTGCCTTCAGAAGAGCATAGAGTGCGACCCAACCAGCGGGCAAAGTCTCTACTTCCTGGGTCGTTGCTTTGCCGCCATTGGTAAAGTACACGATGCCTTCTTATCGTATCGCAACTCTGTCGACAAAGCCGAAGCAAACGCGGACACTTGGTGTAGCATCGGCGTCCTCTATCAGCAACAGTCTCAGCCCATGGACGCTTTGCAAGCGTACATTTGTGCTGTCCAGCTGGATAAATTACATTCGCCGGCCTGGCTCAACCTCGGCGTACTCTATGAGGCTGTTAAGCAGCCCGGCGACGCATTGAAGTGCTATATTAATGCCCTGCAGGGTTCGCTCTTCAGCCCCGATTCGAACTTGAACACTTGTCAACTTCCGTAAGGATTCCCAGCAGCCAAATCAGATCTCTCGCTGGAGCCTTATTTGTTAAAAATGAACGAACGAACGACCGATTAACAGACACTCAGACCGATCGACGGACTGGCTGACTGATCATCCGACGAACGAACGGAAGACGGTCAGCTGGATGCTGCAGAGAATCTGTCGAACGAACAAGTCAACGGAGGAGTCCCTTCCGAAGGGATTCATGATGTGTCTTTGTCGGTGATTCTCGTCGGAAATTGTCTCTGTTTCAATAATGCTGATACTAGCGGATAGGACCATGGAGTATATATATTATAATATAAAGGTATCTACCGATGGCCGAGTATACATTTATTGGTCAAATGTTTCAGACCATTTTTGTAAAAGTTCATTATTCATAGAACGAAAGTAGTGGTAAATAAACGGACGGAATTTTCTAAAAATCATCCATTGCGGAGTGCTTCTCAAGACTTCGGTAGAACATACTGATCGCTTCTTTTTCCCTCGCCTAGGCATCTTGAGTTAGATATATCTGTTTGCTGCCCTCGTGTGTTTGCGCCAGGCTTTCCCAATATGTGATTCGTCGGTACGTAACCCGAGGTTCGTCCACCATCCACTGCACGAGATGTCGTGACAGATCTGTTCCAGAGGCAAATGCCGGGACAAATGCAAATGCGGGAACAGTTCTACACTTTGCCCGCGCTCGGGATCAAACCGATTGCTCACGCTCCGATCCCCCCGCTGACATTTCGTCAGTTTTATTATCTACTGTAGTCCGTGCCATAGGCAACGACCGCTCTACGATATTTCTTCGAGATCAAATCGAATCACTCAACTCCGGGCCATAGAGAAACAGAAAGAGATCGGTTGTGACTTTCACTTTTTCTCCAATCAGAAATAATAAAAAGTCGCAATCTTGCATGGCCGCGATATTCAAAGTTTCCAACTCCTTCATTCCTTCAACATGTTTTCACATCGTATGTTTGTGTTGGTTCGAGAATTTCCCAAAACCTGATATCGAGCGGAGGAAAGACGCGAGAAATCTGATCTTTGGATGTGAGCTCATTCGTATCCTGCTCAGAGAATCGTTCGCACTGAGCGCGCACTTTCGGGGCCACAGCTGTCAAAATGCGCTTGCACAACTGACAGGAATCAATATCTGAGTATGTTCGAGTGTGTGTGGTCGTTTGATGTGCTTGCTCGCAAAGTAAAGGTAATGCATCATCTATATGCGGTCTGTCCTTCGTTTTGATCCATATGCCGCGACGGCGAGCCACCCGGCACCCGAGGGAGTGTACAAGTCCGAAAGCCTGCACAGCCAACAAGCCAAAGTGCCAGCGAGCCGCCTCGTCATTGTCTCTCCCGTATGATGAAGCCTATGGGCGTGGTGGCACTTTTTTTGACATGCCCACAATCTTCAGGGAATTTCGAATCGACTAATACATATGACAACGAATGTCGCTTTGCGTCTGTCGCGGATCGACTTCAATACTTAGCTCCGAAGCATGAGCCACGAGCCCACGTGTTTCTTGTCGTTGTGGTCTCCGATGTCGGATATCTGCTCTCTGTCTTTCCTTTCCTAACGTTCCAGGGTGTTTCGACGAATAGACCGTGTGCGAGCAACGTGCGTTCTTCGCTCATCCGCCGTAGACGTGAAGCGAGACCGATACTTGAGAAGGAGAGCGGGCGAGTGAATTTTGATGTTATGTTGTCATGTCGATCCCTCAAAACGTCGAAAGCATCGGAAGAGAATTCGGGAAGAATCGATTTTCGGCGAAAACAGGGGAACGTGGCATTAGAAACTTATGAAAGGAGCGCCCAGATCTCGAAAGCACACCGGAGAAGCAGCTTGCTGGCGGCTGTCATTGAAGGTCACACAGGCTGAAGACGAATGTTTTATTCAAGCCGCAAATCACTGTCAACCCCGTGTTATCTGTTTTGTCTCGCGCCGAAACATTCGTCATGCAAAGGAACAAGAGTTCTGGTCGTGCTTTATTCACGTCCCCCATGCTTGAAGTGTCATAATGTGACGCGAGGCTCATCAAAAGCCTTCGTTCAGGAAACATGAGCAAGAATGCAAAGAAGTTAAATCCGGCTTCCTCGGCCGGGAGGTTGAATTGAGGAACAGGTTTTCTTTACCCCCGCCAGAATATTTGACGGGTCTGTTGAGACGCTTGGATAGTACGAACTTATGAAGTCATGAAAAGTCACGACATTTGAGTGTATTCAAAACGAAACGAAACCCTTTTGGGAGAGTTATTGATCCACCAAATATGCCTCGAAAACAGCCAGCATCGCTCGACTCGGAGTTTTCGTCCTTGGGTTCTGTTTCCGTTCGAGGCTGGAACATTTCCCCTGCAAACTACAGTGTTCTCCATCGAAGCAAATATCTATCCATTCACTCGTGCATTCAAACGTCCAACAAATAAATAACAACCATCTTCATTGCTGCACTCGTACTTAAGCTTTCAACCAAGCCAGTTGGTCTGTCGCTTGAAATTGCCTCCCTTCTTCGAGTTCTGTATCAGAAAGGATTTCTGTGGGGACGTCTGCTTTCCTTGTTCCTCGGTTTTCGGAGGAGAGTAGGCGTAAGATCTCCCCACACCCGTGGCCATGGCCTTTTGCGGTGTCCGTTCGAACATGATCGGTTGCGCGGCTCTGGTTCGTTTATACTGACTGAAAATAGACGATCGACGAAGCTTTGGTTATTTTGAGAAGAGCCGACCCCATTTCCCACTGACGAAGGTATTCGAGAAATCGAAATTTTTTCCAATGATCAATAGAAGTTCGTATCGCGTACTTTCTCTGTCCCGCACCAGTTCTCTGGTATTGCGCTTGTTTTTGTGGTTGAGGGAGTGAGACTTGCTGACGACCCGGCGACGGTCTAACCATCTGTTGCCGTCCTGGTTGTTGCGGTCGTTGCGGCTGCCGCTGAGTCATCGGTGATTGTCGCATAACAGCAGCCTTACTCACTTCCGGAAGGTTGAGGGTATCGTTCGTTATGAGGATCGAGTGCGACTCCTTCTCCACGGCTCCCCGAACGTACATGACTCTAGCCGCACCCTGATTCAGAGGCTGCACTCTTCTGAAAATTCGAATTCCAGTTCTCAGAGTTTGCTGACCTCGGTCCTCGTCGGCATCAAATAAACAAGATCAGGTGTAAACACGAGCGTTCCCTCAGTTCGTGACTTGTAGGAAAAGTTATTTTTCAGGAATCGGTACGAACCTTTGCTGTCGACGTTGTCGGGTGAGGTAGTCATAGTAGTAGATGTTATTGCTCCTCCGTGGTGGGTAGTAGTAGTAATAATAATAGTCCGGGTAGTTGTACCCGTAATTAGTGTAGTAGTAAACCGGAACCAAGATATATCGTCCCCCGCCGTAAGTGTTCCCTGATGGAAATGAAAGACGCGTTCGAAGCTCGATTGTGGTGCTACTTGGTTTGAAGATTCGGTGTGATCAACTTGAGCGAGACATTAATAGATTGTGGATTTCTCGATATGGTATTCATGGAATGAACGTTGACTCAGTGAAACAGTTTTGTCGAAATTTCACCGAATCGCATCAGAGAGAATTTTAATTATAATGGTACTACTTGTAGGTCAGTTGGAAATCATGGTCGGACTTTCTAGTATACATTTTTATGGATGAACGAAATACCATCAAGCGACATAACTCGTTATGGCGACTCTCACCGAATCCACCCATTAATATCCTGCTGTACAGGAGGCTCGTCAGTCCAAAAAGCAACATCGGCAGAAGTGCTCCCATCATGCCGACTCCAGCGCAGCGTTTACTGATGCTGTGATGTTTCTGCTCCCGCAAATGAGTCTCTTTGCTCGGTTCAGTCAAAGTGTCCGGGAAATCGAACCCGAACTCCTTGAGCTTCTCAAAGTCTGACAAGGAAACACATTCGTAAGATCGGATGGGAAATCGATAGAGATTATTCCGCAAATTTCTTTCGAGCCCGACACAAAGTCAATCGATGAGAGCTTCCGTTGCGTATCGAGCAGTATTGGCGTACATAGTCGCGTTCAACCCACTCATTTTCCGGGTGTGATGAAGTCCGATATCCACTTGAAATGGTAGTTTCAGAATTTCTTCTCCGACGTTACTCGAGTTCCACTCTGGTTGATAGAAGTCCAAATCACCGACGTACAGCTTCATCAGGGTCATGACGAAAACTCGAAACAAGAACCGCACTTGCTACAGGACACAAAATGTTTTTCTTCGGACGCTTTATAACTACAGACTCTCACAACTGAGTTTTTCGCGACCGAGACTGTGGAATCCATGGGGACTTGATGTAAATCCCACAACGTGTTTCATTTCCTTGGAAGTTCCTCTGCGAAGGCGTTTGTTTAGCCACGAATGTCACGGAATAGTTTCTCAATGAAGGGCCAACAAAGTATTCGAGTTGGACGAAAACTAAGCGCTACCTATGCCTCCCCAGCTTAGTCCAGTCCTTCAAGGCTGCTCCGATGCTCTGTTCTCACGGACACGGTTCCGATGAGCGAATGTTAGTCATTCTACGATGAGAAGAGGAAGAAAAAGCTATGACCAATCAGATCCGGAACGAACGTGGCAGCGAGCGGTCGCCCAGCATGGAACGCACGAATCCGTTCGCGTATATCAATCTACCAACCAATTCGTAACCAGCCTCGTCCCTCGTGAATGCCGTTTGTTGACAGACAGTGGGAACGCATTGACATGGATGTCGCCTCACCTTGAGTTCTGTCTATTGTTCGAATCGTTGACATTCCCAATGTTTGTCAGAATGTCATGCCGAAACAAATGAGTGTTTCGTTCGAGAAGAATCGATCTGCTCAACACGGAAATCTCAGAATTTCCTGAGTTGTGGTCCACTCTGTGAGTTTGTTTTCGGCAAAACGAGCGAACCGTCACTCGCGTACGTGATATCCTTCTCATTTCATCGTATAGACACCATAGGAGAACAGGTTCCGCTCTTGGAATTGAAATCGAGGAATGTGCTTCGCGCGGAAGTCGGAGAGAATTTCCGTCTTCTGAAATCCTTACTCGACTCTCCACTCAGAATACTTGAGAGATTTTTCCAGATGTGGTCGCGGACTACATTGCATCGACATACACTGCACGTGGATCTAGAACTTTGTCGATCTATCCTATGTGATGTTCGGTGTGGGTAAAAATAGATTCACGGTTAGTTGGCACGGGCTGCGTAAGCTTACACCGAACAGAATTCATTCACGGCCCGAATGACAAAACCCGAGCAGTGACGAAAGGTGGTCTCTCAGCTTGAATTCCGTGTGCCCACATGTTCAGAAAAGTTGTTGGCATGAGTCACACCTTGAAAATACCGGGGGCGAGTTTAAATCTTCGAATGCGTGTACAACATAACACAAATCAACAACAAGCCAGCGGGTTCGAGATGAACACGCCCGATTCAAGCATGGGACATTGTCAAATGGGTTACGGTTACTTTGTTAAGCGGAGCAAAACGTTCATTTCTTCCGCGTTGGCGCATCGCGACCCACCTCAGCTTTTTACAGGAATTCCGAGTATGCGGTATTTCTGGAACCTTCGGAACCGGAAGCAGGTACGAGAGCGGGATAAAAGTCTGTCGTTTCTACAGGTGCTGTATACCAACTATATCCACGAAATTTTTCGTGACAAGCGTATTGTTTCAAGTTGTCTCTTATGATTCAGTTGTTCCAGAGGTCTTGAGGGTTTACTTTGACGGTCGGATTCTCAAAAGCACGAAAATCTCGGACTGATGGCGTGCTTACATGACAGGGCAGCGCTTTCGATGCAGGTCAAGGTCCTCGAATCGAGGTAAAGCCAACAGAACGCTCGATTCTTCGAGGTCACAAAATAATGGGTTCAGTTGAATGTTCGAGGCACTTTCCGTCGAACAACAGCTGCGCGCGAGAGCCAGCCGTCCGAACTCGAGCCAGATCCGAGTCTCGATCGTTAACCTCAGAAATATGTGAGACATTTTCTGACGTCAGACATAAGTTGGAAACGTATCTTTCTGGTCTCAGACGACCTCCTCACGAATATCATTCTCTGTTCCATTATTCATCTCTGAACTTCTGTGCAAAGGAACCATTCATGTCCTCGACACCGATTGCGAATGATTTGGACTTTTAAAGAAACTCAAAACTATCACGGCCATACTCAGGAAGAGCACTTCAGGAACTGATAGAGTGATTCAGCGGTTTCGATTCGAGGTTAGACGAAGCTATGAAATGTGTGGAGTAGCTATCGAGTAATGACAGAGAACAGCAGTTTTAAAGAAGATTTGTATAGGTACGGCTTGCTTTATTTACAGAAAAACAAAGTTGCGTTCCGTTTGGTTCCCACATAAGGTCAACAACTCTTCGAATGACACTGAGAGCAGCGTCAAAGAAAAACACTCGAAGAACTCATCGAAAAATTCCAGGCTTCAAGCCAGGATTCCTAGCGGAGAGCGAGTTTGCTTTACCAACTCTCTCGTTTTGTCTTTTGAGTTGGCGTATGTTCCAGCTATTTACACGAAAAGCTCCGAAGCTTCGAAGTCCCGACTAGATCACCACGACTCGCGAGATTTCACTCCTTGAAGCGTCGAGCTAGTTCATCACTAATTGTAGTAGAAGTATTAGATGTTGTCCACGCTACTTTCCGAGCGTAATGGAAGCGGTCGACGTCACCGGTTCGGGCGAAGTTGGTTCCGTTTGAGTATTCGGCAGAAGAACTCCATTCACGGTGACAGACACTCCACCGCTTTCGGGCGTTTTCTTTTGCGGCGACTTATCGCGTTTGCTTAGATCCTTTTTAGTAGGACTCTTATCGCGCTGGTTTGATTCTTTCTTCGGCGATGGAGATCGTTTGTCTTTCGAGGGTGAAGGCTGGCGCTTTTTGACCGGCGATTTGTCTCGCTTGGGTGGTGTAGGCGTTTGTGATTTAGGAGTTTCTTGAATCTCGTCGCTTCGAGGCTGTTCAGTTTGTGCTTCGGGATCCGCGGGAAGATGTTGCGTTGACGGTGAGGGAACTTCTGCGGAAGGTTCCGCCGAGGCTGTGGCGTTTTGATCGATGGCTTCTGCGGCGTAAGATCCCTCTCCCTGCTCTTGCTTTTGTTGCTGTTCCGTAGCGTTAGCACGAACCTTCTTTTCGAGTTGGTCGATCACTCGCTCAACTTCTTTGACTGCGGCTTTCCTGGAATTGTTGACAACAAATGAGTACAGGAGTCGCTCGGAAAGCTGCTAGACGCGATGACATCGAAGCTCGACAGAGTCGCGGGGCCACTAGCCTTCAGAACGCTTAGCTTGCAGCGGCTCTATATTTAGGAAGCAGCGAGTTTACATAAAAGAGCTTTCAGACGTAATGTGATGCAAGCGATGGCTTTGGCTACCGCTCACTCAGCGAAGCAGCTTTATTACTATGGGTATAGTACGCCCATGGACGGGAGAGCGAACCATCGAGAAGGCACTACTAGATCTAGAGACAAACGAATGAATGGACGAACGGGCAAACCGACTGCAATGTAGGCAAGCAGACACACTAACAGAGAGACAGAGAGAGAGAGACGGATAGTTGATAGAATAAATACCAACCTGGCGGTCCTCAGAGATTCATTGCCGTCGGTGATGACGTCATCTAGGCTCAGCATGAGTCTGGTGAGCATCTCGTCCAAATACCGGTACTCCTTGGACTTGCTATCGGTGCCTTGAAAGTTTTGAACCTCATTGATGAGCACTTGGAGATCCGCGAGAACTTTATCGATTCTCTCCTGTGGGCCAAGTTGTGTCTTTTGTGGTGGAGCCGGTTGCGGCTGCGGTGCTGGTTCGTTCTGGAACGACAACAAAACGTTTTAGATCGCCGACCGAACATGCTAACGAACGAATCATGAGGCTGGCTCACAAAACACGTTACGGCCTGACGAGCGGATGCATTAACATCAGCCAGAAAGACTGCCAGTCAGCCAACCTGCCTGCCTGCCTGAGCGACTGACTGACAAACAACACGGAAATTCCAAGGACGAACGGATCACCTACCTGCTCGGGATCTTGAGCTGGCTTTGGCCTGAAAAAGTTCTGGGCCCATTTCAATGGCGCCTCCTGATTCTTAGCGCGAGGGAACGTTCCCATTCCAGGCTCTGGTCCTCGCTCAGGAGATTTTCGTTGTGCATGACGTTCATTCCCGATGTTTGGACTAGAGTCGGAGCGTTCCACCTGCACCGGAATCGACACCCGAGGTCGAGCTCTGTTCTGCATCATATCCGAGAAAGTCCTTGGGCGGAGCTGAGGCATAGTGCTGAACCGCGAGGAGTCCAAAGGACTGCCCTCACGTCCTTGAGGTGTGCTGGATCGGTAGAAACCTTGTTCGGGAGAATCCCTTCTAGGAGGGCTCTGCTGATGAGTTTGCTGGCCTGGCCCTTGTTCCTGTGCAGGGACACTCTCGGGCGATGTCTGCTTTTTCTGAGGTCGCGATTCCACGTGAATTGGGATGTGGTGGACCTTCGGAGCTCGTCCCGTGCCCGTCGAGCCATCGCTGCTCCCGCTGGCCCGCGATTCGGTGTCTGAGGCGTCGCCTGAACCAGTTCTCTGGTGCGAAACTTTTACTGGGATTTCGCCGAAAGAGTTGCGAAATCGGTTCGAAAATATTGAGTTCACTGGACGGCTGAAGGGAGATCCGTCGGGGAAATCGTGCCCGGCACCGGTCTGGAAATGTAAACAGCTACGTCAGAGGCTTCGTTCACCAATCGAATTGGCAGTGCGCTGGCGTGAAGTGCCAAACATTCTGCCGTTCCGAAGCGACACCTGGCAGGCAATCACAGAATACCGCCCTTGCATAACAGCTTCGGCAACAAAGAAAACCAACAGGCAAGCTCCTATCCCCGCAAGCAATCGAAATCGGCAACGGCGGGAAGCATCGAATTCACGGAGTTCCGCTGAGACTGTCCACGTTGTCAGTGGAATGATCGTCTTCAATGAAAACTGGGATCAAAGCGACGACTCTGAATGACGTCGGTCGGTCTGAAGAGTTTCTGAATATTCCGACAGCGTAAACGCGTCACACACTCCGGCTAGAACATCGTCTCTACAAGGGCGATCGGTAGCGTAGGCGATCCAGAAGAAACAGCGCACTGGTAGTGTTGGTGACCCGACAAATGCTTGAAGCCGCCTCGTATTTCCACAGCATTTAGCTGTCTGGTCAATGTAAATCTTCCGAAGGTTTGCTTCGATGGCTCAGCTGCTCTCTTCTCTAGGTAACACTCGAAACGATCTCAACTCAAAAGGGGCCATTCAAAAACGAGGAATTCGGCTTCGATCAATGATCTTCCAACAACTAAATCAGGCCGTTCGTATCCGTGAAAAGCTTCACGATCGCCGTTCGAAAGATTCGATCTGTGACTCGGTGCTGCTGTGGAAAAAGTTTCCGAGAACACCTGAGAACTGATACCACTGCATCGGAAACCATGTCTGATCTGTGAATACTCGTTTGTGAAGCTTATTCTGCCGCTTCAGGTTCTGCCCGGTCAGATAGAGACACCAAAAAGTTGTTTCTCGAAAATGTTTCTCCTCACACGCACGCACTCACACCAGCGCAGGTCTCCACGCTGCGGGAATCTTTCCGTAGCAACTAACTGGGGAAGTTCAGATAACTCCGAAGGCACGAAAACGGCACAAAGGCCTTGCTTCCGAAGGCACAATACGCGAAACATGCGACATTGATGTAAACACACTTCCAGAAGTACATACTTGCTGATGGAACCGCTGGAACTCGGGCGGGGTATCCCAGCGTGGAAGGCCTTCACTAAACATTGTGTCAAATGGTTCCTCAAAATCTTCGAAAGGGTCTCGAGGTACGTCGGATAAACGCTCTGTACCGAAGTCAGGAGAAAACTGGAAGGGTCTTCTATTGAAACTCATTTTAGTGCTGCGAGCTGCGACACCCGTGCATGAGAAACTCTCAACCATCAGCTGGCTCGGCTCGCCACTCTTCTAGCGGCTTCTAGATCGAACGACGCTGCGCGCCGCATCTCGAACGTTCGCGCTGCTTCCCTGGACTTGGATCTGGTCTGGGTCCAAGCGAGCGAAGTTACTCCTGCGGGAAATTCCGGACGTTCGAAAGGGGGTTTCGGCCACGTTTCCCGCAACTTCGTTGAAAAAAACCGCGAGTGCCACCCTGTGGCGGGTTGTGGATTCCGCTAAGTCGCCACCCTATCTCTCTTCGTTGCCCTCGCTCACTCTCTGCCACCGTGATGTCACGCTACGCCGCGTTCGCTCACCCAAAGGGGGACTCAAGTCGGGGAGGAACGTTTGCGGTCCCTGCAATAAGATGATCGCGAATTGGGTCGTGTGCCTTGAGCCCTTGCACCCACAGCGTACTTCTTCATGATAGATTACAGTGTTTGCTAGCACGCAGCTCATTGGCTCCGGTCAGAAATCATGTGATGGTAATTCGGCGACTCGGAATCCCGCATGAAGCTTCTGTGCAAACAGCCGGCCCAGAAAGGCGCCGAATGCTATGCTCGCTTCGTGAATAAGGCACCCTAATTGCCCCACCGAGTTTATTAGCTGAATTGCCACGATAGCTGTCCCACCGAAGCCTTTTCTAAGCCTAAATATACACTTTTCTATAGCGCGGCTCGGCTCAGACAAAGACCTCAACAACAGAAAAGGTCGGACTCCACCCGATGACGTCATTGGCCTTGAAAACTCAACCAAGAGAAACATCTCAAGTTGTCGGATGAGTCAGACGCTCACAGCCAGTCGGCCATTTCGGATTCGCGTTCTCGCGAAGCCGCCGATTGTTCGGTTTGCTTCTGGAAAGAGAAAACTCGTTCGGGAACTACGCTGTTCTCGTCTTTTGGCAATATGACCTCACCGAGCTCTGCGACTTCGGCGGCAAGTTCGACGGACCTCTCATCTTGGAGACCATTCGTCCGGTTTGAGCTTTTTGATAAAAACTCGCGACCAGCTTCGTTCCGACCAGACTAAATCGATTTAACGAGCCTTAGCTGACGGAGTAATGAGGAAGAAAGGCCAGCTGTATAATTCTCCAATGAAATCAATTGAAAGCGTCGTGCTTCCCAAATCTGCATAGTAAAAGCGTTTGTAATGATACTCCCGAAGAAACAGGTCAACATGCTCGATTCTTTCTCTCCGGTCAGCGAAACCAATGACGAACATCTGTAGTCTTGCAGCCCGGTCAGATGTTTGCCCTTTGGGCTTTCCTTTGTTTTCTAACAACCTTCCCGTGCGCGAGGAACAAAATTAAAAATGTTGCCATCGGCTCCGGGCGCAATGCCTCGAAAACAAATGATGATTGACAGCGGCTGTCAACGCCACGCGTACTCCTCCCTTCTTCTTCTTCTTCTTACGTCTGTGGCAAAGCACAAAGTTTGTTGTGCTCTCATATCTGATTCAACGCGACAACCCGCTGGCAAACCGTCCAATAAAAGTAGAGATCTATCCCGACGGCTCAGACGAAAGAGAGAAATTCAAGATTTCCGCAAAGACCTTGTTCGGTTACATTCTTCGTGATTTGGTTACATTCATCAAGCTCATCAACTACAATATCAAAAACCACTTCACTCCGAGTCGCAGTTCGGACAGATTTTTCGGCGATTTCCGTGGAGTTTTCTATCTTCATTTGTAGGAGATTTTTCAGCTTTGAAAGGAGAAGCAATTGGTCTTTTTACTTCCAGTCCCGATTCTTCGTTTTCGGTCTGACTTCATACAGCACATCGACCTCACGCACAACTGACAAAATTGACACACACAGGCTATTCGACGAGCATGGAACATCATTTGATACGGATAATTAAAGCTTCCGCAACGATGCGTTGGCTCAACTTCACGCTAGGATATTCCTCGTGAATACGGAGTTCGTCCGGTGACGGATGAAAATTTACATTGTAATTGTTGGCGAAATGCAGCCGCGGTTTAATGAAGGCCGAATCCATGCCGTCGATTCCTTGCCGCTATTCGACCGAACCGTGAAAACCGTTATCATGAGCCGGGACGGCTGACCATCGGTATTATTTCGCAGTGCATATCTTCTTCTGCCCCATCGCCACGGAGTGAATATTCCAGTAAATGAAACTTTCTGTTCATGGCGTATGCTGTTCGGTTCTAGTGAAAACGGTAGGCGGATAAATGCTAGTCGAAGTGTCTGAAGTGGCGTTTGTCGATTCGGCAAGAGCTGTTTTGCGTCAAAGCAACATGGGAACTGAGCTTTCGACTTAAGAATCAAGCAACATAACTTGTAGAGCGTACGGCTGTACGGTTGAACCCACCTTTAAGACACTCACATAACGAGAAAACCGGTTATAGAACAAGGATTTTGATTTCCGTACCCGAATCAGGAGCAATCGTCTCCCCCTAACAGCTCGGTAGATTTCTATGGGAAGGTTTTTTCCTATTTTCCAACTGTTTTCCTCTTGGAATCAACGAAGCTCCCTCCAAGGAGCCGCCTACCTCGTGGGACTCGATGCAGTCCTCCGTTAGAAGACTTTCTCGAAGTCCTCCTTTTCAAATATTACCGAACGGAAATCTCATACCGTAATACTTTTGGATGTAGAATGAAGTCGCCGGAGTTTCTTCCCTACGAAAACCGATGACTTAATCGTCATTGAGTCGTATGGAAGGAAAACGTCACTAGATTCCGCCTTCCGATTGCGATGCGACTTTCGAACTTTCAGAGAAGCTCCCCCCAGAACGAAATAATGAGTGAACGTGGTCAGCGAATGCTTGCGAAGTTGTCGAAGGGAAATCGAATCTGACCGGCTCTAGTATGCGGATCCGAGTATGTTGAATCGCATCGGAAGCTTCAGGTCTGATGAATGGCTTAGATTCTACCTGTGAAACCTGATCTGAGGATCTGGCTCGCACGATCCGATGTTGTCCAATATTCAGTCAAATGGAATCAAGATGTGTTGAAAATCGCCGATGAAAACTTTCACAAACGTCCGTATTTCGCGAGTTCGGCTTTTCATGGTTCTGTGATACGAACCCCCGATAGAATCGATGACAGCTCGACTATTCTCAATCTGGATGATTTAGATGTGGAATTCATTGAACGCTGCCCGATGAAGTGGTTCAAACAAGAATCACAAGCGGTGAAACTCCAACTTGAAAAACGACGTATTTGTTCACAGCCGGTAATCACGTGCGTTCGGAACAGAAACTGACCGCTGGCACAATCAATGGAGAACGAGATTCGCCCATCGAACTATTGTTGCCATTGTTCGCTCGAACAGCCTTCGATTCTCGTGGAAAGTGATTTCTTTCCGAACAAATTTCGTTTTCCATTTCCTCCACTTGTTATCAAGAGGTCCAGGATGTTTTCTCGAATCTAGAAACTATTTTCGTCATGATTCAATCCCGTATTCGGTTCCAAAATAACGTCTCAGGTGGGTCTAGATGGAACTCTGCTTCATTGGTGACATATCTAACTTTGAGTCTATGGGATCTTTGATTTTGCTTCGATTCTCCCTTGGATCCAGTGATCGAAATCTCGCCTTTGACTCAAGTCGCTTCTGGTTCGCTTCTTATACATAACCGCAAAAGTGGCTGCGGATAGAACACCCACTTGATCGCCCGGATCCGCGTCGAAGTGGGAGGCACCGGCTTTTGCAGTGCTCCGCTTTCTCCTTCCCAAGTTCGCTACAAAACATGCAACCACTGGAGCTCTTTTTCTCTCTCTCTCTTGGTCTCTCGCTTTTTTTCTGTCTCGAAGTCAGTTTTCAAGTTCCGGGAATTGACGAACTGCGATCGACAGCTGAAGTCAGCGGATCGTCGGAGGCCGGTTGTTGTATCATTTCGCGTGAAGCTCTGCTTCGAGTCATACGATGCGACACCGCATTCCTCCAAAGCGTGATGGACAAGTCGGTGATGGTTCGAGATCGTGATCCAAAATGGGTGTACGCAGTGATGTGATAGTCTTTGAAATGACGGAACGTTTTAGAGTTGTGTCGCCAAACCCAATTCGAGGCGAGGCGTTCGAGGAGTCGAGTTGTGAAGAACTATCTCGGCGACCAAGACCGCGAACTTTCCATGTGATGAGACCGTTAAGGACCACGTGATTCGCCGCTGATAATGATTCCAGGAAGTGGGTTGCCTGGGAATTCCTCATAAGATTTTTGGAAGATGTCTTGTGTCTTTTACGCTCCTAATTACGACAATGTTTAGCGTCGATAGGTGGTGACTTGACACAAAGGATCGGCAAGTAGTCCATTGTTGACAAGGGAATATCTGCTTCGATGTTGCTCACGCCGGAATATCTGAGAAGTGCGTTGACACGGGACGACGGCAGACTAACATTGACATTCCTAAGAAGATCGTCAAAAATCTTTGATCGTGCGAGACTGAGAGCGCCCGACATGATGTCATCATCGTCATAAAACTCTGAATTGACGCGAAAACGACCTGAATGAACTACAAGAGCTTCTATCATAAAACTTTATCGTTTTGGAAGGCGACGACTCGTGTTCTTCCTTCACTGCGAGTGGCTACCCTGCAATCTCTCCGCTCAAAAACTCGGTTCTCCACAGCGATATTCGTCGTGGCCGTTTACCTCGTTTGTCGTTCGAGGTTTTCATCGAACTCTGGAGACAATTTCAGGCTTCACTTGCTGCCTTGGAGGAGCAGTGGTTCAACGAAAGATAGTTCTCGCGGATCCGGAGGCCGTGGAGAAATGCCTTCCAGCAATCTCTCAGGTCCTTGGCGCCTCATCATACACTCGTCGATACATGCCCTCAACACCTTCACATCTGACACAGAATAGCCTTTGCAAATACGACCTCTCTGCGCGAGATCGTATCAGTCCGGGAAACTTCATCGGATGATGATTCTTCTACTAAAACTCTATCTGAGTTCAAGAAGCTCATCAAAGCTGAACACTGTTCGGATAACCGAGTCATGGTATATTGTCAGACAGTTTGGCAACGATTCGTTTTCGACTGATCTATCCTTCCTCATTCCAGATCCCTGTCAAGCTCACACGTGACTCGGCTGTGGCTTCGTTTGTCGGCAGAGCTGATTCGACGGAGGAAGTCGAAGCCGATACACCTGCGCCGAGCGTTTCCAGCATGACGAATGGTCGAGCTTGCCATCGAAGTCCGCATGTGCACGATTTGAGCGCGCCGATTTGCATATCTGAACGCTAAATCATCTGCTCCGCCGTTACAGAGCGAGGCGTGATCGGGCAACAACTTTTCGAATGCAACTCCTGTTCCTACAAGAGCTTCCGCCTGCACCATCTCAAGCGACATAAACGGATCCATACAGGTGAAAGACCGTATTCGTGCGAGAAATGCTCCGTGAAGTTTTCTCGAGTGGATGCCCTGCAGCTTCATCGAAAGACTCACGCGAAAGAGGATTCGCTCGTGTGCTCGATGTGTGGCTTCACCGCGCTCTCTGAGGACCAACTCCGCTTGCACGATCGAACCCATCAGAACAAATGCTCATTCTGTGATTTGGTGGCGCCCTCGATCAAAACACTCCGACTGCATGAGCGGACTCATCGTCTCTTCAAGTGTCATCATTGCGCCTATTCTTCGGTTTACGAGAGGAGAATCCACGCCCACGAACGAGCAGTCCATTCTGGCGCCGTTAAACATCTCGAACCCATAACTTCTACGAGAATGTTAGATTGTCCGAAAATTGCTGTTCTACCCCCGTTGCCTTTACAGGACATGCCTCATTTGAATGACTCGAATGTTTGGGGGGCTCAAGGAGATGTCTGAAGCTCGAGCGCTGATTCCTCTGCAGAATTGAATATGATGACAATTTTGGTTGCTCCCTGATATCCTGCAGATATGGAGCCATTCTCCCTCAGTCGAAATTTGATCGATAACTTCAGTAGATAACGGACCTTCTGAAATTTCTCGAACGAGGGAAACTCCCCAGATGATCTGCGAGGTTTGTGATCTGACCGAGTTTGCTTCGGAAACAGTCATGTGGAAAGTTATCTCTGGAATTGTAGGCGACTCTCGAGAATTCAAAGGAACCGATCCGCGGTCAACGAAGAGTTACACGGAACCGCACGTGCATAGAGTTTCCATAAATAAGTGAGTGAAACTGAGTGTTTCTCTCAAACTAAAAAAAAAACTTTTCTCGGCCTGATATATTCGGGCTCTTCACTCATTCGTCAGGGCGCGCGGCTGAGGTTTATCTTTGGCGCGTCTAGTTTTTTCCTGGCGATGACGCGAAGACGCCCTTTTTGGCCTTCTTTCGAATATAGTGAAGTCGACCAAACTGTTCTCCATTCCACTGATAAACACATTTTGGTTTATTCTGTTCACTGACATTATTCGACACACTCCATGTAAACAAGCCCGGTCGCGTCCAGGATCCTCATCGGATTCGCGTGAATGATCGAATAACCAACTGATTCCGTGAAATTCCGAAGTTCCGGTAAACAGCCTTCCAACGAATCCAGACGAGACCCTCCACGTTCACTCAGCATACAGATAATAAATATTCCAGATAGTTCGCCACTTCCATTCATCGTATTCAATAACAATGTACAAGCACCGTACCGGGTGCTTTGATCTAATTGTAAGTAACGAAATGATTCGTTCGATGACTTCGTATCAAATCTTCACAGTTGAATCGAACGTGATCTGCGTGCAGATACTGGGGGTCATACTCAACGTCTGCAGAGAAGCTTTCGACATTTCTCGAATCGCTATCGGAGGCCGTCTCTTGTTGAACGGCAAGGCCCGCCAGAAAGCTTCTCGCACACGTCGTTTACAAACAAAAATCACGAATAGGAAGAGACCATGAAGACAGTTGAGCAAGCCGGCGACGACGTACAACCTGTGGTAGCCCGTGAGCCAAGGAATGAACTCAAACGTCCATATGATTCCCATGATAAGCGAGATCTTCATGTAAAGATGGAATCTGGAATGGAAGAGATCCTCATGAATGTCTTTTCGTTCGATTGTGTCAGGATTCAGAGACGCACGGGAGTCGGAATTACAGGACACTTGAAAACTCACGTTCTTCGGTGTTGAGCGCACTGCGATACATTGGTCAGATGCATCATTTTGGCTGAGTATAATGACCATGCTGTCAAAGCGAAGATGACTCCGTTACAGGCGAGGATGAGCCCAACGGGCATGTTGAAGTACAGAACGTAGGCGAGGTAGCCGTTGAGCCATCATTTGCCTTCGCCGAAGTGAGGTTTGTACCAGTCTTCAACAAGATCGGTGAATTGAAGCAAAACAGTGAACGCGGTCACTATGAACGTCATGGACCAAGCGTATAATGAATACGATGCGTATCTGGAAATGACAAATCGCCAATTCAAAAAAATGAAAAATCATCGTTTTCCGAACCGTAGTTGGCCCCGAGACAAAACAAACAGACATCCTCCCAAATCCGAGCGAACGAACGATTGATATTTCTGATTTGGATTCTTGCGTCGAAGCCTGATCACGTCAGAAGCTACATGCAAGCCTCAAGGCCGAATTCAAGATGTTGCTTACTTGTCTTTACGAAGCGTTGGATGATTTGATCCGTTGGGAGTGAGGGTGGCGATTGCCTGCCATATATCGTAAGCCATAACGTTCGTCCAGAAAAACACGGCTAGAAAAACGCCATGATGAACAACCGACAGCGAGAGACAGACCGAGGGTGAGAGGAGATCACGAGCGACAAGGTCCATAAGGAGTCCTACGGAAAAACAGAGTTTTCAGCTTCCGCATCGTTATTTGAGGTTCCGGCGATGTCGGAGAAGGAGAATTTGTCCAGAGAAACCAATGGCGAAGAGTCGTGGCATGCCCATGTTGTCGACGGACATCGGTATTGACGGCTTGTCAGAAAATCATTTTCCCGATGGATCACTTGATTCTGATCCGCGGCTCCCGGAAACTCACCAATGTAGACGATGACGAAGCAAACGGACAGCGTAATGACATTCTTCCCGTGTGTGGTCCTTAATTTGGGTGTCGCGCAGTAGACGAGAATGACTGCCAGCAGAAGTATCATCGACGTACACATGAGAGCGACGACAATGGGGAAGAATTCCTTGAGCTCATTTCGGTCGCGCGTGAAGATACTATCCGCTATGGAAAACGAAAGAAGATTTTGTTAGAACAACGGCGGTCATGGTGCAGTTCGTTCGGAGTTTACCGAGAATAGAACGGACGTCCAAGAATTTGACCCTTCCTATCTCGCTTACGACGCGAACACGAGGACTCGAAACGGTTTTTTTTTCCTTCCGCGGTAATTTATCTCAATTCTGGTTTTTGAGAACTGTGTGACTGTGCTACCTGGCTAACCTCCCCGGCTAGCGAGGGATGATGACATCATGGAGCGCAGCTAAGCCGTCACAGTTGAAAACGAGTCCACGGCTACGGCGGAGACAGACACGAGAAGTGGCACTTCAATCGAGCAGGATGTCGACACATCGTGAAGACGAGAAACCATTGATATTCTCATCCAAAATCGAAACTCAACGCCGTTTCCTGACCGACGAGCGACGTGTTCTATCAGAGCGACCGTCGACGACATTGCCACGTCGCTGTAGCGTTTCGTTAAGGCAAAAAGTCTCTCGACTGCAACGAGCGTTACATCAAATCGGAATCCTCTCAATCCGGATGGACATCAAAGAATCGCTCATCTTGAGCTTCACGGCGCAGTCCGGGAAACCAACCGTCAAGTCCGCTCAAGCGCACACGGACCTTGCGATGGACAAATTTGACACCTTGAGATACTCGTCGCTGGATTTTTGAGGAACATTTCAAAATCCACCCCGAAGTGAACTCTCCCGTCTTGAAGTCGATATTGAGATTTGAGAGAAATTTGTCATGGACTGCTTATCTCTGTCTCTGGTCTGATAAAGGGCGCTAGATATGAGGAGTCGGGAAACCTCGTCTTCTGGGCTAACACTTCTGGAATCACTGTCCTCTCCAGGAGACGACGCGTGATTCGATGCAATGGAGAAATCTCGTTGAATATGTGATTAGTATGCTCAATGGATGAACTTACTCGTGATGTTGCTGTAGTACTCGACCGGTCGCGTGTGATCTGTATCGTTCGAGAAGAATTCCAATATCCATGAATGGTTTCCATCTCGCAGCAAATAGAGCAATGGGTTGACTGCATAGAATGCTTTCCCGGCAAACACTCCCTCGTATGAAGATCTGTTTGTCTCCAAATGTCGTAACATGGACTCGATTTGGAGGCGTTGCTGATATCTTTCTGCGAATTGAACGGAACGGAATCGATTTTGAAACTTGGGAAATGCACAAATCTACAGCTAACGATATTGTTATAGATTTTCCAGCTCGTTTCTCAAAAACGGTTTCTAGTTCTCGAAAATCGTGCTCACCGATCGACTCAGCCTCAACTTGCGCTGAGGCATTTGTTGATGAGCCTCGAGTCCAACCCATGTACACAGCATTTAAGAGAAATTCTGAGAGCTTCCCAACGTCTCTAGAGGTCATGTTGGGCTTGTGTCATCTCAAACGAGAATTCGCTTCGGTCTTCGTTCTCACTCCGGGTAGAGTTTAACTCCGTGCGCGCTCCTTGTGGACTAACCCATGGTCTGGTGCTACAAGGGTCAAAGCTTTGCCTGGAAGTCGAATAACGCCGTTCATTACAAACATTTCTCTGAAGTAATCGAAAAATCGATCCGGATCGGGAACGAGTTTCGACAAACCAGAGGAAAACTCCTGAAAGATTCACTCTCGCTGTCTTCGACCTCGCATCGTTCGCCTCCGAACGAGGTCTGGCTCGATGCAGTTTGCGCAACCGAAAAGTAAACAACAAAGCTGATAAGTGGCCACGATCATCCGGAAACGTTTCCGTTATGATAACGAATAACGCGCCACTGAACGGTTATCTACAAGCGTCGGCAGATAAAGTACAGAGGATGTTGGAACGCATTCATACAAACCGAGAGGAGATTTGGAGAGAATTCAAAAGTTGGACGCGCGCTTGTAGCAAATCGTGTTTATCATGTTTTCCATCTGTGACCGCGAAATAATAAAGTCCCTTCCCTCTTTCCCGGCGTAGCAGGTTTGCGACCATCATTATCGTGCAAAATGTCAACCGTTGTAATCAACCGTTAGCCTCGAACTTTTTTTTCGGAGTCTTGACAGATAACAGCGGCGCCATGGTCTCCGTTGCGACGTAGCGCTGCGGAGCATTCAGATGTTCCCTTTGGCTTCCTTTTCATTCTTCCGCGGCTTATCACTTCTCCGATTGCGTTATCGAGAGAAGCTCGTTCTTGGAAGAGTCCAGTTCCTCGGGCTCAAATGCGGGCAATCCTGGTGTTTCTGGGGAGAAACAGGGAAAAAAGTTTCGGCTTCGTCCACCCTTGTTGAGCAAAAAGAAACAAATGTATCTTTCTCCGATCCTTATTCACAACTGGGGAGAGTCACGAAGAATCAAAGAAGATTTGTCCTCAACTATTCTTCGTCGGAACTTTTGAAGTTCGTTCGCTTCGGCAAATCTCAGCTCGAATGAGCTGCATGTTGCTGGGCACCCGCGTGGATCAACAAGGAATCGTATCTTTGCTGCTTCGCAATAAAAATTGTTGCGGTGGTTTCGATTCGGATTGACAGACAAATATGAACGGAGGCTGAGAATGTTTTCCAAAGAAGAACTCCCGAACAAGCAGTCGTACGTTTCCTGAGAGAAAAATACGACTCGAAGCGATAGGGCGCCGCATGTTGGAGAACTTCATCCGTTTTTGTCGAAGGAGAAGTCCATGATGCCAATGCTGAGTTTCTCGACACGGAACGGAGTGAATGCGCTCAATATATTTTTCCTCGTGATGTGAGAAGTATTGTGAAACCTCACACTGAGGCATTCCACCTCGTAACGCAAGATCGGACGTTTCCGTGACCGCTCACTTCGAGCTGGAACTCGTTTATTTGATGTTTTCCAGTCAAGTTCTTTCTTCGAGTCGTCACACCTCAGCAATACGCTCAGATCTCTCGCGTGGTGCATGGAAAATATAATTAAGAGACTTCGAGCACGCATCGCGTTGACCGAGAATGGCTTTGAGCGACAGAAACTCCGGAACACGTCATCTTTGGATAAGGTTTTCTGCTTGCTTGCGACGCACTTGGGTGTCAATTGAGCGGAGCTTGAACATGACAGCCGGATGACACCCAAATTACTATTCCTCAAAATCAGAGCTGCCCATCTGGGTGCTCGAAAGTGTCCGTGAGAAGAAGATGTCGCTTTTTGGTGTCGTCTTAGCCGTCCAAGAAATTTCATCCTGTAAATTTTATTTTCGTCCCTCCTAGTTCATTTCATTTCGAACGCAGCGAGGTTTGGAGGCGAGGCACAAACTTCCAGCGGGAGAAAAAGAGGCAGAGAACACGAAGACCGAAGTACACGGGGAATTGCACAAGGCGGCTTGTGTTAATTACCAACTAAAAACGAGGAAAATCACAGCTCGAAGGTTCTCACAACACTTCTTAGAACTGCGCATACCACTGACTGACCGTCGGGCCAACCAACTAACGCGACCGAAGCTTACGTCGCAGTTCCCGAGCTCGGGCTCTTAGTTCATTGACCAATATTCAATTGTTGTAGATGTCAGAACAACAAAAACAAGAAAGTGGATATCGTAGAGAGGATATAGAGTGTTGGATGTGATGCCGAGGATTCCGTCCGGCTAGTGAATGATTGTTTTCGTTCGTCTCCAGCCCTCAGGTCGTGACAGTGTTGAATCCGGAGCGGTCGAAAGCCTCTTTCCAAGTTTTCAAATAGAATGGAGTGTTCTCTCGGAACGGAAGACAATGCCATCGAGCTCAAGAATGAGGACGTCCTCATCTTACACCGGCTCCACCAGAATTATTCGGGTCAAGAGTTTCATGAAACGAGTTTGAAATCGGGAATCTAGTTAGCAGTGTACGATTGAATCGAAGGGAATAGGAGAGATTTCAGAGTTGGTTGATCGCGCAAACAAACGAGGGACTCCTTAAGAGCAACGAAACGTCTGGCTCCTTCCAACACTTCGCGAACTTGGCACGAAGCCTCTTGGGTTCCCGAGCGTTCCAAACTGCAGATTCACGGAGCTTTGTGGAGAATCCCAAGAACGCAATCCGAGCAAAAAGATCGGGGGAGCAACACTCCGTCGTGACTCACCTCAAAACAGTTTGGTGTTGGAAGAAAACTGTGAGAATCCCAAGAAGATATCCTCTCGAATCACTGAACAGTAGAGTTCGCTGTTTCACTCAATCGCGAATCGAATTAACTGGCCAAGCGGCAACAGAAGAGGGTTTTGTTGGCGAAGTGTAGAAAAACCCTTCCTCTCAAGATAACGCCGGAAAACTGAGAAAGGGTTTCTGGCGTCGTCTTCGTCGTACTTTGCGGCGCGGTAGCGGCGGCGACAGCCACCGCCGGCGCCGCCATCCACTGAAGGCCCCTCTCACTGGGGTTTTCTTCAGAAAACTTCATGACTAACTGTTCTAAACAACTTCGAGGCGGAGTTTGTGAAGCATGATGAGCTTGAGATCAAGGAAAGAGCGTCGAGGAGTTCATTTCACGCAACATCTGTTTATATGTACGGAGTGAGATAGTGCCAATTGGCTCAAGATCAGAAAAAAATCAAAGGCGGACTCCTTCGGGAATGTTGAGCTTCACTGCGCGCTTTGTTTGATCTGCTCGCACAACAGACACCTTCGCGCGGACGAATCTGAACATCGCTCGTGAAAACGAGCTACAGGTTGCCGATCCTTCAGATTGATATCTCTGAATGCTCGGATAATCATCACTCTTCCAGAAACAGCACGGTTTTGCGAATCCCAGACAGCAGAGTCTTAAACAGCTTGAGAGGAGAGAATCTGAGTTCAGCAGTTTCGTTTGTTGGCATGCGGGACGCGAATAAAAAGTGGTTTTACTTCGCCTCCACGGCATTCCTTGGCAGCATTTTGAAAATGCGAGAATTATCGCGACTCGGTTCGACGCATGTTGTGTCGGCCGGAGCTAGAATCTATCGAGCGTCTCCACAATATCTAGAAAACTCGATTCGACTGAGATTCAGGAATTCTTATCGGACGAGGCGCGGCCATCTGCTCCTGATGTCATTTCCGTCAGTGAGACGATCCGACGCGCGCCGAAGAAGTGATTATTCCTGAGGTAATTTGATCATTATGGTACTTTGGACGATTCGCCAGAAATATCCTTACGTTATTCCTGCAGTCAGCTTTCGGGCACAGAAACACTCGAATCTATCTCACCATTTCGCACAAGTTTCAGAGAGGAAATGACGCAATGCGAATCACTTTTTTTTCGAGAGGGAGATGGAACCTCCAAGGAGTCTAGGAATATATTTTCTTTATTATCGAGTGTGTTCGACCTTTCATATATGTAGATTCGTGTTGGAAATATCGCCAAGTTCAAATGCAAAACGGTCTGAATATATTCTGTTTGGAAACTTCTGCGCCCTCAGTATTGTTGACTGCAGCGATCGCGCCGTTGTCCACTTGTTGCAGAGCAAACGGAAGACTCGGGAAATAGAGTGGAATTGGGGAAGCTGTTGGAATCGATGGCATCGTGAGTCCCGGCGAAGGTTGGCACGCGAGCTCCGGGGACTTCCCGAGCGAAGAATCCGAAACTCCTTCCTCTTCTTTCTTGTGCTTAGTGCGACGGTTCTGTAACCAAACTTTGATCTGCGGAGCAAAGTTTGTTAGAAATCAGAATACGTCGCTCGACGAATGAATCGAATGACTCAAAGTTGCTCCTTCATGCTGGCATGAAAACAGCGGTATACCTGATTTTCGGAAAGGCTCAGTTGTTGCGCTAGTTGGGTCCGTTCCTTCCCGACCACGTACTGCTTGATCTTGAACACTGACTCGAGCATATCCAACTGTTCCTTCGTGAACGTTGTCCTCAATCTTTTGGGTCTGTCGAGATCGAGAGCTTTCGGGAAAACGAGCTCCTTCACGTTGCCGTGAGCATCTGTGGAGAAGGAGTGAGAATATTGAGTTACAGCAGCTTCCGTTCTCCTTTCCAATGTTTCTTTTCCGGCCGCCAGGAGCTTAGCTAGAGAAGAATTTCTCAGAATGCGAGTCACTGGACGGGAGATCTAGGTGGCGCAAGAAGTCGGTTTTCGCGTCGTCCATATAGGTTCGGGCTCAGAGCCGAAAGTCTTAGCTCAGTGGAGTCATCGAATGGGGTTTGAGACCGTCTTTTCGTTCGATGTGATGACATTCAACCAGACAGCGAGATATCCGAACAAGCCCTTCACAGCAAGTTAGGTAGTCCACTCGGCCGCGTGTCCATGGAGTCGAATACTAGGCCTTCTAGCTTCTAACCCATCTGCTCATAAGTGTCTCATGACGTGAGCCTTCAATAAAATTCATATTTGCATTGGCCTGTCTAATTTTCCCTCCCAGAGTCTCTTTTTCGCCGGCTCTAGTGGTCCGCCTATGCGACTCAGTCTGCTCATCTGAAGCGATGAAACCCGACGCCGCCATATGCCAGCTAGCCCATTTCTGCAATTCAACTCGCGATCTGAGTTCAGGGTAGCTTAGGCCGCGACACAGAAGCTCCAGGCAATGATGTCAACCTTGCTGTCGAGAAGATCTCAACGGTGCACCTCACGAGAGTACCAATTGTGCTGCTCATCGCCCTTCCATCAGGCCATGAATCCAAAAGAAAGCGGTGCGGACGCGCTTCATTCGAACACGGTTGCCACCTCCGAGGGGTGAAGGTTTCGTTTCATGAGACCGATTTTTCCGGATTTGTTTTCAGTAGCTTTGCTCTAATAACATAACCGACCCTTTTTCATTTTTTCATCTTAACGGTGATCAACGGAACCCTGGATCCCTCAGAAGCAATCTATCCTCAACTGTCACAGAGACCAGAAGAAAGGGAAGCAAATTTTGTTTAGAAATCGCATTAACGAACAAATTGAATATGATTCCGTTTTATGCTCCGCTTCACCGGTCGCTCGCCTCCATGAGAAGTTTGCTCAGTCGTGGAGAAGCACTCATCGTTTATTTTGGCCATTGTTGCATTCTGAACGAGTTGCTCTACGAACAAATTGCCTTCTCAAGTAGCTCGACTAGATGGCTCTCAGCAGTGAACTCCAGCATGAAATCAAACCTCGCTTAACTTCAGTCATTGAAGTGCATCATCAGTGCTCTTCTCGACTTCACTACCGGCCGCTTGGTGGGAGAAATGAGGCTTCGATGCGAGTTACAGATTCAATGGCGAGTTCATTCACTGATCGAGCGGAATTCAGTCTTTTCTGGAGCCGGCTTCGTGTACTCAAAATCCAAGCTTCACGCAGACAACTCGCGAATGTTTCGCGAACGGTTTCAGTTGGAATTTCCGGAAATCGCCGGACCGAAGCAGAAATGGAGACTCAGCTCATCTGATCCGGTCGGAAACGCCCATTGAACTCGTCTCTCGTCTCCTTGGGTGTCCTGAGTCCAGAACTCAAATGTTCAGATGTTTTGAAGAACGGCTGTCTATGGAAGCGGACGCACTACTATTTAGAGGGTCCACCCATTGTCACCAGTCAACAGACGAAGTGACATCATCTCAGGAAGGTGATGTGTATTCGTCCCCGTGAGTTCTGCGTGTGTACATATGCCCGTTTGAATACAATGCTCGATTGTGTCGGCTAAGCGCCCACCGATGTGCTGAGAAGCTAATTTGCAGGCCTCAAGGCCGACTTCGACTGAAGGCGCTCGGGATGTGCGCGATCGTGGCAGACATTTTTCGTAGAAGTTGACATGTAGTTCTGCTCGCTGTGAGTTTCTAACTCTCCATGTTGATAAACGATGCCCGACGAAGCGGTCTGAATCGAGTTTTGTGTCTGGAGGGCGCACGAGTCTGAAGTATGATGTGAACAAGACACACCGCAAGTCGTAACACCGTATCGAATTCCTCAGATCTCCGTCTTTGAAGAGATCAGCGACTTTGTAAAATGCTCCAATCACCTGTGCCGAGTTCTTCGGAATCATCAACGGCGGAGACACTTGACATTTCCGAGACCGAACTACATTTCGAAAGAATCAGAACTTCAGCGAATCGAAGCTACTGCGAGCTTCGAAATCTTCTTCACAGACGGCGTTTCGTTGTGTTGTTCAACCAGCTTGAGGTTTTGTGTGATTTGCACGAGTCCAGATACGAAGTTGCAACAAAGCAGCGAATTGTTCTTCTGAAGCCAGATTTGATGTCTGATCAACCGTCCTCAGCTGGTGACCTGATGTCAAGGAGCGTTCCTGATTTCTGAGTGGATCTCAAACTCTGGAGTGGATCTATCGAATCAAGCTCACTGATGGTCGGGACTCCAAAGAGCACAGGAGACTCCGCTGTTTATTTATCATAACAAAGCCGAATCGGTCGAAATGTGGACGTCGCTCCACGGGATATCGAAAAACTCACTGACCTGGCTTTATCTACATATCAATGAGTTCTCATGAATGCGACCATTGACCAGTGTCTAATGATCTAGTTTCTCTTCCGAAGTGGGGTCAATCAGAAACGCTCCGTCAGCCGAAGCCACCGGCGTGAACTTCACGGATCTAATCGAACGTGAAAAATTATCACAAAACCTGGAGAGGCATCGGAACCTATATCCATGAATATTTCTATCTCTATCGGCTTCTCGAAACCACATTGACGAGAAATCCGGAGAGCTGAAACGGAACTCGCGAATGTCTCTCAGTCCAGGAGGATGAAGACTACACTTTGGCAAGTTTCCAAATCATCGAGGACCAAATAAGTGAGGTTCTCGGAAGGATAAGTTCACGAGAATTCATTTGTCACGCTGCTTGCGAATTATGGTTCAGGAGTGTGGAATTGGCATTTCATTCCAAACGTCTCAAAGAGTCGCCAACCAGAATTTTCGAGAGAATGTAAACAAATTCGACTTCCGAGGTATCCGTCATTCCGAGCAATTTTCTCAGCTTCTGTTTCCTCTTCATGGTTTCTAGATTGTTCTTTCTCTCGTTTTACGACGCGGCAAAAACTTTAATGAACGTGATAACAGCCGACAATAGTCGTCCATTGACTCCTCTAGCACGACCGGAGTGCTGAGAGTTCTGGAGTAAGTTTTACGAAAACACGTGAGGAAAGCAATGGGCTCGCCAGGTGGGTCGTCCCGTCACCGAATTGCGGTTTTGAAATGACAGCCGAAGAGACTGTCTTTTCCTTCGAGGTGACACGCAAGCCATAGTACGGAGATGACTCACTCACCTGTGATTGTGATGGTCTGTACGTAATCCGGTCGAGAGTCGTTTTTGTTTCGGTCGGTAGTGTCCATATCTAAAACATATGTCCTCGCGGTGAATCTCCCTAATGGCGTCGAAATCTTTCGAGGTCCGATGTTCGAGTTCGTCATCTCGAGGGATGCTCCGCCTTCGTGCAATGAGTCCGCCTCGTCTGCTCCTTGAGCGGCTTCATATTTCAGTCTAATTTTTGTGTCAGACAGCCAATTGTTGATGAGTGATATTTTTATTGCTTAACCGGTCTAGTTTGATTTATCGGAGCTGGATATATTAGTTCTCTGCAAACGAAACGAGAAACCTCCGATCAAGATAATCTGAAAATCATTCCGACAACCAAATAAAGTGCACAGCAAGCTGATCTCCCATTGGGATTTTTGCCTGGAAATCAATTTGGAGAATCTGATATTCTTGGAAGCTGTCGCGAATCGATTCCCATATCGTTCAGAGGTTCATGAGTCCATGAGCTCTTTTTCGCAGACCCCTGACGGTTTCCAAGATTTCCGAAACATTTGTTTTCTCAAATGAAACGGGAAAGCTTGAAGCAAGGATTTATTTTCCTGTTCTGTGAGGCGGACGTGGAATCTGAGGAGACACAACCAGTTCGGCTTTGAGTCATTCTGTGGTGTGTTTTTTTCATGTTTTTCTCTTTATTTTCTGCTCGATCGATCATTCATCTTACCGGACTTTCCTTATGGCTCTAGCCTGACGGGAAGGGGAAGCTTTTACGAAATTTCCGATTTGGGAGGAAACTTCGATTCATAGAAATCGCTTTGTCAACATCCTACTTTTTTCTAAGCTCTTCGCCTCTTGTTCGATCTCCATTCGGCTTCCAAGGCTGAGATCAAAGCGCCCAAAGTTCAACTCTTCCCTCCCGGAACCCTGATTCCCGGTGACTCATTTTGACGAAAACTTCGGAATGGTTTCTCAGAACTTGATACAATTTCAAGGATAAGTGTCACGAGGAAGAAGAATTCCAGTTAACACCGCTTAGATATCTGTTCTCGTCCGAATTCGTTTATTTTTACTCCGCTGAATTTCTTTCTGAGAACGATCGACTCAGGTCTTGCTCCCTGTCGGGGAAATTCCCGTCCTGACGCCGCCGGCTTCGGTCTCGAGAACAATGCTTTCACACGAAAACTGGTCCCCAGTCCGTGTAGCCGGTTGTAATATATACATGACAACAGAATCTCCAGTGATGACCTAAACGATCTTGACAAACTCAAAAAAAATATCATCATTTCTTTGTCAAGTGAGAACGAATTTTGTTCCAGGAACACTCCCTTTGTATTTCCCAAATCTGTCCCGAGCAACGTCAGAATTCAGCAGGAGTCGCCATTTCAACGATCCAAATCACAGAGTCACGAAGTCAGAGAATTTCATACCTAGTACCCAGAAACAGGCCACATTTAGATTAGTTCGGAAAGATTGGAAAAGTATAGATCCCGATCGACGATTCAGCAGTGTCGTGAGCTAGTTGTTTTCAAACGACTTTGTATCACCATCGACGAGGTGGGCCTTCTCGACATCGACGACACCGGTCTCGAACCGAGTGGACTGGCGGCGGCGTCAGGGACTTCGATCGAAACGCCTTTCACCGACTTGTCGATGCTACCTGTTGAGTTAAGAGATCGATGTGTTGAGTTGAGAGATGGCCTGACATATTTCGGCTGGATGAGATTCGGACGGAAACAAAAAACTCACCTCGGGACGTCATGATGACGCGGTTGTGCTCCGCTGTACTGACTTCTTCGTCCTCGTTGACGACCCTCAGCGCAGAGACGGGTCGTCGATCGGACGTCCCGATCGGAGACTTGGTGACGGGGAGTCTTGTTAACGCCGAAGTGGGTGGAGGGGTCTCGTCCCTTCGTTTGAAAACAGTTCCGTCGGTGGTCTTATTTCGGGGCATCTTCCCCATGATTATGTTGTTCAAGTCTTTGACTGACGTGATGGAAACAGCGCGTTTCATTCGACTCCAACGATCCATGAGGAGTTCGTTTTCCTGCTCGGAGATCGGCGACCTCTTGTTACAAAAAAAGAGAGAAATCGGCACAGCGTTAGGTCGGTGATGCAGGTGCGGAGAACAGTCGGAAGATTGGAAAATTAGTCAGAGGGAAGAGATGAAAGTTTTCGGATACCAAAGTTGGTTCAAGGACTTCGTGAGACTACAGAGGATTTTCCTTTCAAGGAGGAAACCGATGAAGAGAAAGCGTTTGAGAGAAAAAGACTCGAGATTGGAAATCTGCAGATCGTGGACACACATTCGGATACGGCTTGTTTTTTTCCGTATCACCAGAAATCAACTCGTTGCGAAAAGTGATGTGGACAACCACAGCAATCAACAACGTGTGTGACTGGATGTCCGAAATCGTTTCCAATGCCATCTCACCCGATGTCGACCTCAAAATCCTTCCTCCAATGTTAGAATTTGCAGAGGGATTTCGGGAGAAGATTCGAAACGGATATCTATCAGAACTGGAGGCTCGACGGCATCTGACTTTTGCCTTTGAAGACTGTTCTATGTTTGACACGTAATCAGCTCGAGTTATTTCTAGGTGTAAGAACGGAAACTCACCACATCCTCGGGATGGCCTTCGAGATCATCGACTGAAATTCTACCGGGAGTCTCGGGCGAGATTAGAAATCGTGTCGCGTTATTTTGGTGAGAGCGGTGATGGAACCAAGCCCAAATGGTTTCTATACGAAGGTGCAGCGCACTTACAGCTGCAGGCTCGGTTAGGTAGGGGGTTTCGCTCGTCAACGAGCTCGTTTGAAAATGCCTCTGTCGTGGAATCGGAGGAAGCCTTGGATACTTTGCAGGTAAAGCGTTTCCTGCTTCAAGCTGTAAGGAAAGAAAGGTCAACGAGACAAGACCCCGGGCTCAATGTTCTCATATTCCCCGATTTGAGCTCTTCTAGGGGCACTCGAACGCTTTCGTCCACTTGGCTCGACAAGGTTGATCGACGAGGGAGTTTCTAAAAGACCGAGCGAATCGATCATTCATGTTATCATTGCTTTGAGACGGCCAACATTCCCGAAAATTCTCGAGCCTTTCGACAGTGAAAAACATCGCGTGACACTCCAGGACCAAGTCCAAGATCACACGTCATGCCAGCACACAGCACCAGCTAGGAGCTCGACAGCAGTCACATGCAAAGTCCAAATCAGAGTCGGATATCCGCTTGTTTGTAGCGAACTTGCTAATGCGAAATGTTTGATCCTAACGTCAGCTGGAAGTGACTTCAGCGGGGGTCGATTCAACCCACGAATGTGTATTGTTCTCGTCTGCCATGTTGCCAGTTTCTATTTTGGGAGAAGGACGTTTATTTTGAAGGTCTTGACCTGTTCTAAAATCTGAGCTGATCGAAACGGCGCACCGGTTTAACTAAAGCTACATAAAAAGCAGGAAAGATCACCTCAGGATGAGCATAGAAAGTAAGAGTTGCAGATCGTTGCGACAGGCAGGAAGGATTCGTGGAGTGCACATCAGGCTCATAGAACAAAGAGTTTTCGAAACAAACACAAGAATCATCGACAGTTCAACAGAACGTTGATGCGAATATCGACTGTGCCTGAGGTCAGAAGAAAAGAAAATCCTATTAGAGACGTATTGCATCGTTATTTCTCAGCGGGTGATAGCTGCCAAGGCCTAGGTATCAATAGACAGACACGAAAGCAGAGACATTACGCAGAAGACTGATGAGGTCGGGGAAACTCCTTGTGTCTGGCGCATCATTCACCAACTTGCGCGACCGCTAGCGACAAACCCCGGGTCCTAATCTGCGCACAGAATAGTTTTCGCTGGTTTGTATTGAGAAGTGAGTTTGAAGGAAGCCTCATGCGCCGTTCGTGAAGAAAAGTATGTCTCACATTCGACATGGGAATCTATTGTGTTTTAGTCACGAGACGTTCCATAGGAATCTCGAAATGGATACAAAACTTCACTCTTCCCCTTCCGCGACACATCAACTCAGCGAACTTCCCAAAAAATTATTTTTCGATCGTCGCGATTCTCCTTAGCCGAATTTTATGCCTTTGATTTCATGAAAAAAAGCTTGTCCTCCAATAGGACAGAGACGGAATAACTATGAACCTTCTCAGCGATGGGGAAGAATCGATCGATTTCAGCGACAGTCTCGTAGGATGGAAACAGGACTGCGGAAACTCACATTTGCATTCATTTTGTTGGCTTCGCCGAGTCTCCTGATGAGAATTCCGATGATGACGAACATTATGAACAACGCTAAGCCACAGATTATGATGGCCACCAACATTCCCATAAAGTTCCTCGCTGGGTTACAGAGAACGATTAGTCCACTCTTTGAGAGACAGAGCTTCAAGAAAGTACATGGAAGAACTGTCCCGGAAGATTTTCTCAAAGATTTCCGATCATTCCATCAGGCCCTGACAGATTTTGAGCTCCATCGAGCAACTTACAGTAGTATTTCATCTGACGGTCTATTTCGCTCGGACTTGTGATGAAGATCAAATTGAGTCCCTCGAGATCAGTGAGATTGAAACGATTCTCCCGCGCAGAATTGATAATCTCATCTCGGACGGAGAGCAGCATCGGTCTATCGTAGTCAACCGCATCTTTTTTCAGTGGTGTCAGGTCGAAATCAAATATGATACTGCCTGTAGAGGATGCGCAGTTAGGTAATTCAGCTCCAGAGTATCTTCATAGGAAAGTTTCAGGTAGGACTCGGTTGGGACGAACATAACCTTCATGAACTTTCACATTCTGAAGACATTCGGTTGGGATCCGGAATCTTTTCGCAATCTGAGCAACCAAATGTTTCTTGAACTTGTCCTCATGATTGGCCACCTTCACCGCGTAGTTGGCGTCGAAATGAAGATGAGTGTCGACTGAAAAAAAAGCATTCCTCGATAAACTATCCGAAAGACGGAACAATCATTGGGGATTCAAACAACGCAAAGTCAATAAGTTACTCCGCTAAACTCCGAGCACATTGGCCTCACTTGTTTCGTCGGGAGGAGTGCCTGGAGCGGCTGATGTTGATGAGGTCTCTTCGGATGTCTGAGGTGTTGGGCTCTCGTCACCGTCCGTCGGAGCGCTTTCAGAGGATGGAGCCGAACTTTCTTCATTCGGCTGAGTTTCAGGAGCGGGCGTATCACTCGACGGCGGGTCTGCTACTTCTGACGGAGTTGCAGATTCCGTTTCCGAAGAGGCTTCGGTCACTGGCTCGCTTGAAGACTCAGGCGCACTTTCTGACGTGGGTTCGGCAGTGGTTTCTTCTGGAGCTGCGCTTGATTCACTTCCAGGAGATGACTCCGCTTCCGTTGAGGCTTCCGATGCCGCCTCACTTGAAGCTTCAGGTGCCCCTTCGCTGGAAACTTCGGGGGTCGTCTCAGGGGCGGCTTCGGTGGAAACCTCTGCGGCTGCTTCACTGGATGCCTCAGGAGCGGCCTCGCTCGATGCTTCAGTAACGGCCTCACTAGAAGCCTCGGGGGTCGCCTCGCTCGATGCCTCGGGAGCGGCTTCACTGGAAGCTCCAGGAGGAGCTTCACTCGATGCCTCAGTAGCGGCTTCACTGGATGCCTCAGGAGTTGCTTCTCTCGATGCTTCAGTAACGGCCTCACTCGAAGCCTCGGGGGCCGCCTCGCTCGATGCTTCAGGATTGGTTTCACTGGAAGCTTCAGGAGGGGCTTCAGTAGCGACCTCAGAGGCTGCCTCGCTCGAAACTTCAGAACTTGCCTCTGTCGGAGCGTCTGAAGAGGTCTCCTCGGACGCTGCAGCAGTTCCTTCAGTGCTGCCTTCTGGACTCGTCTCACTTGAGGCCTCGGTGCTCATCTCGGTGGAAGCTTCTGAGGCAGCTTCGCTCGAAACTTCCGGACTTGTTTCACTGGGAGCTTCCGAGGTTGCTGCCGCCTCCGTCGTTTCGACCGAAGGAATCTCGGACGAAGCTTCTGGAGTCGATGATGATTCAGGATCTGGAGAAGGACTGGCTTCGGGCGAAGACTCCTGCTGAGTTGTATCGGACGGCGCTGCGGCGGTGTCGGTTGTATCCGATGTAGAAGTGTCGCTCGAGACCTCGCTGGCTCCCGTCGTCGTTTCTGTAATTATGCGCCATTTCTCAATCGGTTCTCACATCGGAATTCGATGATTCAATCTCAAAGCTGGTTCACTGAATCAATGCTCTGAATTTTTGTCCGGGAACATTTCTTTATCGACAAGCAACGTCGTGTGCCCTTCAGTCGAGAGCAGCCGGAGTCACAAACGGAAGTGAACAACAGAGTAGTCCTGACCAATCGAATATTTCCTGATTTGCAGTGATAAGAGTCTGTGTGACGGGCGTTGATAAAAATCTCAACTCCTCTCTGGACGACCTTGGTAGTGCCAGGGCACGCACTAACAGAGCGCAGTTCCTTCTGTTCTAAACCCTTGGAGGTGATGGGAAATACCATCCAGTTGCCTCGAAAAGATGAAGAGTAGTAAATATCTAGAATCAGACTCACCCTCTGCCTGTCTTCTTTTTCTGTGTAGCACAGCTGACTCCGAGGGTTCCCTCAAGATTTGGGATGAAACGAGGGCTCCGTCTGCAAAAATTGGAACAGTTTCTTCCAAAATTAATATGTGGTACGATTTATGATTATAAACCTTTGAACTTGAAGGATTCCGAATAGTTGTCTCAAGTTCAACATCGACTGAAAACGCAATGGACACAGGAAAGATGTCGTACTTGGCTCGACCGGTCGCGCCGCTTCATTCAATCCAAACTGATCCTCGACATTCGATCTGGGAGCGGAGATTATTTTCTTCGTTGGGAAGGCTTTGTCATCGATTCCTCGGATTACCACCGTCATATTAATTTGTCTGGAAGTTTGTTCCGTTTATGCACAGCTTGAAAACATGACTCCGACCGTTACATCGTGGTTTCGATTCCTCGTTCACGGATTACAAATGGAAGAGCTATGAAAGGGTGAACGGAGAAAGAAAAACACGATTTCCAGCGGTCATGCCGGTCAGGGAGTCCAGTATTCTCTCTAAAAGCGTGAACGGTTGAAGCATATGTTTTGCATAGGGGGACAAAACAGCTCCAGTTTATGTCAAGGTTACCGTATCAGTCTCATGTATCAATGACCTCTCTGCACGCCATACCTTGCCCTACTTTCGTGGGCGTCGTCGAAACTTCTTGAGCTCCGGAAAGTCCCGCAAGGGAATCGTGACACGACGTCCTTCTGTGCGCTGCGGTTTTCCATGTGGACTTGAGTCTCGTTGCATAATCCACCAGAGAAGAGTATCGTCTGTTGCAACCGCGATCCGAAAGAATAATCCGCGGTGAAGAGAACCACCGAGATCGCGATACAGTGCGACATGTTCGCAAGAGTTGCTCCCGAGAACGAACGCTCGGAAAAACTTGTCTCTCTGAAACCCTTCGTTCGATGAAATGAATATGCCTGAATTTAAATGGGGAACCGCGAACAAAAAACCTGTTCCAACAAACACGATGAACAAATTATTCGTCAAACTGACATTCCGTGTTTCCTGCAAACACAAGTTGAGTTAGTTCAATCCGCGGTTTTGTTTGAATGAAACTCCAGGAGAAACCAGAAAAGAGAAGCAGGACGTCAATCCTCGAAACTTCTGACTTTGTTCTTCTCGTTGGATGATGCCTCCTTGGTGCGAAGATCTTTAACTTACCTTAATTCTGTTCACGTTGAGCTCTTCATAGTCTCACGGACGCGATCGCAAAGCTCGTGGAAATTCAGGAGCTCGTTCAGGAGAACTTGGTGGCGAGGGCTGCCTTCGGAGAGGTGCGTCGGATTGCCACCGAGGTGTCGACAGCGAATCCGAGGGCATTGCGTGTGCCACCTCTGTTTTGATGCTTTTCTCTCATTTCTTGTCATAACATTTTTCGTAGGCGTCTGAGCCAAAGTCGAGACTGGGAGCCGCGGGGACGAGCAGAGTTTGCCCCTCAATTTTTCAGTCGCCCAAAAATTAACTTGTTACATGAATCGATCTCTTCGGAGTTCGATTGCATTTTCAAATTATCTTAAGAAATCACACCAAGCTATGCCCGTTTTCGTTTCACCGCATTTCAAACGCTGAAATGTCAAGAGGGAAAGTGCCTCCTCTGATCGATACGCCGAGGAAAGTCTCAAGGCCTCTACTGGAAATAACTTCTTTGAATGACGTTTCAGTCTCATACAGCGGGTCTCTTCGATTTCGGCTCATCTCTTATTCCTGAGATTCAAATTATTCGCTGATTCGCGTTAGCGCCGTTCCACCTCAACTCAGGAACATCCTTGACCCATTTTTCGCAACTCTTTTCGATAAACGCCGTGGGGCTTTGGCTCTTCTGATTGATTGAATGAGGAATGCAATCTCTGGATAGATTGATGAATATCTATCGACCTACCCATAGGAAGATCTGGGTGTCCATCTCGAGAGAATGAGAATTCCGATGGATTTCGATCGTCTGAGTGAAGGGAGGCGTGTGCTATGACGCCACAAGCCGAAAACCAGAACATGAGTCTTTGCCCCATCAGCTGGATTCAGCAGCTTTTTGGTCCGTGTCGGACTTCGCCTCTGACGACTTCATCCGTGAGACTGTCTGAATTGTATCACACCGCGTATTTACATTATACAAGTTCTGTACGAACTCATCACAAATCTCCCCTCGACGAATCGGATGCATTTTTTTTCTTTTTCCGACTATCAATCGATTCCGCCAGCAAGCTCTCCAAGTCTGTATATCGTTTAGAAGAATGCTTTCTCCCAAATCTTCTCGATTCCTTCGATTTTTCTTTCGTTCATTGTCGTTTGTACAAACGAAAAACAGATCCCCGAATCAGACATTGATTGGCTCGAGCGAATTTGAAAAGCGCGCCATCAGAATGGGCTGGCTCGTGGCGCTCACATGTGTTCCCCGAGCTTGTTTTCGAAATCGTAGTCGACTGACCTGAGTTGTTAGAGTGAGTCCGCTCTTGAGACTCCTGATTCCCTGCTAACCTTTCTCATCGCCTTAAGCTCATGTGATTCAACTATACTGCTGGCTCGTTTCCCAAGGTGAGATCCCGGTCGTCATTCACATTACGCAATGAAATCACAACAACCTCTCTCGAAAACTCACCTGTTTTGCCTTTTCTCTGAGACAGAAGTCACCGACGAAATTCGTAGCTGAGAATGGTATTCATGATCGAGAAAAGCGAATCGGGGTTGCTCTCCTCGGGACTATCCTGTATTGAGCAATCCACTTTTCTCATCTCGTTTCCCATTGCTACGGTTTGAACACAGAGCAAGCTTTTCGGAGCATGGTCACCGGAACACCTAGACTCCTCTGAGACTCCTTTGGCTCTGTTCTTCTATGAACAGTCTGTAGACACGTATTATAGATTGACAAAAAAACACAAACAAACTGGATTTCCGTGACACAGTGCGTTCAATCGAAAGTTTCGGGATGTCTCTTCTTTGCGCGAGCGTACCCTAGATCACACAGAATCATGACAAGTTCCTCATTCTGGATTTATTTCAGTTTACAGAACCATGGCGTCGAGCTCGGCCGTGAAGCCCAAGACAGATAAACTGGTGCGCTTCGACCCATCCGAGTATGAACTGCGGAAACGTTTGCCGGCTCAAATGCCTCGTTCGCCTGACCACATCTACATCAATATGAGGACAGATTTCCAATACCAAATGCTGAGAGCAAAAGAAGTCATTTTCAAAGGCTCGAAAGAAGTGCATATCCACGGCTTGGGAGCAGCCATCAACAGAGCAATAAACATCGCCTTGCAGGTGCTTACTCAAGAATTTCTCTGGAAAGACGGAAACCCCGAGAAGGATCAATGATCCTGCATATTTCTGAGGACAAAAAATATTTTCGGCCGGCACTAACGACGAGAGGCTATTCTTCTTCAGATCCGGGATCATTTCGGCAAAGCGTACGAAGTCGATGTTAAAACTTCCACCATTCAAGTCGTAGACGACTTCGAGCCGCGCGAGGAACACATCGAGCCGCAGTCACAGAGCCGCAACGTCTCTACGGTTCACATAAGGGTCTTCAAGAACGAATGAAAACCCAACATGACGCTCAATGTACAAAATGTATAAAGATAATAATTTGTTGTTCAAGAGAGCGACATCTTTTTCTCGTTTGAATTCGCATCCTCCTTCCAGAACCAAGTTGAACCGAAAGCAAAAGATATCCCCGTTATCTTGGTCTAACCAGTTTAATCCGTGGTCCACATTCGTTGTCTTCAGAAGTCACGACTTCTGTGTGTAAATGTTCTGCGTGCAAGACTCCCGGAGCCACTCGAGTGGCGACTGTGAGCGAGAGTTGAATGATTGACGTCCACTGCCTCTACCGTGTAACTTCAAGTGTGCAAAAGTATCTTGAACGCTTGTCAAAATTCGACGCAGCAGCTGCGATCGGAATCGGAATTGGCTCAACTCCCTGTGATACTCTGTGTTAGCGAACGACGGACGGAAATCACGACCTAAACTCTATTCTACGGTTCATGTGATTGAATGAAGCGTTGATTCCAGTTGACAGTCGTGTTTCCGTGACTTCCTTGCTTTCAAAAATCGTAATCTGGAACGTGTAGCCTTCTTTTTTTAATTCGTGATTTACCTCTGATCTGCTTCCGTCATCCATGCGCGGTTTGAGAACTCGATTTCGAGTTGATACGCTTCCTGCGATTCATCGTCATCCGTTCCGATTCTTTTGGCAAAAACATGAACTCAATTGTATAGACCAGCAATGCTATCGACGAATCCGAATATCGAAATCAGATTAGAAAAGTTGGCATCATTGATTCCTGATTCAGAGCAACCTATGAGCGTCGCTAATGGAAGTCTCTCCTGTTTCAAATCTGCATGCGATTCCTTCTGCAGAATCTGACCCCGCTTCCTTTGGAGACCCTGGTGTTTGAAGGAAGAAAAACACAGCAGAGCCGTTCCGTGAGCTGAACTTTATTCAGCTTCAACATTGAACTAAGCTTTGTACAGCTCGTTTTTAAGAAATCTTTCAGATTCGTACGAGGAATGGTCCGTGTCCATGTTAGACCGCGTCGTCCTTGGTGACTGAGAACGGCTGTTCGACTGGAATCTCCTCACATGCGGTGATTTTGACCTCTTGAATGGGTCTGTCGTTGGCACCGGTGGGGTTTTCTTCAATCATTCGAATGACGTCCATACCGGCCACAATCTTTCCGAACACCACGTGTCGACCATCAAGCCAGGGAGTTTTCTTGACAGTGATTAAGAATTGAGATCCGTTTGTGTCCTTCCCGGCGTTGGCCATAGACAACCAGCCAGCTCCGTAGTGCTTCAGCTTGAAGTTCTCGTCAGCGAAACGCTCACCATAGATGGAACTGAAAATTTGAAATTGAATGAGTTAGAGTACTCCTCATAGCATCATCAGCCCGATCAGATTTATAGATGACAGCTTTTTGATGACATTGAGAAGCTCATTGAGAGATACTTACGCTCCGCCGGTTCCGTCACCTCGAGTGTAGTCACCACCCTGGAGCATGAACTGCTTGATCACTCGATGGAAAGTACTCCCAACGTATCCATTCAGGGGTGCAGTTTCACTGGCTCGTTTGGCTATGCATAGTTGTCTAAAATTTTCAACTGTCTTGGGAACAGTGCCACCGAAGAGGCCAACGTCAAAAGCGCCGATGTGGTTTCCTCCAATTGAGATTGTCATGCGAACCTGCGCGAACCGAGAATCAGTTTAGCTTTCGAACAGTCAGTCAACGTCAGGAATGCTGAACACAAAGCCAACGAGTTATAGGCGAGTGACACGTCGACCTGAACTTATCTTATCACCGAGGAAACTCAAGCGGAAACCACCGGAAACTTCGTTCCTTTTCAGAGAAGTGACAGGATGGGGCCATGTTCAGTACTCGGAAACTTCCGCTCTGATCAGCTTAATCCGAGCTCTGATTGTCTGCCCCGGTGTCATAATTAGTGATTAACAAAAGTTTCTTGAAAACGTTCTGGAGACCTACCTGGTTCGTGACTTTCGGTCCGAGGCCCGATTCTGCCAAAGATGCCGCGAACAGCGAGGAAAGGAGAACTAAATGCCGCATTTTGAGTCGTCTCTACCGTAATTCAGGAATTGTGCGGCGTTTGCCTATGCCTGCGCAAGTTTATATAGACGACTGTGAAACCGGCAGAATGCTGCTGTTGTGAGACCACGTCAGTTCTCTCACCCAGCACGATGATTTACATTCGGGCAACGCTGATTGGACATCGCTGGGTTGAAGGGAATGAGGAGAGCACGCGCACTTTTGAATCTATGGCGCCAACGTAGTGTGCGGCGATTGCCTCAGCTCACCGAACTACGGGCAAGCTTCAGATGGTCAATATTCGAAAAAACATCGCTTCGGCGTGAGATACCAATTTCCAGTACGTTGGTACAACAAGTATCTCGGAATATGCTTTTACCGCCGACATTTTCGGAAAATTTCTGTGAATTCATTCTCTTCTGCACTGCGTGGAGCACAGACAAAGTTCAACGACCGAGACTTTCGCTTCGCAGGTGAATGCACTTGGTCCTATAGGTTCGTTAACGAGATTTGGATCCGAGAACGAATACGAACAGAATTACAAATATTTTCGAGCGATCACTTGTTCATGATTTTACATGATTTGTTGCTCAAGTTTCTTCCCTGACACGGTTGTCACGACAGAGATCAGGCTCGAATCACATATCTAACTCTCTAACGCGTCATCAATCCTCGGCTTCGGCAGAGATTCTCCGAACTTTCTGACCCTGTCGCTTCTATTCCATATAGTCTGCACTTTATGCAAGAAACGTATCGAGTTTTTTCGGAGCGGAACCGAGTCTTTCCCGTGAGAGTTCTCTGGTGCGAAAATCGAGTGGCTTTTCACAAGCCAGTATGAAAGCACTCGTTGGAGAACAAAAAGTTGCGTAATTGATGCATGTGTTCCCGAATGGAAAGAATCCGAAGGGAGATTTCCAAACCTAAAACTCGAATATGTCAACGGTCCAGAAAATCTAAGGATCAGTGATGCGCATCATCTCAAGGTCATTCTAGGAGTTTATTTTCGATTGAACAAGGATCTAACGGCCGAGGGGTCCATACTTTCGATAATGCTCTTTCCGCGTTCTGTCCAGTTCGTGGCCGGGGTCGTAGAATTTGTACGCAAGAGCCCTGTGGACAAGGCTCTCTGTGATAGCGATCTGCCGCTTCGCACTGTTGAGTCGGATTTCGGGCTTCATTTCCTTCGAGAGTCGGCGATTCCGCTTCAGCAGAGCAAGCTGTGAATGGATAACTGTTGGTATTGATGGCTCGATTATAATCAATCGATATGATCTGATCCTATTAGATACCGCCGTCATAAAGGAAAAATATAAAAAAACATTCACCCGATGGACCCTCTCCCAGTATTCTTCAGTATTTTTGTCCAACTCGTGCGGTTCAGGAGGTCTACCAAGACGCAGCGTCCACAACCATTCTGGGTAGTCTTCATCAGCACCGAGCTTGACATCTTCTCCGGTTTGCTTGATATTCGATCCACAGCAATATGCAGCTAATTTTTCAGGATCTGTTTCAACGGCGTGTTTAATTCTTTGTGTCTGCATGGTCGGTCCTCCAGTAGGGGCCTTCTTCGCATAATAGCGGACGCTGACGGCTGCGAGCCGAAGCATCTGAAAACGAGAAATAATCTTCATCATTCAGAATCAGTCACATCTGGTTTTTCTATCCTAGGTTCGATATGAGCTCGACATTGGTTCCACATCACCACCTGGAGCCGCTCCTCCACTGTTATTTCGAGAAGGAGAAGAGATAGAGTGGGAAATATCTCTCTGAGTTCCACCTTGATTTATTGGTTTCCATTGATAACGATACCCAGCATTTGACTATAATCTCACAGGTTATATCAACACTTACACAGCTGGATTTTCCTCACTGAGTCGTCCGCCCGTGAGCTCAATTGTTTTGTAAATATCGAGTGCTTCACCTTCCCCGATACCGTAGCCATTCTTGAGCCCGTGGGGATTCGAGGGTGTAACACAGTCGTCGCTAACTTCTTTACGGAGAGCTTTGTCAACATCAACTGCACTGAAAAACGCAACCCCGTACGGAAGATCGTGCATACCGACACAAGATGCAAAGAAGGCCCGAACGTGAAGATTAGTGATATGCAGAGCCAAAGCGGCTCGGTACCGCTGTTCCGATCGGACCAAGAACCGAACTTCGTCATGTATCGTCACCACGAGTCGTCCGTCGATTCCAAACTTGTCGAACAGGTACCTCATCGACAGCAGCATCAGATGCAGGTAATCGACCGCGGAACTTTGGACGATCCAGTTTACCCGTGACGTCATATACTGTGTATCTACAACATCTGGTTCAAGTGCTCTTGAGATTCTGGCTCTGAGAAATGGGGTGCTGGGATTTTTGCTGTTGGCGTGTTCCTCCAACTTGTTGAACATGTGCGACTCCGTTCCGTCATTCCATTTACCTCCCCTTCGTAGACCCTTCGTTTCTCTGAACATGGCCTGCGCGTGTTTTTTCGCACTAGCCTCTTCCAATGCGGGGTCGAACTCTTTCAGGATTCGGGCCGCGAACTTCTGGCCGGCTCCATACAATCTGGCGTAGTTGAGAATTTTGGCTTGGTCTCGTGAGCAGTGAACGGTTTTCGCTGTCCGGGAGTGCATGTCCGTCCCGTCGGACTTCTTACCCTGCAGAGTCATCCAACCGAACGCTGTGTTGCCGTGGATTCGACCGAACGATGCATCGCCGATCAGAGATGCTATCCATAGCTCCTCTGAGTCCACGTCTGCTCCAACGAAATGATGGCCTTCTGGAGCCTGAACCATGGCTTTGAACTCGGAACCGACTCTGTCTTTTTTTGCGTTGCTCGCCGTAAGCCAGGTTTTTTCGACAGCTCGACGACTCACCGTGCCAGCGGGAATGATTCTCGGGAGTATCGCTGCTTGCTCGGCCGAAATCCAAACGACCATTTGTTCATTGATACGTTCTCGAGAGTTTTTCCAGTACGACGTCTCCTTGCTCATTTTCAGCAGCACGTTCGCACTTGTATATTCATCCGAACGCAAAATGTTCCCTTCGAATTTCCCGATGAAATCCTTCGAAAGTGGGTTGCCGACGTTCAGATCATTGCCATTCTTATGAGGTAATTTTCGGAATAGTATTCCGTCAGTCAATTTTATGTACAAAGGTGTTGAATGAGTTCCAAAGGATTGATATTTTACAGATGACTTCTTTGACTTCTGATGCTCGAGCATGATGTCTGCCATGACTTGACTCGATTCGACGAGATCACTTCCTCCGTCGGTCCTCTGGTTCTCGCTGAAACGATCCCAGTCGTTCGATTTCACGAGCGATTTGAACTCGATTTTCTCTCCTCGACTTTTCTCGATAAGCTTGGCATACTCGTCAATCGGGAAATTCTCCACGGAAGCACTTATGTTGGGTTTGATGAGTTCTGCGCTCTCACTGGTCTCTGGTACGAGATACCCCCAGCCGTGCTCCATGAGGAAAAGTAGGGGATAACCGTCCCACATAATTTTCAACAGGCTGGGCATGCACCTCTTCTGAGTGGAAGTGTTCCAAGGGCCATGTTCCCAATCGAGGAACTCCATGATATCGGCAGGCGGTTTCCGACACAATTCCGTATACCAGAGTGGATATCCGCAGAGAAAATGCTGTCGAACCTGTAGTGAGTGTTCCAAATCCAAAGATCCTATCGTTTGTGGCGGTTTCTGAGGATTCTTTCTCAATTTGATATCCTTGGTAGACCAATCGAGGTCTTGCAACCACACGTCGCGCTGGTAAGCACCGTTTCGGAACTGTCTGCAAGACTTATTCGCCACTCTGTGAAGGATCGAGTGGATTTCGGATACGACGTCGTCATATGCGTTCTCGGATTCCCTGATGAATCGCAGCCAGTTGTTATCGACCGGTAGATAAGATGTGAGCATTTCCATCATTCCGAATAAGCTAGCTTTGTGCGGGAACCTCTGCTTGAAAAGAGGAAACAACTCAACAAGGACCGTGTGCGTTGCTAGGACGTCGTCGAATCAATAGCGCATAAGGTTATGGAAATCATCTCGCACATCGTCCGAAGTGCCTTTTTCGAAGGTTTTTCGCAAATCTTTCTCCAACTTCGAAACTTGCTTTCCGTAGAGTTGGTGGACATCCGAAAGGTTGTTCAGGGACGAAACGTCAATCCAGGGTCCGAGGGAATCCGGTTTCGGCTCCCGTTTGTGGGAAACGGTTTTGATTTTCTGATCGCTGGTCTGGCCTGACACACAAACGTGCAACGACAAAGTATCCAAGAACCGGGTCTTGGAGCATTTCAAATTGTATTGTTCGCTAATGTAGGCACGATCGAAACCGACATTGTGTCCAACTACAACTGCCTCTTCTTCGGGTTTCAAGCCCAATGGAATCAGTTGTTCCGGAGTGATTCGGTCTACTCGATGATCCCGACCTTCGACAAGCGCGTTCGAACACCACGAATACCAATGAGAATCGGTGAGTGCAACGGCTAGAGCAGGAAGCCCGCATTCCGTGACCATGGTTTCAACGTCGAATACCATTGCGTTCCCGGCAGGCGCATCCACCGCCGCGAAGGTCTCGCCGTCCGCCGAGTATCGAACCCAACCTTTAACGAAGGCGAACTTCTTCGGTATCGAAGGGACTCGAGCCGAGACGAGAGCATTAATCGCTTCCTCGTAGGGTTCGCTGTACCTCTGAGCGATTCGCTCGAAATGTTCGACAACTGAGTTCCCCTCCAGTGCCGGTAGCTCCAATGAGTCCACTTCGGGAAGACGATCCGCTTCCTTCGCCCAGAGACCATGTTTCTTCAGATGGTCTTCGATTTTCTTCAGAGTGTTCGCGTCGGCGTCTTGAGTGACCTCTGATGCAGCAGGAAACACTTGCTCCTTGAGCCGCTGAGGCAACATCTGTATCCCGACCTCATTTTTGCGCGCAGAAAAACACGTCCTGACAAGTATCCTCCGCAGCGGCCGTGCTTGTCGTGCAACCAGCATCACAGCATTCTTATCCTGCGGGAGAGACCGAAGAATAATGTGGTCTTCTGAAGGAATACAGCGTTTTGGCTGAGGAAAATGGAAGTGATGGCGACTGACCGGTCCAATCCGACACCGCCCGCTCGAGGTCCGAACATAGTCACACCTGTCGTCAAGAGCTGCCTAAGGCTCAGTGGAGAAACTTATGCACGTGTGCTCACCTTCAAGAAGAGTTTTCACTTCTGTTCGATGTACAGAAAGAATATCTTCATTACAACACGCGCACACGCTATAGCTGAGAGCGTAGCATAGTACACTCATAGAAGCTTCGCTGTTGTAAACATCTCGAGAGCTCAACAGGCCGACTCCGACCCGGATCCCGCATTTCCCAGCTTACCAAACAACTCAGGCGTCTTACCTTCAATTTTCCATGGTAGAATCGCGAATTTGGAGCGCTCCATGGGAGTAGTGTACAAAAGAAAAGGGAAGGCGCGACCGATCAGCTGATATTCAGAAGCTTCTCTGCTGCTCTTGAGACTGTCAGGAGAATCCAAAACATAGCGAAGCTCCTCATCCGCTGCTGAAATCATTCGATCTCTTGAAGTTTGGAGTGCTGGATAATTCGATGTTTTATGGGAAGTTGAGAACTCTCGTCGGCTTCTCCACTTATGTGACTATGTGAACCCCATGGAATCTTCGAGCAAAAAGGAGGAGGAGAAAATAGGTACTCCTACAGCGCAACGGGTCAGCGGCCGATGCATCAAAAGACCTCGCAAAGATGATGACACGAACAACAGTCCCAAAGTGAGTCCAAGAAAGCGAAATGTGCTCCCTTCTCGACCGGTCATCTTTCCTTGAATAAATTCATCGTGGATTGTGGTAAAAAATATCCAGAGCTCATTGTTCCAATGAAAACGCTAGCGTCTCTGAGAGCATGGCGTCTCATGTCCTTTGTGATCCGATTGGACTCAGCTCCATGAGTTTGGTCACCTCTTTTCTGCTTTAAATCATGAACCCATAAATTAATGCGGAAGATTAGTCGGTACAGCGCTTCGGGTGGTCCGATAGGTCGGCAGATTCGCGAAACAACTACGCAGTTCGAATGCATCAAATGTTCTTAACCTCACTAGCCCTAGAAGATCAACGAGCTCTCTTCGCAATGGCGCCTTTCGTCGGCCGGCAAAAGTACAGCCATTTATTCCGGGTCCGATCCAGGCCGTTCGTGCTTGGCTGCGGGAATATTTCGGTGTCTGTCATTTATGAACGCGATATTCTGTTGTCTATGTTAGCATCGGAATCAACTTTGAAGTTTCAGAAAACTTCCGGAGGAGTTTCGAAAACGAGGCTGGCAAGAAAGGTGCACTCTCTGAGAAATACTTCCAGTGAGATAGACGAGCGGGAATCGTCAATCAACTCGTATCATCTAGTGATTCTTAAAAGCCAGACATCGCAGATCTGGAGATGCTGACACAAACTTTCGAAGCGAACCAAGACAATCCCGGTGCCACTTGTCGGATACTTCTTCCGGAGGTTTTTGAGAACTCTGTTGTTTTCCTCTTTCAAAGTTGGCAACGCATTCCAAGATTTTCGGTGTTCGCTCGCTACTATTAGAATATCAATGAAACAATCAGTGAAGAATGGGCGAGGCTTTCATGATCGTTCATAGGCACATCGAGAGTTTCGCAGAATCAGTGCATTGACTTGGAGAGAATTTCTTCCGGGCACCTTCCACCAGAATCTCTCCGAGACGATTAAGTTCCGCTCAGCATTGACTTTCGTATTTAACTGACCTCAATTCTATGTTTAGAACGAGGACCCATAGACTATGAGGAGCCAGAGTCGACGGCTTCAAACTTACAGGATTGTGATATGACATGATTACTTTTCGATGCGCGGGTTCGAGAGAACATGTTTTCTCAACATTGAGAAAATTCTCTTTTGAAGTAGCGTTTCCCTCTTCGACGAGGTTTACCTGACCCTTGATTTAACATTCATCCGCATTTCAGGTTTGTGTTAGGCGACTGCAGCATCATCAGCAGCAACAACAGCAAGGGCAGCAACCTCAACAACAGCATCACCAGCATCAACAAGGACAACAACAAGTCCAGCAGCAAGCCAATCATGCACACCACCAGGATGGCTCGGTCAACAACGCTGTTTCGAGTCCGAAATCGACAAATCCCGAAAAGACCCGTCGGTCGTGGGATCTTTGGACTCACGAATCCAAGAACTGGTTTTTCGATGCACTTTGCGAGTTCGGCAAAGACTTCGATGCAATCTACAACAGCATGGCAGCCAAGAGTCGCAAAAGTAAGACTCAGGGTGACATTGCGTTCAAGAATAAGGATCAAGTTCGATACTTCTATTATCGGACGTGGCACAAAGTCTCGAAAGCTCTTGGTGATCTCGGCGAAACGAAGAAGAGCGTCCAGGAGATATATGGCCTCGTGAATTACTCTGAGATGAGGAAGAAAATCGGTTTCAAAGCTCTGAATCCCACAAACGCACCTCGTCTTTTGGAACTTGTGCTGTCAGGTCAGACCACAATCAAAGTCAAAGGGAAGAATCTTCGAATAAAAACGCCGGTGTGTCGCGCGCTCCGGATGGTCAACAACGTGCCCGATAAGTACAACGATGGTCCAAAAGTCCCCACTCAAATCACAGTGGAAATGCGTCCGCTAGATAACGCAGCCTGGACTCACGTGCAATCGCTAGCGCACAACCCGCGCGTGAAAGTTTCATGTGGACCTCAGAGGAAGCTCGCTTCTATAGTCGAGTTCATGGAGAGCCGTTGGCAGCCTGTTCACCTACGGAAGAAAAACTCATTGCTCGCATCTCTCGAGGGCCTGGAAACTCCGCAAGAGCTGAAGAACTCCATCTTCCAATATGCGTCTCCTCAAAAACTACAAATACGAGTTTTCCCGAACCAGGTTCTGAAGCCTATCGAAGTGACACTCGCAGATACGTACAGTAGCAGTGACGTTTGTCTAAGTTCATATCTGAAGCGACTCGAAGCCAAAACGGATGAAATCAAAAAACCGGTATCTGAGGTGAAATCTTCGGCGAAAGATTCGAGTGAGCTGCAACAACCGCTTGTTCAGCAACCACAGCACGTACTAGTGAGGAACGATACGTCGGAGACTATGACGACGAGTCCTGCGCTCCTGCCCTCTAGATCTCACAACAACGGAACAAATCACGTGAATCACAGCATAGCAACTGCAAGTGGCAACAATAACCATGCGAACAACAGCTACAACCAGGCCGTCACCATGAATTCTCTCTCTGCGAACAACCCGGTTCCCGGTGCCCAGAACAAAGCCAAATGTGATACTCAGCCCAAGAAGGAAGCGAACGAGCATGGTTTCTTCGCGGGTTTTGGAAAAATCTCCGAAATCAGTGTAACCGCATCCCTCGTCGACGAAGAAGCCTGCGATGGACTTCAGACGACGAATCACCAAACTCAACCGGCACCAACACAGTCGACGAACGATGACAAGGCGGACAAAGAGGGACCCGTGGGATCAGGCTACACCTCTGACTCGCTCTCAACTATGACGGTTGGAGATTTCTACCTGAGACTGGGTTGTCCCGAAACAATCGTGCTCTATTACAATTTCTCCGGCGATGAATATCCTGCCCCGGAGAATCGAGCAAAAAGCGTTCTCGAGAAACTCGTTACCGTTCTGTCGGCAAGTGTCTGTGATAAAAAACCAGCTCAATCAAAACCACCAGTTGCAGCCGCAGCGGCGCCGTCGACTTCTGCGATGCCTCCCAAGGCCAAACGGGATAGGTTGGCGGATAGAGCTGTCAGAGATCAGGAGTTCGCGGTGCCCCAAGGAATGGCTCCGAGAGTGACCAAGAAGGACGTCACTCTAGAGCAGACCATCAAAATCGACTTGCCGTCAGGCAATCGCAGACAACGGATGAAACGCAAACCGATCTCTGCCATGATGATTCAGAGAGCAGTGCAACCGAGACTCGATCCGATACCGACGAACGGAGTTGCACCGCAGAGTGTCCCCAATGGGGTCGTGATTCGCAGCATAATGCCTAGCGCCGCGATCGAAACGACCGTCATCCCCGCGGCTCCCGCAGTTCCTCCGCCTGCGGCAGACTTCACGTTGGTGTCGGCGGTGTCCTTGGAGGGCCTAATCGGTCAGCCCGAAAGTCAACCCTGCAATCCGGATGTCATACCGAGAGAAGCTCCTCAATTAGACGATCGTCTTGAAACTCCGAAGAAAGTGTTCAACTTCAACGAGGAGCCTATGCCTTCGCCGTTGCCGTCGCTAGACTTCCCTCCTCTTCTCGCGACACCAACCAAGCAGTGGTTAAATGGAGATACCTCGAATCTCTCACTCGGATCGCTTCTAAATGTTTTTGAGTCGCCTATGAAATCACAATCAGTCGTTCCGGATTCGAACTCTTATCTAGAATCAAAACTGCCAGACGTTGAAAGCCATTTACAATCTCTCATGAACGAGTCGAGCGAAGACTACATGACGAAATTCGCAGATTTAGCGGCTCAAATCGCTCGACAGCCCGCAGGTACATCGGGAACGCCAGGAGAGCTGTAGCTGCTGCTTTGTGGATTTTTTTTTTACCGGAGCGGGACTTAGGGTATAATGCATTGTAACTATAAGGCTGTAACGAGACTCTCATCTACTTAAAACGTGTATCTATTCAAACCTGGTGTAAACAAACATTACTGAAGTTTTTCAGCCGCCGTCGCCCATAACTGACACATCTGGGCATTTAGCTGATTATATTTATGATGATGATGATGATGATGAGATGAGGATAACAACAAGAGTGAGTTTGTTAGATGAGAATTACAGGTATGTGTATATGCATGTTTCGCGAAATCGCTGTCTGCATCGAAAGTTACGGTAATGAAGTTTTTTAACGGTTTCCATCGAAAGATCTCTTCTCTCAAGTAGCTAGGCGAGGAGTGAGCTCTGTGAGTTTTAGAGAGAATGATTACGCGGACGACGATAATAACAACAACACGAACATGTCATATATATTCAGATGCTCTCAAAATCCATTTCCATGAACAACTTGCAATCTCATCACGATTTCACCATGAGTCAGTCTTATGTTGAATCCAGGAACGTCTCGGTAAGGTCGAAGGTACCGGGGTACCTCCGATGTTTTCATGTCGTCTGGGTGACCCAGTGGTAGGCGAAGTACCAACTGCCCTGATGTCTCTTGGCACCAGCCGACGCATGAATTCAGTAACATAGACCCGTAACCTACAACATCTTCCCCCGTCCAAATCCCAAAGCTTATGTACATGTTTTTCCTTGACAACGGAATTCGTATACTTCTGTCGATACTTCTCGCAAGGTCGAACTCTCCTGTCGTCATATACTGGAAACCATTACTTGCTGCATTCGCTATTATCTCTTCTGGAGTGCCTAGAACGGCATCGAAATTTCGATTCTTCGTACTGAGGCTTTGTGGGTAGGGGAAAATATCGTTCACGTCCGCTTTGCTAAGCCATTCAACGGAGGGTACCATACTGTGACTTCTCCGGGACCACTTGAAGTTAACTTCTCTCTGCACCCGAACTAGTGCTCTTTGCTTGGCGGCGTCCAGGAGCTCGACGGCGCGCTGTGCACTGCTGACCTTGATACCGTCTACAGCGAGAATCACGTCCCCTTCCAAGAACAGTGCATCCTCGGCCGCACTGTCCGGCAAGATCGAGCGCACAGTAACGCTGGGATGACAAATTTCCTCGGAAAGATCGACGTCGTTCTGCTCGGAGAGTATCAGTCCGGGATAGAACGAGTTTTTCTTCTTGATTTCAAGTGTAAAATACGCGATTGGATTCAAGCTTATGAGATCCATGTGAATCCAGGGGCTCGGCTCAATCGTTGTGAGTAAGAACATTCCTTTTTTTTGCGAAGTTCGGAACAATCTGTCAAATGTGAGGTCGAGACACGTGTCCTCTTGGTAAACAGCTTCTTGAGTTTGTAACATTTTCCACTCGAATGGGTAGACTTTGTCGTTCATGGTAAAGATTGGATAGATTAGCTTTGACCGTATGGAGGTTGAGATAGCGAAGTCCACAATCCAAGTCAACAGCTTGGAGTAGACCTCGCGGCCATTCGGCGTGAAAAGTTTTTTTCGTATAAACCAGCGGGGCATGCTCTTCAAGCTCATGCGAACATGAGGGTAGGGATAAGAGGAAAGAGTCAACAATACGTTGGCGGTCAGTTTTTCCACGGTTGCCTCACACCTGACTTTGGTTTGTATGCCTAAATACTTTTCTACGAACGGCAGACTGAGGCGCACCATGAAAGATGCAGAGCCCAAGTACTCGACTTCCATTGATAGAGAAAAGTCGTTATCGGGTGCTCGCCTAATTGAAAGTATTTGCGGAACGTGAGTGCCCATCGAGAAATGTATCAACCGCAAGTCGGCGTACCCATTGAAAACGTGATTGATATTCCGACAGAGCTCTTTCTTGATATAGCAAATCAGTGTTTGCTTCAGATTCGTTCGATTCATCTCGACGAAAGCTCGCAGCAGTTGAGAGACAGCCCCACAGGTGCAGGGTCTTTGCGGTCGCTCGTTATGGACGGAGTAAACGTCAGGACCGTCTCCTCCGTATGTTCGAGAGAATCCAGAGGTATCCTGGGACCGAGTGAAATCTTGCCACACGTACCAAACGATGATCTGCAAATTTTTATTCCAAACTTTTCAAGTCCATTTTGAAGATCGGTTCTTCGTTTTAGCCACAGAGAGGGGGGTAAAGCGAAGATAAAAGATTGCGTCTTAGAACCAACTGTCATGACAACGGTCGGCGATGAGCCTCCTTACGGTGAAAACGCCGACCCCAAAAGCGAATATAGAGAACATGCTTCGTTTTCCAGATTTTCTCAAGCGAGCAAAAACAAATCACGTAGATTCGAAAAAATATTCGTTTGTTCAGATGTGACATAGGAATCCCTTAGACTCCTTTGCTAGGGTTATCTCAAACTCCGTGATCGAGGCTCTGCTATCCCCGACGCGATTGATGATGGCACCCATCAAGATGCCGTGGCAGGTTCCCAAATGAAGCTCAGCATCACAAGTGAACTCAACAAGGTTTCCAGCACTGTGGTGTGTAGCGGTAAATTGAGTCTGCCTCATATATTTGAGGTTCTCTCGTGTGTTCAGGGTTCTTGTCGTTATTGCATCTATCCAAGGCGGGTATACGGTTGCCCGCGTTGAAAGATTTGAATTTGAATTCTGGCGCCCCTCCAAAGCTTCTGCTACAACCTTGTTTATTTATATTGCTCGCACGGTAAAGTGCCGCATCACTCCGGGATTGGAGAGAAATTCAGATTCAGAGTGACAAGAGCTCAAATTCGCTTCAAGATGATGAGCCACGAGCCCACACCGCCGGCTAATGTTTGCGGAGCTCCACTTCTACACCGTGGGTTCGATCCGTACAGAGACAATGCAGGGTGAGTGCTACGGGCTTTACCGAAAATCAGAATGAAATGTCTTCTTCTCACCCCGGAATGAGTCCCTCGGAAACAATGTGGAAACGAAGGAGTAGTTAATATTTATTGGCGCCCAATACGATATGAGCTATGCCACAAAGCGCAGCAGGGGGTGATTGCAGCTGAAGTTCTCCCAATGCATTTCAGAACATCAATTGCCATCGCCGGCAAAGACTTCTCTGTCATCGGAACGGACACCCGTCTTTCGCTAGGTTTCAGTATTTTGACTAGAAATCAGTCGAAGCTTTTCAAACTGTGAGTTTCAAGATCATGATTTCGAATTCCCGAGCTCAATCCTGTGGAGCAAAAATCCCGTTCTTAGAGTTATGCAGAGTGATTTTAGGAATTCATTGATCAACTTTCCGGATCTCAATTCCAGGACTGACAAGGCTATAATGGCCTCATCCGGCTGTTGGGCGGATTGCGTATCTTTCAACAAATTCCTCGAAGTTCGTTTGAAAATGTACGGCTTCGAGCACAACCAACCCATGAGCACATCAGCCATTGCACAGTGCTGCTCTTCAATGCTCTACGGAAGGTCAGTTCCTCCTCTTAACCTTGAAGTCGGGCAATTCCACCTTGATTATATCTCCCTCAGCTCATTTCGGAGAATGTCCGGCATGAAAACTTCGACGGAGGAAATGGTTACATGGTGTGGGGATCGCAGCTAACTCCCGGAAATCCTGTTCTTTGTCACAGACGCTTCTTCCCGTACTTCGCGTGGAACATCATCGCTGGAGTTGATGAGGACGGCAACGGCGTGGTTTTCGATTACGATCCCGTCGGATCGTTGGAGCGCAAACCATATGCAACTGCTGGAAACTCTTCAGCTCTCATCATGCCGTTCCTGGACAGCACAGTCAGTACTGATTTGTTTTTCCCCGATGCTAACTTCTTTCATTCCGTCATGAACAGACATCGATTCCCGAAGTTCGGAGCTGAGATTTTGATTCCCGATATCCGAGAATTTGGAAAATGATTCCCAAACAAGAACGCGGTGCACTTACATAATTCACCGCATTAAGAAGCTCGAAAGATCGAATCTCAAGTTGTCATTTCCTGAGCAACCGCGAAGTTTACCAAGTCATTTTCCGACATCCGAACTTCGAAAATCGGAAATTCAAATCCAAACTCTAAATTTTGGAAATTGAGAGCGAACTCGAAGTTCTGGGAATCAACGTCCGGTCATGAGCTGAATGTTCATTCCATTGATCCAATATGGAGGGGTCCTTGGAGCATACTCAGCCGATAAGTATTCGGAAATTTCGTTTCTAGGTCGGAAAGAAGAATCAGACGAATCCGGATAAGACGCCCATCTCGAAAGAGAATGCTATCTGTCTGGTAAAAGACGCCTTCATCTCGGCAGCGGAAAGGGATATCACGTGCGGAGATGGTGCTCACATTATTGTCATTACAAAGGATGGCATAGAAGAGATCAACATCGACTTGCGCAAAGATTAAAGCTTAATGGGGAAATAAATGTCAGAGGTTTCTGTTCCGTAGTAAAGTCATGCTGTTTCCGCTCCCGACGACCGTAGCCAAGAGCGACATCTGACAAGAACGGCCAAGAATTCGGTGTCCTTGATTGAATGAGAAGGTCAGGCCCGAGGTGAGAGTCGATGAATGCTCCGTACACTCCGAAGCCAATGCTTCTGTGTTCGACAGAATCATACGCAATGAGTTGGACGAAAAGTGATCTAGAAACGCCTCATTGGCGAAAATATGCGGGTGCCCGATGTTCTCAGCATTGTGGTCATGGGTAGGGCTGGGAATTTTTCACGGACGACGATTTTTCAGGAATTTCGCAGCATTTTCGTGTCGACTCACCATGGAAGATCGATGAGAGCGGCGAAATTTCGAGATTTTTGCTCGTCGTCGCCACCCTAAATCTGGGCGATATGCGTGGTCGAAGCTGAAAGTCATGCGACAGTGTCAGCAAGACAAGACGGGACAGGTGCCTCAGGCTGCGATAGTGCAATTCGAAGCTCTAAAGGGGCCGCCGAACCTAGTCCCCTCAACCTCATAGGCAAGAGCTCAAGGGAACGGAGCTCTACGATAATCGACAGACGGAACGAACGTCAAGTGATATTCCCACGAAGGCTCTTCTCCAAAAAAAGTCGTCATCTTTGACTGGTTTCTTGCATACGACATTGATATCGCCTCCTTGTGCTGCTGCGGAAGCAAGATGAAGGAAAACTGATTTTGAAGCTCCTGCAAATTGATTCATCTTCTTTCTGGTTCTAGAGCTTTGCTATCGATTTCCGAGTAACCCCATGAGTATCAGCAGACGAGATCAGGTGATGCTGAATCAGCTACACTTGAGGATTTCGTTAGCATGGTTAGCTTCATAGATGGAATCACTCTTGAAAAATTCTGCCTGAAGACTTCATTTCATTCAAATATCAAGTTGATATCAAGTTACTGGAGCAGACTCCTCCTTTCGATTGATGATCCATGGAGAAGATTGCGAATTCGAATCATTTGAATGAGCTGATCAAAAGTTCTCATTTGATGCACATTCGATGATTTCTATGGAAAGTCTCGACATCTGTGAATGGTGCCAATGAGACAAAGAGAAGAGTGTGCCGTCTTTCCGACTGAGGGCTCCTACACCGGTTTCGTGGTTACAGATCTCAGGAAAATCGAGTAGTTGAATAAATTCAAGGGAGCTGTTTCAGATTGAATGAATCCATGAGTGTGATGAGGGTTGGTGTAATATTTCAGTAAAATCCTCGGGACGCTAACCAGACTCTCCACGCGTCGGGTTTCTCTAACAATCTGTTCGCGCAACTCTGATGCTCTTCTAAAAGGGTTGCTTGCGTGGAGGTTTTTGGGGTCGACCACCTCTCAGCAGGATCCGGTTTCAGGGAAGAGACAACTTGGCTCACCTCATGCTCCAAATAAGGAAGCACGGGCAGAACTGTATCCAATGAATGGAAAACTTTCTGAACATCATCCAGACGGAAACAGTGAGGAGGCTTCAGGGAACTACATTGGGCTTAGTTTCCAATAATCTCGGCACGAACTCCTCAGCTGCGATTTAAATGATGAATACGAACATCCTGAAACTCCATAAGTCTGGATCGATTATCGTGGACTCACCAGCCAACAAGCAGCCGATAGGCGAACTACGAATGCGAATCTATAAGGTTTGAAGATTTGCGGTCTTCGCGCAAATTCCACGTACCATCGCGAGCCACACTTTGCCCACCCCTGAACTAGATGGTATTTGTGAAACATCTTGTCGCCACGCTTCCCTTGAACATGGCCATGTTGCATGATGACATTTGATGACTAATGTTGCACTGTTGGGAATGACTGACGCGCCCCTAGCGCAAGTTATATGCAGGAGGTCGTGTACTCCTCACCGGTCGAGGGAATCGATCTGAGGAGAAATCGTGAAGAATTTAAGCGCCGAGCGAAAATTCGCCTTCTACAAACGTCAGAGCTCTGATGAGAAGTTGTTTCTACTCGAGATTCTGATTCCTCGGCGATCTTTCGATTATTGTAAAAGGATCATAGAACGACGACGGGGAGTTTCCCGTTCGGCTAGACGCTAGACATTCCAGACAACTGGTTCCGTGCTCAAGGTAACAGAAAGTCGTGTGAACGATCTGCGTTTCAGATGTGGATGTGTGGTGTGGAAGTACATATGTCTGAAGGTCATCCAGTGATACATTCGCTGGCCGTTACGGTCGCTCCCTCTGAATCGGCACCCCCGAGGCCGATGACTCATTGGTCCAAAGACTAAGGAGTTGTTCATGCACACCCCAAAAGACTTGCTAAATCTCGTCTCTCCGTCGAATTAGATGTAGAACTCGGACTCTAGAGAATTGTGTCGAGTCCGGCTCGGAAAAATATTTGTTCCATCGCTACTCCTCGGGGGCCATCGATGATCGGCAATGTCCGTCCTGACAAGGATCATGAGCGTCGCAGAATTCCGGCAGAATTATTTTCGGAGAGAACACGAGGAGCATTAGTCTCAACGAACCGGGCAGAACCTCCCCAAAAGCTCGGAAATTGTCAACACCACCCTGCTCGGGCACCTCTGGCATGTACTGCATAGATTTCAATCAGCCTGGCATGGAATAGGAATTTATTTATTGGGAGAGAAGGTGGGGATCATCCTGAATGAAGTCGTCGCGAGCAGCCGGAAGCGTTGATGACGCGCCGTTTCGGAGGAAATTCGCTTCGATGGAAAACGTCCCGTGTCGGAACACAGTTTCACTGCCCGATGATCTGATCAATCCAGCTCCGGAATGCCGCGACTCTCGTGAACACGGGCGGATAAGATCGGGATCCGCACTCGTTCCCGAAGCTTGATATCCCGCTCAAAAAATGTTTCCCATCTTTTTCACAGCTCAGTGGGCCGCCAGAGTCTCCGGGGCACACTCCGAAGCCGTCTTTGTCTCTTCTTCCAGCACATATTTTCGTATCATTCATCTTAACGGGCAACAAACTCTCGTAGTTAGCCTGGCAGATCTCCCTGAAAGTTAGAACATCTTAGAATATCTTCTCCCGCCAGACTTCGATTCTTCGTTCTCGAGTGTTTGATTCTTCGTTGATTTGGAAAGTCTTACAGAGGCACTACCGGTAGGTGGACTTTGAGGAGTACGGGCGTTCTCGGCTGGAAATCCCGGAAATGAGTTTTGCCCCAACCACTTGCGACACAAATGGCATCATCGAAGGTATGCATGTCCTCTGTCCGTGGCAAACAAACGGGAAGAACATATTTCGACTTGAAGGTCAATGGTGCATCAAGCTCGATGAGAGCAATGTCGTTCTGGAAATTTCGAAGCACAGAAACGAAATTACTCCGGATTTCCCGATGCAATAGCGAGAAAGTCGCGTTTCCCTTGAGACGTTTCTGTCGAAAAGCTGAAAGCTTACGTTGAATGACGCAATATACGTGCCTGAACACCGCGAAGATTCCAAGCATCGTGAATCACCCATCGCGACACGTTCCGCGTTTGCGTGAAAGGAGTTTTCCTGTCCCAAAAGTGAGCCCCGGCTACCACCTAGAAGCAGTCCGACGAATTCAAATACATCGTCTGGCTGCCCGAATTCCCCTTCCAAAGATGATAGTGTGACAACACCCATGTTATGGATTCTGTACTTCGGAGAAAAAATAATGCCATCGTGCTTGGTCGTTGAGCGGAGGGGAAAGACCTTCACAAGTAAATGATTGATAAATATATTGTGCAATGCCGTCGGGTCGAGACAGAACTTGTATTCGATATTGTCAATAGAACGTTTTCCGAATCGCCACTTTCTCCATGTGCAGGGACGGGGCCACCGCCGAATTCGATGAAGGTTGTTCAGAAAACGGATGTTTTCGCATGCTTGAAAATTATCAGGTGTCTCGAGACCATAGACGATTTGGCGCCAAGACTCAGAAACCAGATTTAAAAGATGGGGTCCATTCGTTCAAGAGTCAACGGATGGACCCCGTCTGCAAACACAAACCTTAAGATTCTCCGGCCCCTCAGACACGAGACAGTGCGCAGCGGTGAGAACCCATTTCTCATTGACGATCGATCCACCACAAATGTGCTCCCACTCGCCCAGGAATGCCGCCTAATCGATTGTAGATATTTAATGGGAATTTGTCTCAATTCCCAAGCGGATCTCTCGAGAAACTTGCCCGCCTGGTATTCTCTGAGAGGAACGAGGGGCAGCGAAAATATTGTTGACACAACAAGCGCAAAGTGGTTCTCACCTGCAATGAAACCATCCATGGGAACTCGTTGGGCTCAGCTTCAGTACCACCGAGAATGTATTTTGAAAGTCGATTCGTGTTCCGGCGACCGCACTCCTGGCTTGAAGCAGCAGCAGCAGCAGCAGCGAGCAAGTTTCCCAGGAGTATTGTCGTCAAGTTCATGTTTCCTCAACGGGTCCGAACGAAATGTGCGGATTATAACAATAGAATCGCTTCCAGCGAACAGCGTCAACTCAAAAAGCGTTCTACGATGCGAGTCGCAGGCAGATATTCATGAGGAAAACCAAAACTATTGCGACGCTAAACATCAAGATCCGATTTTCGCGTGGAAATTCTTCGCGTCGACCCTCTGCTTCATGACAAAGTAGACCCAAACTATGACAGACTCTGATCCTTGAGCGAAATCGCGCGGTTCCAGGATGAACCAGCTACTAGAACACTTTCAACAGTGATTTATGACTCCTCCGTTTTCCCTCAGGAGGAAGGACTCTCAATCCAAGAAACTCAAGATAGAATCACGGAATGAAACTCGATGTTGAATGTTGTTTTCGTTTCGGAGACGAGGGAACCCAAGGCGAGTGCTCTGTTGGCACACGCACCGTATCAAAGACACGCAGCTTGTGAAATTAATTTCATACAGTAAACAAACCGGACTGGTTTCCCTGATCTATAAACTCGCTCGGATCAGGGAAAACACAAGGAGGAAAACTCGGAAGCGATTATGCGAGCGGAGAGAGAAGTTTCCTGTTGTCGAATTATCTTCTCGTGCCTGGAGCAGTTGCCGAGGGCACATCGGTCGCCGTACTGGCGAGACTCGAAGCAAGCCCGAGGGCCTGGCTTGCCTGGTCTAATCATTGTAGAATCGATTCCCGCAGCGTTGCCGAACGAGCCGCCGCATTCACCTTGAAGAGAGTCGGCGCAGGGAACGCACGCCCTTGCACGAGCGACGTGCGAAACAACAACAGAGTTCTCGAACATATGATTTCCGAGAGCGAAATTTACCAATAACCTCGTGGAATACAACGTTAGCAGACGCAGTCCCGTTCCTCAGAGTTCACAGCCGGATGTGAAAACGAAAAGAGCTAGCAAGACGGAGTCGAACAATCAGGGGAAAATCATCGCCCGTCGAGCTCGGAGCGCGTCATTGAAATTATCGCAAAACACAAGTGGGTAAATGGACGTGCTCGCTGCTAGCGGTGCTCTTCAATAAGTGTTTTGCATCGTGTACCTTCTGTTTCCCACCGTGGAGGAACTTGGGATGACCGAGCAAAGTACATACAGAACACAATTAATCACGATTTTCATATAGTGAAGACTTCTGCCGAAGTCTAAGAAATTCTGTGTCATTGCAGTGTTGGATCTTCAGTACTCAGAGGGCCGAGGACGCATACTGTGCAGCCTCCAAGGATTTTTCGTTCTTATGGACGAACCTCACAAAATGATCTGGGCTGTGGATGACGAGATACTCGAGGATCTGGCCTGTGCGATGAACGAAGACCGCGAGAAGTTCCTTATATCGATGAGGAATGTACTTTCTTGGGCCCATGATGTTCTGGTTCACATCCTCTTCGAGAAACAATCGCTCATCGGGGTGAGTTGCTCTAGGAACCTGATTGTCTCTCCTTGCATTGAAATCAAAAGGAATCCTTCCAGTCTCTTTCTCCTTGTGGACTTCACTTTGAGGGAACGTTCTCCTGATTTTCCGACCTTTTCCTGTAATCGTGTTTCCCGGAAAGCCACTGAAGTAATGTCGGTCTCTCCGATTTCTAATTCCTCTCCTGCTCTCTTTTTCCGGCTGCTTAAGGTTCGGGTAGAAGAGATCCTCCTCGAGGCGATTGTGACAAGAGTTGAACCTTACTGCAGTGAGCTCCATGCGGCCGACGGTCGCCTCTTGAAAGTTGTTCAGAGACTTTTCGACGGGAATACGCCGCAGCTCGACACTCGTTACATCGTAGGAATTCCGTGGAGCCGCCGCGACATAAAGCGGCACTGGGCTTCGAGCGTGCATAAAAAAGTGAAAGTTCGCAAGAGTGTTTTACCCAAAGAATCATCGAGACCAGATTTCCGATATACCGAACTCATGGCCAAGATGCAGCGCGACGCATCGAGAACCGAAAGCAAAATTTCTGTAGCCGATCCGAAGCTCGACGAACCAAGTGTGTCTTCGACTCTTTCGAACTTGCTCATCGTTGACGAAAGTGACCTCCTAGGGGGAAGCCACCCCATGGACGATCCACATGTGGTATCGAGAAATGGTTCATGCTACTTAAATTCGTGTGAGTTCGAGAGCACGTGCGAGAAATCCTCCAGCTCTGAAGAATCTGATGCCGACGGAGAGTTCCTTCCGTCGACTCAATCTCCGACCAAACGATCAAATCAACTGTACTCCCTGAAGACGAATTCCTCGTTACCTGCGAGGTTATCAACGAAGCGACAAGGTTTGTCTTGCTTCCACAGAGCAGATGCCCTGCCCCGAGTGTGCAACCCATTATGGACGAGTTTGTACATGACGATCGTCCACTGGTGGAACTAACCTTTTTTGAAATTTCAGTTTGCCGAACCGAAATTTCTTCTTGCAACTTCGTCTGATCATCGACATCATATTCAGCTTTTGGAGCAGAGCATTCTGAATTTCGATTGAGGATCACCATTCTCATTCTGTTTGGCTGAGGTGGTGTGATTATCGGGAGGTTTACTTCGTAGGCAATTTTTGTGAGACGGACAAGCAGCTTCAGACATGCACACATTCAAGCAAGAACTCGAGGAGAGCTTTTTAACACCAATTTTCTTTCTCCTGCTGTAATGCAGGAACTGTTGGTGCTTGAATCTTTAGATTATTCGAAGGTATCCTTGATCGAAAACGTATGGTTGTTCTAGCCATGTTTGGAATATTCGAATTCGTACAATCCCCAGTATTCAGGAACAGCTCAGATTTTAGTTGAATCATGTAATCATCACAAGGCCAATCGATCAAGAGTGGTTCCCGTTGGACAATAGAGGTTCCATTGAATGTCGATGGCGAACACTGGCGGCGAGAGGATCTCAGTGAAAAGATCTCACAAGCGTTGTAAGAAAAAGGAACTCACGGGCACGCTACTAATTCTCAAGCGTAGAACTATGATTTTAAAGTGTAAAACGAGACCGATAAGAAATAAACAAGCAGTGCCACCCAACAGACGAGTTCTCGAATCGAAAAAAGAGCAGCTGGAAAAGTGGGTTCTCTGTTCATCAAAAACGGAGTTTTCTCGTTTTTCGAGGAGGTTCTTCCTTGTCATCATCATCACCATCACCGAGTAAAGCATCGTCACCGGTTGCTGTTGGAAACTCCTGCGGGGGCGGCAGCAGAATCTTCAGAGATCGGTTTCTGGAAGAGTATTCCCCGACGGCTGGAAATGGAAAACGAATGGACGGCGTTCGGAAGTTCGCGTGATCACTTCAAGATCTCGTGCGATTTGCGATGTTTGTCCGGGGATCCACTCGAGGAGCGAGAACGCCTATCGTCAACATGATTGACATCGCCGTTTGAACTTCCGCACGTGATTCCTCCTATCGAAGCTTGTTTATCACCGCGTTTTATCCCGTCGTCACGGGTTGCCCTGTGTTTTTGTCGGCTGTCTCTGAACTCCGGAATCGGAAAATTATTCTTCGAAGTCGTAAAACGCAAAGAGACGGAACAGATGAGAGGCTATTCCTCGGCTGCGAATCGAATCACTGGAGGCGATAGCGTTATTTCTCATAATAACTTGAAAGCATTGGAATCCATTTATCCGACGGCGAATTTCTGTGCCGCGTCGCTCGGTTCAAGGGCCTACCGAGATCAAGGCTCCCCTCAGAAAGCTGTCTGCACTTGTTAGCTTACTTTTTCATCCATATTCTCCGATCTTTCTTCTCGAAACAAAAAAGAAATCGTTCGTTTTCAGAATAATTTCGGATCGTTCCGTATCTCCCGTAGCGTTGCGGAATGCCCTCTCGGTTTTGGAGTCCTTGGTTCTGTTGCAGCAAAGGCCGGGCCAGACGCCGCGCCGCAGCGGCAACGGCGACGACGCCGCGCCGCCGCCGAAATGATCAAAAGTTGTGAACGAATAATTTCCAAGGTTCTAATCAGCGCGGTTGAATGCTATCGGCGCGTTGCACGAAAGCGAGCGCCGGATTAAACGGCGTCGTTGATCGATTCGAATCGACAGAGAAAAACAGCTGTGCTGGAAATCCCGCTGGAGGAGTGGTTGTTCATCGAATTTGGTTGTCTGCTTCCAGCCATTGTTTGTTGTACAGCGCGCCAAGACCGGCGTATTCATGTCAGGCCAGAAGGCATCATCGGCTCCCGTCAATCACTTGATTGAGCGATGCAGTGAATGACTGCGCAGAGCCCGTTGATTCTGGCTGAGAGGCGAACACATCCAAAGGAGAAAGGAATGAACTCCCGCTAGTCTGTCGTCACCGTTGCGTGGAAAATCATTTCGACGACCGGAAGATTGTGGAACGTCGGAAAATTCTGGGTTTCGACCAAACCACTGACTGACTGACTGAGTGAAGGCTCTTCTCTGTCTGCGTCGAACGGTGAAGCCTGCGACCAACTGGGTCGCTTGGTGAACCGTTTCGAATCTCTCGCCATCAAATTCACTTCATTCTTGAATCGCAAACTTTTACGAGAGAATTTCCTTCTGTTCGCAGAAGGAAACGCGCCGAGCCCACGTGTTCCTATTGTTCCGTTCTCTTCCTTGTTAATTATCCGTTGCCTTCTGTCGTAATTCCGTTCGGCACTCGTACAGAGCGAGAATTTCGAGAACTTGATGACGACGACAGCAGCAGCAGCGTCAATGACAACAGAAAAATGTCCCCAATTCTTCTGCCTCGAGTCAACTGCCGACGACACCTACTTCAGATCAGAACGCCGCGCCGGCTCGGACGAGGTTGTGCGAAAAAACAAACTCAAGGGCGATCACAAATTAAAACAATTAAAGCCAAATGAAGTAGACGCGTAAGACGACAACAATGAATATGTATTTGATTGCTTCGTGTACTTTCTCCCCGACTGTATCATTTTATTTTCTCGCCGGGAGTGATGTGACCTCTGGAATTATATCGGCCCACCGATGCGCTCGCTCTTCAGATGTTGATAATGACGATGATAGCGGTGACGGCTCGGAACGGTAAACTTTCGCCGGTCAAGGAAACGGTCATGGAAACGAAACAAGAAGCCAGTCGGACGGACGGGCGGGCGGGCTTACTCGGTCGCTCGCTCGCTCGCCCAACGAGCCGACAGAGCTATTTGCTGCGAAGGTCTGTCGGGGATTTTCTGCCTCTGAAAAAAAACTGTTGATGTATCATTTGGTGGACATCCACGTGATAAAAGCTTCTCCTTCGAGCTTTGGTGTACCCGGCAGCGGCTAAATAAGCCCGTCTCGACTCACGTTCATGCGCGGGGACGGTGGAACGCCGATGCCGCCGTACATCTATCAACTTCGTTCACAGAATAAGCTCCAATAAGCTGCTGCTGCTGCTGATCGGTTTCGAACGCCGTGCGTCGTCGAGTCCAAGGAGAGACTTTGGCAATGATCGGACGAAAAAGAAAAACATACGCGCACAGTATCCAAATCACTCATTTATCTGCTAATGAGCGTTTCCGAAACATCTAGGTTATGGTAATTGGTTCACATGATGATTGATAAGGGTTTATCGCGCCCCACATAATCTGCAGCTGTTCAGCTTCCGGTCGTGGCTCCATTCAAGCGGAATTTGCGCAGAAATCCGCGCTTTTCGGAACGAAATCCCGCGGGCCCATCGGAGTTTGAAGAAGAAAAATAACGGTTCGTTCGAGAATACGACGCGCAGAAGGTGTCTCAGTTCTCGATATCGAAAAGTGATTCATCAGAACAAAATTCTTCTCATTCCCTAGCGAGGAAAAGTTTGGAACTGGGGCTCAGTGTCCGCCATCGGGTTCGTCGATATGATCGTACGGTAGTTCCGCAAGAGATTCACAACAATTATGGTATTGATGACGGTTCGCCAGTTGTGACGTCGACGGTAGTTCCGAGCTACAGGGAGATTTTTCTGGGCACTTCGAATGTTCGGCGCTCATTGACGAAGTAGACGACGACGTCGTCGACGACGGCGGCGGCGGCGGCGGCGGCAACACCAGCTGTACCGCCGACGATGACGACGCTCGCCGCTTTTGCGTAACACGGGTCGAGGAGTCCGCCGTTCGTCCATGAGTGTTGGCAAGCCGACATCATAGCAGCAACCTACTGGCCCACTCACTGGCTTGCTTGACTGAATTGCTGGAGCGTCGCGCTGGGCCTGACCCAGTGCGAGAGCCCCACTCGCTCCTTCGGCTGCTCACTCACTCACGGGCAGACTTTTCTTTTTCATTTCCCATCGTTACATCAGTCGGAACGATATCCAGAGCTCGGCTCCGATGTGAGCTTCTCGTTTGCAGAAGCTGGCTGACGGAACATCAAGAAACCGAATCTTCCGAATCAACCGTCGTCAAGAATGCCTGACTGAGTTCACCGTCAATCTCCCGAGCCAGTCAAAGAACTGAAGCGAAATGATCTAGTCTGGCAACCTTCGACGAGACAGCCGTTCACGTCAACCTGAAACGAATGGAAGATCGACTCTCGTTGGAGTCCAACGCCCAGTATGGTTGGAATTACAGAGATCGTTCTGAACCTCAGTCTCCTACACCACCTGACGAGCATTGTTTCGCTTGAACTCTTCAGGAATTCATGTGTTTGAACGATTTTGGAGGAAGAATCAGAATCAGTACGGAACTGGGTACTCCAGCGCGATGAACCGAGATCGCTGGAGCTGGGAAATGGCAAACAGCTGAAGTGAAGCCCAAAAGAGACGAAGTAAACACTTCCACAGAACTTGAAACAAATCTACATACAATGAGTGGACGAGCCGTTGCGTTTCAGTGATTTCTTCCAGAATCCGACGGGATGTACGCGAGCCGAGCGGCGGCATTCGGTGGCCATCACTCATCGCTGTCACATAGTGAGCGAATTGAAGAGTTTGCTCAACGTACGTTCGTCACCTCGCCGCTCCTACGAATCTTTCACATATCTCTAGTTTTTCTCACGAGTTTTTTTTCTGTCTGCCGAAAATTCCGATTCCAAACAGATTGAGAGAAACCGGCGCCCATGGTGTCCCGTGCTGTCGCAGAAACATTTCGCTGTTGCCGCTGCTGATGTTGTGGCGGCCGCTACTCCCAGTGATGGCAGTGGCGGTGTCTGCGGCGTCGAATGCGATGTCGAAACAAACTACGTTAGCCATGAAGGTCAGCTTTTTCTTGTGAAAGTGAAGCATTCGAAAGGATGCTATTGGATTCAGCTTGTCGTTTAGCACTTTTCAGACGGAGGGACAAGCCGCCGCCGCCGCTGCCTGTCTGTCTGAATGGCCGCGCGGTCGGCGAGGAAGCGAGGTAGATGAGAAAGAAGGACGACGTCTTCAACCACGAGAACCTTCAACGTTTCAAGGCCGAATGTTATTCTCGACTGATCTGCATCCGCCTTGAGAGATTCCGTCATCGATTCATCCGTTCGTCCCTTTGTGCTGTGCTGTACCATGAATCGATCTGCAGTTAGAGGAAAAAAATACGATGCACGACCCTTCCGACGGAGGAAGCAGAAAGATACAAGTTGCAAAAACAGAATATACAAAACGTGCGGAAGTTTTTAATCCCAGAAGAACTGTCAGGGGTCAGCCGAGGCGCTCACCCTTTATTTTTCTGTCGAATTTCCACACATTCACAAGAGTTTCGCAGTAACCCGTATCCGTTCATCATTCAGCTCGATGACGGCCACCGCTCCCGCTTCCTTTTGATTGCTTACACAATTAAAGCGTTGCGTACACCGTACACCGTCTGATCCTCATCTCGGTGATCCTCGGCATGCGTTTGAAGGACGGGCAGTGAGGGATGCTGTCATGAAATATTCAAATCTCGCTCGACCCTACAGCAGTCGAAGAATTCAAACAATCGGTGTCTTTAGGCCGCTTGTTTATTGCTGAGTAAACATCGAAAAACAAACTCCGAAGAAGAAGGTCACCTCGGATCGTCCGCAAACGGATTGATCACCTTACGGTATTCTTCAAGTGTTCAATCTTGACCCGGGTGATTGAGGTTTTGCTCTGCTCGTGGGATCGTCTGGCTGCGGGCACACAAGGGAGCAAAGCGATAGATAGACAGATGAATGCACTATAGTCAACCGGTGAACGCTCATCGAGTGCTCGAGTCCAAAACTCAAGAAATTTGTCTCTGTTGGTCTTAGTCTGAGAGATTCCCTGAACAGCACCGGCTTCGGTTTTTCTCATCATCTTCCCAGAACTCGCGCCCGAGGACGCGCCCGTGCTTCGTCTTGCGATGAACAAGGGGCTCGAAGAAAGCTAAATCAGAAAAATTTTCAACCACAAGTATGTCTCTGCCCCGTACGAGACAGGGATTCAAGTCCAACCTTCATGATCGGTGACTCAGTTTAGTATCGGCTGAAGAACCTTGTGATAAGGTCCCTTCTCCAGTCCAGTTGATGAACCCGCGACCTGCGTGGCTGTCGTGGCTTGTCACCGTTGTTGTTGCTACGAAAAACAAGCCAAGCGAGCAACTATCCCAGCGCACGACGGAACGAATGTTGCGCGAGCCACCAAAAGAGCTCTGCGGCTACCAAGCACTACGCGAAGCGACGCCATGGTACCTGCTCACCGGTTGCCCCGCTTGTCTGCTTGCTTGCCTGCCTGTGTCGACGCTGCTTCTTGCCGGATAGCTGCTTGCTTGCTTGCTTGTCTTGCTAAAAATATCGTCGTAAGACCCCTGGAGGTTCAGGATCGCGCAGGAAGACAGACAGACAGACAGACGGGTGGCGGGCGGCGGGCGGCGGGCGGGCGGGTGGGTCGGCGGACGTTCAGGCGAGCAAGCAGGTAGATTTGTCGGGCTAGCGAGGCCGTCGTCGGGGTCGTTGTTGTCGGTGTCGTTAGTGTCGCTGGAAGAGACAAGAAAGTGAAAGCCTTGGTGGCATTATGGCGTTGATGATGATGTTTGTGCGCGCAAACAACCCCGTACGTACGGGATCAAGAACATATTATTCGTCGACGAAAAAACGCTTCATTTGCTCTTCCTCTGTGGATGAAGGAGAAACGTGGAGGTGCTCTTCTGCCTGCTCCACTGAACGGCCAGACTTGCGGATGTGTGTGGTGTGGTCCGTGTGCGCGCCCTAGAAGATCGTCGGTCGGTCGGACGGACGGACGTCTTGGCCATCGGAATGTAACGCAAAACAACGGTTTTAGAAAGCGGAAAAGCCTTTTTTCTTCTTCTGATTGACGATTGGCTAACTGACACATCACGCCGCTCGTTCGTAGTTTGTCTGGAAGTCGTCCATCTAGTCGATCATCCTTGCCCGATCGTCGAAGACCACCCAGTGCTACTGCTGCTACGAACACGAGTCGTCACGAAAACGGCGCCGGCGTCCACACCGTACAGCATTTCAAAACTGTGACCAGGGCTCCAAAATCCCCAGAAATTCATTTTCATTCACACGTTTCCTTTCTGTCCGAATGCCAACACACTCACAAATGGTTCATTGCTGGAAAATTTGAAATCGAGTCTCGTAATCGATCGTTCCGCCGTCTGATTCAGTCTCATCATTTACCCTGACCAGGTTAAGATGGAGACTTTTTGACCGCAAGACCTGTGCAACGGCACAGCAACGGAACCAACAAATGCGGCGATGGCCGCAGAACAGCAACCGAAAAAGTGGTAACCGCCGAGGCTTGATGTGCGCGTTTTCTTCTTGAATTTATTTTGAAATCCGGCGCATTTTTCGTCAAACTTTTCTTTTCGGAATGTTCATCCCTGGCGCAGTCGGTCAGCTCAACTTCGCTTGTTACTGACCGAAGGCGAAAATCTTTGTGAAGAAGAAGAAGAAAAAAATCTTCGAAAAACACTTTCTGCTCAAACCGAAATCGGGTCTAGTCGGCGATAACGGAACCGCTTTCCTCGCCACGGGAATTTCTGCCGCGCGCCGTAGACGTGCGTCGTTCTGGCGGTAGACGTTGTGGGCATGGACCATGGGGAATTATGATCTTCGCTCGAGTTTTGAAGTTACTCCGATCTCTGGTTGTTATCAGCAGCTCTTATCAGTTAAGTTTCGTTATCCGAGTCATGGCTCGGCTTCGGTTCGATCTGTGCTACTTCCACGGCTCAATCGAGAAGTGGCCTCCGCGGAGGCCATCTCCAAGCTACGATCGTCGGCACCGAGCCGAGCATCTCGCAGTTTGTTAAGAATGCGAGGATTGAAAAACGTTCGATCCCGTGGCTCCGGTCGAGGTGTCAAACTGCTGTTGCTGTCGCTTTGGCGAAGCCTGTGTAGTGGGTCTGCGTGTGTGTTGAACGGCAGCAACAGCAGATAGCTACAACCCTTGGCCACGTTGAAGTTCCAACCGTGTTGCGTAGCGTTTCGCGGCGGCCTGCAGCAACATCACCGTCAGCAACAGCAGCAGCAGCAGTCAGTTGCTTGCCTGCTGCTGCTGCTGCTGTCTGGTTGTGTTGTATTCGCATGAGAAGCGAACGCGGCTAAGAAATCGGGTCATTTACTAGATTCTTCGGTTCGGCGCGAGCAAGCGAGCCCTCCTTCTGCTTGCTCTGCCTGCCTTCAGCTACATTTCTGCCACCATCACATTTCTAACACCACCACAACCACAACTACCGACATCGACATTTTCTACCGAGCCAACAGATAGCTGCCCAGTCAGTCAGTCAGTCAGTCAGCCAATCGATTGAAGGGTATGTGAAGACTCCGGAAGCTTGACAAGCAGCGGAAGCGTCGGGGATTATGCTGGAGAAGCGCTCGCGTCCTCCGTCTCCCTTCCCTGACGAACGAAGCCGTTGACTGCTCAAGCGGAGATTGGACAGCTCTACATGGATCGCTCGAAATCAAAATGTATTATAATAGATGACGCACTGGTTGTGGACAGCTGGATATCTTGACGACATCTTCGGAACAAGAACGGACGGTAACCGCCCACAGTATGCTTATTCATCGACATCTATAACTTCCATCCATATAATAACCAACGACCGACGTCCAAGCCACCGCAGCATACCAAGTTGGAATTAATATATGAAAATATTCAATGATATATTCAGTGGTGAAACTTGGTCACGGAATCCGGAATGAACGAAATCTGTGCCAATGTTGGCTCCTGAACACATGTTCTGTGAGCACATGTTCTCAACTCAATCAGAGCTGGCAACTGTCAATGATCTAGCTCCCCTTGCAGGTTCAGACACGGACGAGTTGCAACTTTGAGCTCCGGAAACTTGAACGCTGATTTCATTTCTAACAGATCAATCATTTGCTGAGCCAATTCCCAAAACGGCAAGAATTATATTAACAGAGGAGAAGCTGGATCTTGGCTGTAAACATCAGGCCTTTCGAGCGGGATATTAACAAGTCTTCTCTCGAAGGGTTTATCAATCAAATGGAGGAAAAATTTGACAGAGCTAGAGATCGACATCGATTTCATCTAGATAACTCTATTTTCTGATCTTAGGTATATGAGGAGATGTTGACGGAAAGGAATACAAGAGTTTCTCGAGTAGTTTTTACATATTGAACATCCTGCCGACGAGCAGAGATTGTCCAATGATCTCTCTGGATTCATTTATTTAGTTGGCTCATTTGTCTATCTATGGTAATGGTATTCAGTGATCCCGCTTGTCAGTGATATCACATGATCAAGGTGCCCTTCTCTTCAGGGACGGTTCTACCGCGGATCCGGTCACACATTCGAGGGAAGTGGGTGGCGTTGAAACCCACTGGTTAGACTGATGGTGGTCTCGATCGACGCACGATCCTCATGTCTCTCGTATTCTTCCTGCCAGTGGATATCACCATTCCGTTTGGAATCAACTCGAGACCCATTTCTACTCGTCGGAAGACAGGTCTCGAGTCCGGAATCGAACGGGTGATTATTTTTTTTGAAGATTCTGCCATTGAATGAGCCGAGAGATTGGCCGATTCCGAGCATCGGAATTGCGGCGTTTCGTTCTCTGTATGGCTGTCGAGGCAGCGGCCTCAATCCACAATCGAAACGCGAATCACTTCTCTTCTTCCATTCTAGTTTCGCTCGACCAAAAATTGTCTGCGTTCGGTTATGTACAGTGTTTTTTTCCAGGTCGGCATATTCTTGAGCATTTGAACTCACATGCGCCTAGCATGGAGGAATCGACAGCATTTTCTTGCTCTGGCGCTCGCCAATGTAGAGCTAGGAGCGATTCTCTAATGGTTGGCGATCGGTTTTTGTCTGGGGCCCGGAAACCTTTTCAGAAATCCCCGAGTGTAACGTTACGACGCGTTCTCCCCTTCAGACTCTGTTATTCATGCTGTTGCTGAACATGAGCGCGAGTAATTCAACAACAGCTAGGGTCTTTGACGTGACAGTTTTTTTTTTTGCAATTTTCGATCGTGAGTCCGCGCCAACGAGACTACGCATCGCGCAGCGACTCAAAAGTGCACAGAGTATTGCTCTCCAAGTGCAATGGGAACGATGTTCCAACCGACGGGGGAGAATCCATCGCAATCATGGATGGGGAGGGAAAAAAAAGAAAAATGAACGGAAAAAACTCGCCCCAAAGCCGAACACGTTTTCCACACTGCATTTTTTCCTTTGTCGAAGACCTTGCAGCTGCCGGCACTGTTCGAAGAATGGCAAACGACTTCATGTATCCCATAACAACAACACAGAAAGGTGCATATACTCCAAGGCGAAGTTTCGGCTACAGTAAACTCTGGAACGGAAATCGAAAATATCGTCGTCTATATTTACGTAGATGGGTAAGTAAAATGGTTCTATACAACAATTGAGCACTAAACACTACGGAGACTGTCGGCGTAACAGCTGTAGAATCCGGCGACGAGCCAAACATCTCGACGACGAGAAATCAGAACTCAAATCGAAAGCGAATCACTTCGATGAATCCGAGTTGGAGCCAAGAGAGAACGATATCGTTCTCGTCGATAGCCAAAAAGAGAGATTGTTTAGTCGCACTGAATTCCGCACCAGTATAGCGTACAGTGACCGCGTGGACGCGCACGACACATGTAGGACGGGCAACCGACCTCCTTCCACGATGGAACTTGCTGGCACTTCATCATTATCGTTGTCTGTTTCTTCTTTATCCATCTCATCAGGGTGTTTTCGACGGATTTTCCGTTTGCTCGACTCAAACTTCGAGGATCGATCGATCGATGGATGGATGGTGGATGGATGGATGATTTATTAACCATCTCCTGTCATATTTACATTTCTGATATAACATAACACCGCTGTGGATCACCGCAGGCAAGCGTCTCAACCAAGATGTCGGCTCGCAACGAGAGGGACGGACGGACGGAATCGATAAACTTCGTCGCGAATATGGATCAGCCACCGAAGTTCGCTTGTGCCTCGGCAGGATGGCACCGCGCCCGCATCAAACGATCAGAAGTTCCAGTACGGTCGGTTTCGATGTTTTTCCGAACTCAGTGTTTCACGGGTTCGATCTCTTGCTGGTATCTGGCAGAGAGATAATCGGCCGAGTCCGTCAGCTGATGGAGTATCACATGCAGTCCCTGCAGATGGTGCCGGAACGCGGATGCCAAGTGACGGCCATGTTCCATGGAATCGCGACTTTCGTCGGACACAGCGGTCGTATCCGATAAAGTTTCCGACACCGAATCACTGTCCGTGTCCTGATCGGAGCCAGCTGAGCCGAGACTTTCGGTTTTCTTGTGAGCCAGGACCGACGGAGCTCTGAGAACGCTGCTCTTCATCGATGAAGACATCGAGGACATACCAAGCCCAGATCCGATGGATCCGGGTCCCCAGAGCAGCTCGTCTTTCACTTCGCTCAGCATTCCGTAGAACGAATGTAGATCGTTCGATTTGATTGGATGCGGGGGTGGAACTCGACCCTCGAGCTGCATGTCTCGGAGTCGGGACGGGATCAGGATCGTCTCATGCATGTTGTTCACCGAGCGCACGAAACGATCCATCGCCGTCAGAATGGATTGTGTTGAGTGCGTCCGGCCAGGATGATCGAGGCTGGGCGCCTTTCGTCCTTTCGAGCTCGGATTGCCTGAATCGCCCCCGTTGCGAGCAGAGCGCGGTACATTCAGCGACTGGTGGTACATTTCGACGCGCGAAGAATTCGAACCGCGGCTTACAATCGAAGATCCGTCGATGCTGGTGATGTCGCCGCTGTTGTTTCTGTCTCTCGTTGTTATCTCGTCGTTGTGGAACTTTTTCGCAGCCTTGTCGCTGTCGATGGTGCTGACGACTGGATCACTTTCAGACGGCTTTTAACTCTTCCAATGAGAGAAATGCCAACAGGTGTCGACTATCCTGAGAGGGTGATAGTTGTCCCGATCGGTAACAAGTGTCCCAAACACAGACCGCTGCTTCGGTTCCGGAGAGTCGCCGAGTGCACTCGATTGATCGATCGATCGATTGATTGATTGATTCGGTAATCACTTGATCGCGTCCGTGGGAGAAGACGGCACAAGCACTATTAGCAACGATGTCAACTAGCACTTCTTTCAGATCCACAAGAAATTTGTTGTTCTTCCAACGTTTGTTGTTGATGCTGTTGTTTTTGTTGTTGTCCACACTTATGGGAAGGAGGGGGTAGCCTAGAAGGGAAACACTGGCTGAGAATAGAAACTGGTATTCCAAAAGACGACAAAGTCGGTAACGAAACACGGAGGAATGGCTAAACCGTGTGCACTGCATGAAGCACCAACGCGGGTGAGGGCTGCCGGATTTCACTCACTCATTAACCATCGCAGACAGCGGACATGCCATCCAGCCAGCCAGCCTACAAGCCTCGCCGCGTTTACTTGCTTGCTTGCCTACCTGCCAGTCTACCTTCTTACCTCCTGCTTTCCTGACTGCTTGCCCGTCTGCTCAATTTGTCAGCTCCTTGCCGGTGGTAACTCGTCGAAGGTTTCTCTCGCAAGTCGACCGAGTTACGCTTGCTTGTCAGCTCGAATTCGATAGAGTGCTGCGACGGAGGCGATCGTGGTATTGCCGCGTATGACCGAACTTGGCTCGCTAGATGGAAAGTCGGTCCGATTGATAGATAGATAGATAGACATCGATTGATAGACATCGATTGATAGACAGACAGATAGATAAATAGATGGCTGGCTGGAGGGTTGGCTGGGTCGCTAAGACCAGCAGCGATGGCAGAAAGACTTCACCCGCCTTGTGGGAGAGCGTATACGAAAGGGAGGCACAGAGCTGTTTGCTTGCTTGCTATCCTGCCCGACGGTTGGACGGCCGCCCGCCCGCCCGATGTTTTAACTGCAGAAGCGATGACTTCGTCTTCAGCTAACTATCACTGTAAAAACTGCGCACTCACACCCCACACGCACCACAGGCGACCACATCGACTGAGCGGGGCGATCTTGCTGGGCGGAGACCGAGCACCGACCGGGCAGGTAGGCACAGGCGAGCGTCAAACCATGAGACCATGTGTAAGGCGACTCACAATTAAAAGACCGCCTCAAACGGCATTTTGAGTTGCTCTCGATCGAATCACGTGTCCACTTCGGGGCACCGGAATAGCAAACTGACACCGGGGCGATGGAGCAGGAACTTTCAGAAGGATGGCTATCTAGGGGAGCGGTTTTCGAACTCCTCCGGTTAGAGGCCACCCACCATCAATGGCGAAGGATATCCTGAAGATTGAGATCTTGGACTTAGTTCAGCTTCGTTCCTCGAGAAGCTGATTCAGCGGTAATCCTTGTTCGTAGCGACCGGAGTTCCTCAATCGTGTCTTGAAGAATTCAAAGGATATCGTAGCTGCGCTCCTTCAATTTGTCGTTTCGAAGACGACGGTGAGATGGATCTCTCACCGGCTCTGAAATCAATCAAAGCTCACTTAGACGATCACCAACACGCGTTGACACGTATTCATCGAAGAACTCGAGGAGGTCGGGACGAAGAAAACGAACAACAAAACAGGTGACAATCCCATTCTGTGTGTCACAAAGGAACCTGCCGGCTGTGTACCTTGTGCTAGACTTGGCTCGCGGGTGGACGAGCGTGCGAGCAGGCGGGCGAACACATCGAGAGTGACACAGCTCGAAACGGAATGCCGGTTCAAATAGATTCGCGGGACACGAGGGAATAATTGAGGGTGCCCAAGTCCAAGAACGTGATACCGTACGAGTCCATTTGATATACTAATATTTAGATGTGGTCTGTAGGCGACTTCGGCAGACGGACCTTCTGAAGAATGTAAGTCTTTGCAACGAGCAATGCTGGCCTAGATTTGCTGAATTCGTAGAATCTGCTCACCTAAATATTCACGAACATTCTCAGCAGCACTGCCACTGAACCTTGGAAAGAGGAATCTACTTTATCAAAATTCAAGATCATCTGTGCTCGCTCCGTCAGATCCGTTTCGGGAATCCCCGCATATCGGAATATTGCGAGACATGTTCAACTGATTCTGAGTTTCAACGTCTTGATTGGGCATATCGCCTCACTACCTATAATTTATTGATGTAAATCTTTCTTTTCGGAGGCGACACGATCAGCTTTCTGGGGAAACTCGGCGACCGCTGTTGGAGATTTTGCTCGAAGCTTCTCTGCCGGCTGAGATGAGTTCTGATGGGTTCCGCGAGCCTCGAAACACAGGAAGTTTCACGCCGTGGCTCTTCGTGGACTCATGTGATGAAGTTCGAACGGGACAAAGGTACCGGCGTCTCATGCACAATGCATATTTAGCTCATTCGCAATCAAACGTCTAATCTATGACGGCATTGAAACTGCTCAATTGTCGAGTTGAGGAATGAGTCACCACACGAGTCCTACCAGGATCTATGTGCCATTCGGCTATCGAAATCACCAGAACCATGTATTGCACTCTCGCCGTCACTCAACTATCCCACCACGTGACCGAACTCGATTCCGTCCACTCGAAAATTTCGTCCTAAGAAGGAAACTTGCTCCAGCTCCGGATTTAAGCTGTGCGCGAACATTGTTGAGGTTTATTCCTACCTTGTTCGATGTTTGTGTTGATTTTACTGTGGACGTCCTCTGTATCACTTGTGTCTGGCGATGTTTGTTGTGACGGCAATCTTGGAAGCTTTCACAAGTCGTGAGGGTGCGGCACAAAAACAATTATAATGAGAATACACAGATTCATGGAAACCGTGACTTTGTAGCAGTACACAGCGTACAGGATGGTGCACAACGAATCCAACAAAAATCGTCGCCCCTGTTGCGCCTACTGCCAGGTCTGGACGTTGTATCACCGCACGGCTTCGTTGCCTATGACGGCTGTTGCTGCTGCGCCTGCTAGCACTACCACGGCTGCTGGCCTTCCCGTTCGGTTGCTCACTCATTCGTTGTGGACGATTGTATTTACACTCGCTTCGATTCGGAACGATGCAGTCACGCTGTCGAACATTGCATCTACGAGACGTTCCATATGTGCAAAGTTGACACTCAGTGTGTACTTTATGGTGGCCAGTCGAAAAGCGATAGCCATCCAGCTCCTTCCCCTATCAGTGTTTCAAGCTTCAGTCTATATTGATGGTCGTAGGTGAATCATAGGGAGTCAGAAAATATTCTGTTGGATTTTCGCGGCAGCGGTTAATGCCTACGAAAGGTAACAGATGTGTCTTCTTTCAAGGCAGCCGCGAAATCTACCGCGGTGTAGCAACCACCGAAACTCGCGAAGTTTATCTCAAGGCTGCCGTCAGAAAATTGCATTCTTTATTAGGACGAAATCTGACTGGATTGTATGTACGTCTGCGGATAGTAAAACTAGGATTCCTCGACAAATCAGATAGTTTGACTCTCGTCACACACATATACGATCAGAGTTGTGGAGAACCTGAACGAGGAGTGTGTCAAAACAGTGTCATGAATCGAAACAGCGACAATCGGATTCATGACGTCGAGATCAGTTGTTCCGGGAATCGAACGGATTTGTTAATCATGCTGCTTCGATGCAATGGAACCTTTGGCGCGAAAACTTTGCCAAACTCTGCCGGCTTCTCAAGAGCGAAATCTCGGCCCGATACGACCGTGATGTTTTGAGTTTCAAGCGCACAGTTTGGCGATTAATTCATAGATTTCTCCGCGAGAAGCGTGCTGGTAAGCACGTTGATTTACAATGCTCATCGATAGAAAGTACGGGTACCCGAGATTTCCACCGGCGAGAAGCAAGAAATACGACGGCCATAGCTAAGCCCAAACCCTTGGGATGCCCTTGGTTCAAGAGGATTTATCGGAATATCTCGCTCAACAAAATGTTTCAGAACGCCACTTCTACAGAGGAACCGAATTTTCCGCTCGGTTGACCTTATCAAAAGTTGTGTAACACGTCAAGCCCGAGTAAAAATGGAGCGAATCGTTTTTCAAACAGTGACCACCTTCCCCACCCGTTGGAGCCTTGAGTATTCGGCACGGTTGACAATCTGGAAATCCGATAATTCTGGAAGCGTGTTCGGGCTTTTTCAAAGCTAATCCATCGTAACAACAGAAAGATTATGTCTGGCGTGATTTTCTCACAACCGAAATTTCTCCGGGCACTAGAAACAACAAACATCGCTTCCTTTCTCCTTCGTCTCCTGCATCAGAAGTGGAGCAAAGTTTAGAATCTTTGATTCTTGACGATTCTCGGAGCGCATTTCTGCATTTCCAAGGGAACGAATCGAAAACTTCCTCAAACTCAACCTAAATCTAACGCGTCAACTTTTCAAGACGATTCTTCTTAATCTGAAGAGGGAGACCCGAAGTCTTTCTTCGGCGAAGTCGAGTCCGCTAGACCTGCATCGAGCTCGAGTTCGGGCACCGAGCTTGAAGTAGGAGTCGGCATTGGCCGCGTGACCGCGCGGAAACTGGCTGAGATGTCATCGCGTTCGAGAGTGCGTGCGAGCTGTGCCTGTCTGAGGGATAGCAGATGGCGAGATCACGGCATGCTTCTCGACCAACATTGATCGATGGAAAGACAAAAAATCGAAATCTCGAAAAGATTGATCAGGGACCGCATCTCGACGCAATCAACACTCGACCGATGTGAGTGATCACGGAAACTGGGAGCACAGAGCTCATGCAAATCCTTGTCAGATCAACCGGCATGATGTCACGGAGCCTCGCCACCCTTCGCTGTGGATTTCAGAGCGGAAATTCGTTTACGTATGACTCACGTCAAAGTACTTTCCTCAAGATCTCGCCATAATCGAATCTCTCCTCACCGAGAGAACTTCCGGCCTGTCAGATGACACGCAGCTTGAAACGAAAAGGTAGTTTTATTCGAAAGTCTCGGATCCGGCCTCACTTAACGACGCCTTCTCGAAATTCGTCGTCCGGAAATCTTCCAGAAGTGCAGAGCGCGGAGTGGGGAAGGGAGGGGGGATGAGAACAAAGTATGTCACCGCTTGAATTTTCATTCCCTCGTTCGATAATCGTCGATTACCTGAGTGTCAGCTGTCTCGAATGTTTTGGAAATTATCTGGTAAAGGACGGAATGTTAGTTTGGGTCATTGTATCTTTTCGTCTCACAGCGACTGATAAGATTTGATGGCAGCAGGCCGTTTCTCTGTGATCCGACCGAGCGTGTCCGCGTCCCTGGCTTCGAGCGTATTTCCATCGATGGCGTCGAAATTCAAAGCTCGAAGACTGAGGAACGAAAGCTGTCTACAATGTGGGGAATCCCCCTTCCCCCTACCCGCACACATCCACGTGTAAACTCAAGTGATCTGTCAGCATTGGTATCAGCGCGAATGAACATTACAACCATCATTAGCGAGCAGGCCCTCGCACGAAGTCAAACGAAAGTCCACCAAAACTACCCTGAAGGAGCTCTTGGAGAAACCAACAGCTGAGCGAGACAGGAAATGTCATGACTGAACGGGAAGCAATGTTTTTCTGATTTGAGAAATGTGCGCAGCGTCGTTCCGGTGATAAAGTGTTATCTATGTTGAAGTATCTTAACTGATTTCTTCGATGTTTGCTTTTTTTTCTCTCTTCCTCTCCATTTTTGCCAAAGAAAGGAAGTCGGAGTGAGAACATGGAGACCAGAGTACGAACTTTTAGAATTGAATTTTGAAACATTTCTCTGTCGTACACAGAGTCATCATACATGGAGACGAGGGATTCCCCGAGCAACGCTCCCAAGGAGAAAGCTCTTTCAGAATTTCTGAGAGATTAACGTCGAGGAAAGTGGGTGTTCATCAACATTTTTTATTCGTGACACACAGCCGATCACTAATTGTTCTGCTAAGTCTTCTTCATCTAAGGCAGTCTCGTTGTTTCCAATGTGTTCGTCGTTTCCATTTCCATCCTGCTGTCGTCGTCGTTGTTGTTGTTGTGATTTATTTTCGACGAACCGAAACGGCGAAGCGTTTCAATCCCTTTCAAGTTCCATGTACTTGACCAGCTTGACAATTTGTTCCGCTAGTTCACGCGTTGAAGCGCACAGCACTCGTCTAGCCATGATGTCCAGAGGACCTCCTGAAACGATTTTCAAAATTTGCGACTTTCAGTGGACCTTGAGATCGCTCCCTGCTTATTCTTGTTTTCTGATTCCACTTGTTGGTTCATTTCCAAATTTGAGTTCAATCAACGGATTCGGAGAGGGTTTCTCAACACTGAGCACTCTTGAACTCGGAAAACATCCGCTTCAAAGAGAGGGCCCTAATGCACACACTCGGATCCGGTTGGCATCGCGTCAACAAACTGTCCGCTACGTTGCCGGTGGGAAGGAACTCGTGACATTCGATCATTTTCAATCGAAGGGGAAAACCGGCGGAGAACTCGAAAATTTGCCGAAATTTCTGGACGAATCCACTCGGGCCTCGAGTGGACTTGGCCGGCCAACTCATCAATTGTCGATAATCTTGAAATGAACTCTTGTGGACGATTGGCAGGCCCGGGATTTACGATTCGAGATGGGTTTTCGGTGCGAGAGTTTTTCGAGCCGCAAAGCAAAGACTGATGGAGATCGCGCCCGCTCCTTGCCAACAGCTGTCACGAGATTTTGATGAGAATCGAAGAAACTCAGAATCGGGGAAACGAACAGGAATTTTGCAATTCTTTCATTTTTTTGTTTCCCGAGTCAGACGTCTGCAGGGAGGTTACAAGGTTGAGTGATATTTCGTAACAGATGCTTAGTGCAAAACATTCTGTTCGTGGCATAAGTGCAGCACACTCACCGTTCATGTCGCAGACGACACCGCCGGCTTCTTCGATGATTATTTTCCCCGCCGCGATATCCCAGCAGTGAAGACCGAATTCCTGGTAGGCATCGGCGTTTCCACCGGCTACCATGACCATATTCATGCAGGCGGAACCCAACGCGCGAACGCCGTGCGCCCGCGATAAGATGTTCTGCGACGGGAAAAGGAAAAGCGGCGTTACGTCTTCGTTGATTCAACGTTCCATTGAAGCCCCTTGCGTTCGAATACTTTTGCGCTTAGCCATGGAAGACCTCAATCCGACGAAGCGGGAGCTGTGCAAGCTTACCACGGTGTTTCATCTCTTTACAAATTTGCTTCGAAGAAGAGAAAGAGAATGAGCGGGAAAATTGTCAACGACGGCATGAAGATTGGATTTGGATTCGGAAAGAAGGAACACTCGGCTTCCGTTCATTTTCCCGCGGAAGCCGACCCAAACCGAAATTTCACGAATTCTAGTGCGTCCTCTTTCTTCCAATTTGAGAAAAGGATAAGGACATTCTGAGAGAAGAATTCTCTCGAGACGGAGCCGAAAATTCTCGTCAATGATGGAATATTAACGGATACAGCCCGAAAGATGAAAAAGAAATGGCAGGCGGTCTGACATTTCGATGTAGACAGACAGACGAGCTGACGGACGGCAAAGTAAGACGACGTCGGCGGCGGCGGCGTTGTTGGTGGTGGTGGTGGCGGTCGTTATAGTCTGTGTCGAAACGTCTTGTTGCAGACTGATTTTCCGGTGTTGAATCAAGCGATTCTGGGCAGTCGATGGTAAGTCGATCCAGTCCGTCCCGGATTTTCTGGCTGACAACAAGACATTGCCAATGCGGAACTCGATCAAGAATCGGATGAACATTTTGAAAAGCGACAAGAGGAACAATTTAACTCTGGGCGGCCACAACGCCATCGGCGTTAGGAGAATCATCGGGCGACCGATGGCGACGACGGCGGACGAGAATTCGGTCTCTTCGTCGCGCAACGAAGTCATATGAGCGGTCATTAGTTACCCGAGAAAGCATTGACGGCGATGGAAAATCATATTAATAGCCTTAGCGTATTTTACTCTGGTCTTTTGAAGAAGGGAGGGAAACACTCGGAGTGCCGTGACTCGTTCACTTTCAGAGCAATCACTTGGAAGTTTCCTCGTTCTGTGGATAAGTTTTATTGCCTCCTCGTTACGGGCCGGGCTCTTTGACGGAGCCAGCCACGAACAAATAGAAGGAAAATTTATCAAAAAAAAAAATAGCCTTGAGAAGTGTTTAGAAAAGATTTTGCTCCCGTCCGAGAAGATTTTAAAAAGAAAAAAAAAACCAGACGTTTTCGTCGAAAACTTTCTTTCAACTGTGCCAATGCGCATCGATGAGGTCTGACTGACTGAGAGAAATCCAGAGGTCGAGCTGAGCGGCGTCGTCGTTGTCACAGTTGTGATTATCAACAGTTCCAACAACCTTCAGGCCAGCGAATACTTTCCGGAGACGAACGGCTTGCGGACGAATTTCTCGCAGTCCTGACGATTCTCGGAATACACTATCGAATTCTTCAAATCGACAGAGAATTCTGATGCGCGGTATCCTTCACCACGATGACAGAACGGAAATCAAAGCCGGCTTTTGAGATCTTTGAGAACTCGATCCGGTAGTGTGATTCCTCTCATTTCCACCGATCGAACGCAGGAACCAAAATCGTGGAAGGGAGTTCCTTGAAAATGAGCAGACTTCTAGAATGCGTCAGGCACAGAAGAAACGAATTGTGCGCAGTTCGGCTCTGAGCATTCCCAACAGCGTCAACATAAAGTCCTTGTCGACAGAAGCTTCTAGAACAAAATTCTCTCCCCTCCCCTTCTCGCTGAGCAATGTTGCTGTCGTCGTTGTATAATAATCGTTAAGTGAGAAGCACTACAGCGTGAATAGCACGCGCACTCGTTTTCACGTAGACACACGAACGCAAACATTGAACGTTTTTCGTCGTGATATCTCAGCCAAGCGGACACATTATCTGTAGCCGAGACGGAAAGCACAGAGAAGGCCGCCCCAAGGGATCAGAAACCTTGTACCGAAACTTGGAACTGGTTATGTTGTCGCCCCGAACCGGAAACATTGTCCCCTGACTGTTTCTTAACGCTTGACCGAAGTCAGTGAATCGAGTGACCGACAAGATTCGTTCAAGAAGATCCTTGAATTCTCCAGGGAATGTACATCTTTTTGTTCTCCGAAGACTGGCAAACGACACGACATGAGTGGACCGAGAAACTAATCAGGAATTTCAACCATTATGCTCGATGTCGGCAACCAGGATCCAAAGCACACGATAAGAGCAATATTTGTGTGGGCGCCATCGTTGGATGATGCTTCACGTTCATTTCGGGTTTACTGTTATTCAGACACAGCGGTATTTGGTCAGATCCTTGGGTTGTTCTGTGAAGATAACGTATCACTTCGGAACTGCGGTCACCCTCTGGTGAGAGAACCCGTTTCTTTTCTTTTCAAAAGTCCTGCTCGTTTGAAACAGAAACGCCGAAGGAGTGTATCGAGCAGGGTGAAGTACGATTCAAATTGTTCGTTGAGTGAGTTTCAAAGACAACATTGCTTTCATTGAGCGAATGTACCCAACGGTTCGCGTTTTTCTTCGCTTTCGTTTTGTTCTTATCCTACACAAGAAAGGAGCCGTCCAGACAGTTCGTTCGAGAGGTCGACTCGACTCCGGCTTTTTGGCTCCTTCTGAATCGCGTTGAGCCATTAATTTTCTTTTCTGATACGGTTTCCCGAAATAATGAACGAGAAAAACAAGAAAAAAGAACAGGATCTCGCTGTAGCCTTGGTTACAGTTGAGAGAACTCGTTTTTCTACGTCGAGTCCCTTCTTTTCAACTCGAAAAGCTTCGTTTTCCAAAACGAGGGCTTCGTTTCCACACATTCTTAAGTGGATTCGGTCGATGAAACAAAACTGGAAGTTCTCTCTGCATTTGAATACTCAATCGATTCGCCAAACTCTCGACTCCTATCTTATTTTGAGTCGGTGTTATTCGCCGCAGTTCGACTCGCAACGAGTACAGGGGTGGACACGTACGCGTCTGACTTTAACATCTTGGATCTGTTTTCAAAGCGGCGGAAGAAAAGACGACTCATTTCCGATAAGTTTGGATATTTTACCATTTTGAGATCCATCTTGACGACAAGTGATTCCTCTTGTGGTTCCCGGGATGTTTTATTCATTGTCTAGTTTGGTTTTCAGGAGAAAATCAATGCTAGAAAAAGGGAACGTCGAACGTTGCAGACTTGTTTCAACGACGAGTTCTGCCTTCCACAAACGACCCGATGTCACCGATTCATTCAACCCATTTTCATTTCTCTGCTTTGTCGCAAAGTTTTTCTAGTTATTCAACTTCTCAGGCATCATTGAGTATTGTTATCGAACAGCACAGAAGATCTCTCCGAGATCCACAGTCACATCTGGTTTCGAAAGCGTCGCATGATTCGGGGAGCGGGAAATTTCCTCATGCGCATGGAAATCTTTCCGTCAATTCTTCGCCAACCAATGCTGCAGAGACAATCGTCCATCACGTCCTAGCTGATGACCGCGAAGTTCACGCAAGAGCCGCTTGCTTCATCGCGCTCTGCGTCGATCTCCACAAAAATTATATTTTCTGAGTCTTTCGATACCTCGCCCAGCTCCCCCAGTCGTCCCAATGGATGGAGGTAAGTGGACGGGGGAGGGGTCATCTCTCGTCCCCCCTCCACAGCGATGGGGCCGGTGAAGGCAATTCCAGAGTCATCTCCCGAGTGCCTTCCACCGGACAAAACGGACATCACGGTGTTGTCATATGAATCCGTCGGTATCCGAGCCAAGCTCGTCATTTGACCAATAGATGTGATAGTCAGGAAGGCACGATGTCAAGAAAATGTCATCTCAGCTAGACTCGACCCTCACCGATGACTGCGCGCAACTCTCATCCGAAAACGCGTTGCACGCAAGAGGATTCTTCTCCACACTGTCCATGTCAAACGAAAGGATACCTGTCACGGATCGCATAACGTCAACGTCTCGATAGTTTCCGGAAATTTCGTTCTCTAGGTCAATTAGTCGTATAGAAGATTATTTTCATTTGTCTTTTAACTTGTAGTGAGCAGTTCGCGAATGAGACCATAACATATGAATTCCGGGTTGGAAGTATTTCGTACGAAGGATTCAAGGATGCTCGTGCCTCGACTCCGTTCTTCGTGAGCCGGAGATGTTCGAATTTGAGCCTTCAGTTCCGAAGAATTTCGCAATGAAGTCTATCTGAATGAGTTTTTTCGAAGCGCTCCAATAACAGCGCCAAAGCGAGAATGGATATCACGAGTCTTTTATCATTTACTCATGCGTCGCGCAGGGTTTTTTCCTTTCCCTGTCTCGGGATGATTCTCGTGTTTACGCCATGTCACTCACTCGAAAGTTTCCAGCCATAAAATCCGCAAATGAGCATCGCGACTGCTTGGAAGCGCGCTCAGACGATCGAAGATGGTCACGTGATTCTCGAAAAATCTTTAAATAATGGAATCTCAACTGAAGAAAAACAATTCGACCTGGAGAGAAAGGATCCTGCTGTGGCGGGCAGGCCCTTGGACATATTGCATGTGAATTATCGTAGAAGAAATCAACACAGGGTCCGAACCGGATGGGCTCATTTAGAATCAGAATAGGCACAGCTCTTTGCGACACAAACAGGCTGAACGTCAATCAGGGGAAAGAGAGGATGAGATAGAAGCAGAAAACCGGATATTTTTGAAAAATTCTGCCATCACATCATTTCCAGACGGTGGAGTCGCCGTGGCTTCAGCAGCGGGTTTCGAAATGAACTATGGCACGTGGTGAAGCTAGTATCGATTGGAATGCGAAATCCACTCACTTTCATATTCTCGAAGACCATGTCAACTTTTTGGGGGTCCCTCCCTGAGCCTCCTTCACACATCACGACCGCTTTCGCTAGGTCTTTGCAGCTCGATACCTGATGTGAGAAAACTTATGAGAAAAATTCCTCTGTGAAGTCGATCCGAGCTCGTTCTGAGTTTCGAGCTTTGACAAGATACGATGAGTGATTCGCTAATGTGACTTCAGAAGCAAAGGTTTCTCGGACTCAGATCGGCCCTAGCAGAGACACTTGATTCTTACCTTAAGTTTCGCATCGTTCACGAAGGCTCCACGTCCCTTTCGAGCTGTGTACAATAGCTCAAGTACGGGGTTGTAGATGAAGCCGATGACGATTTCCTTATTGATAGCGAGAGCCACCGAAACTGCTACCATGGGAAATCTGACAGAGGGAGACAAGACTTTGATTTTCATTGCTTTCCGTTTCTAGAATATTGGCGCCGATTCGTATTTGATGTCTTCATTAGTAGAACAGATCCCATTGTACGACAAATGAAGCCGATTGAACAAGCTGTGAGGAAGTGATACTCACGTGTGAACAAAATTCGTCGTTCCATCGACTGGATCTATGATCCACGTTGGGCTGTCAGTCAGTTCGTTTTTAGCTCCGCCGGCAGTCGATTCCTCGCCAATGAATCTTCAAACAGGAATAATCAGTCAGCAGTTAGAGTCTGTTGCGGTTTTTGCGCGAGGAATAACAGTTTTTGCGGCTCCCCGTCGGAGACATCAAAAGGAATGGGAAAACAGCTCACTCGCTCGCGCTGCCGACGTCGCAGGACTCTAATCCCTTGTTCTATTTGTAGATCGTCAATCGAGAGCATCTCCTTAACTTACTTGTGACTTGGAAACTTCTCAGATAGTTTGCCGATCAGCAATTTTTCGACACCTTTGTCAGTCTCCGTGACAAGATCCGCAAAGCCGGCTTTAGTTTCCACTTGCTTCTCCTCTTGAATTGCATTTCGAATCATCTGCTCACAGGAAAACAATCCCATTAGATGCTTGCCATGGAGCCAGAGCTCCTAGCATGTTCCCTTGTGTTCTCATTGGGCAGCGAACTCAGCGAACCGCGAGTGGGAGTTTTAAGCGGTTGGTTTGCATTTCACGTGCGGAGGGGAAGCGCGGGAAAATGGAATAAAGATCATTCGCCCGAAGTTCACTCGATTCGGGCAAGAGATGAAAGCCGCGCGATTCTCTCCGCGGGCTGGCTGTGCGCACATCGACAGAGATCAGATGGAACGGATGACTCGCGTGACAGCTTCTATGTACAGTCACGAATGCATCTACAGGGCCGGAATTCGATCAAGCTTGTCAGCTTGCTCAATTAGGATGGCTCTGATTTACGACAGATCAAACGGGTCCGCGCACAATCGAACCGCTGCTGGCTGTCACTTTGCACTCCCGAAGTAGTCGCAATGTTATCCGACACTCTAGTCTTGCGATTGAACCGTGTTTCCCGGTGTACTGTCTCACATTTTGTTTTATCTGAGCCCCGTTCGTGATCGGCCGAGGTGAGAAAAACTGAGAGTTTCTCTTCCATAAATTTCGAAAATTCTCACCTGTCCAGCCTCTTTGACCAAGTCCAGAGCATGATGGAAGAACTCATCGAGCTCTTTTTGACTCACTTCGATCGGCATTCTGAGTAACGGCCGAATAGATCAATCAGGCTATGAGAGTTGTCAAGGTCGTCTTATGAATCGAAATCAGCACAATAAGCTCCAAGACACGACCTTCACTAGTCGAGCCGGTCGAATGCTTTGACAAACTGTGGATCCTGCTGGAGTCGCGGCCAAGCAGTAGATTTTTCCTGATGCCGTGCAGACGATAATGAGAGGGAGGGAGATGTCAGGGCGGAGCCTGGCTGGAAACAGAGGCGCGCATCTTTGTACATTCGCTGTATCCTGAACTAAAGAAGGAGAGGCTGTATCTGAGTACATTTCAGCTCAGAGAAAACATCCGCCAGGACTTCCAGGAGGGTGCTCGGAGAGCTGGTCCGTGTCGCGTTTGCTCGAACGACTTGCGAGGCCCTAGTGTTCGCCATCGGATCTCGGGAACACCGGGGTTCCTCCAGGTCACCGGTAACAGCATAGCATCCATGTTGCATTGAACACGTTCCTAAAGTCATCCATATCAGCGCAAGTCGTGAAAGGTTCCTGATATCGTCAAAGAATTTTTGAACAGGCTGCTATATGACATTGAATCGCTGCTAGATATCTCTCTTCTTTCTCGGAGAATACCCTCTGGCTGAGCTTGCCAGATTGGCCAGAATCTCTGCCAGATGGGCGTTCCGTTGATAGGAGCAAGAACTACATATCCTTGCCGCACACCGCACCGCTCTGACTTTCGAGGAAGCTTCTCGAAGCCCTCATCCCCAGATTCGTTGGACGGTGTGGCTTCGGAGGTACACCTCGAGTACTGGAAGGTGTCTGAGCTCCGAATGCAAGTGACGAATTCCGGGATGTGCGAGAACTCGACCGCACGCTAAAACTCTTCGGACGATTCGTTCAAATAAGTTAGAGATGAGATCGATGTAAAAGAAAAATGGTACAAAAAGTGTTCGACTCTGTTGCCCAGAGATAATATCGATGTGTAACAATTTCACTCTGGGAATCGAATATCTAGCTGGATCCTATTCCGACCATGCTTTCAAAAAACTGCGACTGTTGCTGAACTTGAAACACAGCATGACGCTCGAATCAAGAATCAATCTCGTCGTATCCGGACTGCCGTCGCAAGTCCGCCGACGGAGTGACAAAAATTATATCACCGGAATCGATTTGTTAATGAACGATCTGTCGCTATTCGAGTATCCTGTGGATCGAGAGCAATATAGGAGGAATGAGGATCAAAGGCTACGAATCGAAACACCGAAAGAGAATACGAAGCCTTCTAAGTCGATTCAAGAAAGGAAACCCTACACCAAGGTTTCCCAAAGGTTTTTCCCGTGCCCCACCTTTCTGAGCCAGGATATCTCCATGCCCCGCCGCAGTCTGCAGGAGGAGAAGAAAAACACGAGAAACTACATTTCAGCGGTAAGTTTAAGATCAAGGTGACCTTGTTTTACTATCGGCCTCATGCCCCACCGAAAATTGGACACGCCCCTTTTTGGGAAACCCTGCGCGACACGATTTGTGAAACGCTGAACTCCACTACCCGCTTTCATTCTTTCGAGGAGTGAAGCTATTGAGAATAATTGGAACTAATGAAGGAAAAAGGTTTCTGAAGCTCGCATCAGCTCAAAGGGAGAGGTCTGCATCGGAGAAAATCACGAGCCAAATTCAAAATACAGGAGTCGGCATTCTGGTCGAAAGAGTATCAGTCTAAGAAAGTGACAGAGGAAAATAAGCTTTCTTCACTCAGAGTGGGCAATATCAATGGGTTCGCCCCCTCGTCGGATTGGAAACTTCACCAGCTATACTTTAGCGAGTCATATTCTCGGAAGGAACGGCTCCAGCGATTTCTGTTCGATTTCATCGAACAGCAGCATTTGCAGCAATGAACTGGACTTTTCACAACCCTGAGAACTGAGGGGCTCAAGTTGGAACGAGAAAAGTGTCATAATGCCTAGGACGCGCCCAAATATCTGGGTCACATCTTTGAAGCGAACAGAGTTCATCCAAAACAAGACAATTCGACAGCCATCACCGGATTCGGAAGACCAACGAACAGAAAGGACGTACGACAGCTGCTTGGGGAGATCCACTTTCACCACGGTTACAATGGAAAATGCGAGCGATTACTTGGAACCCTTGCTCAAATTGCTTCGCAAAAATGTAGAGTTCACTTGGAATGGCAATTGTAGGGAGGCATTCGACAGAATCCGAACTGTTCTATTTTAAAAAACAGTGCTTGCTAATAATAATAGGAACAAACCTGCGGTGCCTGCGGGATAGGCGTGGCCGCAGTTTTGAAACAGCCCCAGGGAGGCAATACCCTACTGGCTAAAGCATATTTCTCGAGGGAACTTGGACCCGCAGAAACGAAAGAGCAACCGATCTATCTTAAGTGTTTGAGCTCTAAAGTGAAGGAGACTCTGGTATTTTGGCAATATTGGTTTATAGGGAAGGCATTCACGATGACATCCGGGCACAAACCATGAGAGTGAGCGCTAGAACTGATGAAGCTTTGGGAGATCGGATGTTCTATCATTCTCAATATAACTCCTGAATAATCCATGCTCGTGGAAGCGGTAATGTCGAGGGTTCACGAAATCAGATGCTCGAATATTTTGAGAATGAGAATGATGCTTTTCTGAGGTTCTGAACTTTGTCTCACTTAACGACATCAATGAAAACCAGGAACGCCGTTTCGGAACACGGCGAAAAGAGACAGTGTGGAATATGCGTGAAAAAAAAACCGAGCAGCGAGACCAATAATCTCACAAGAAAATCGTATATTTCAGCATCAAAACATCAGAGAGCCAGAGAAATGATCATTTTGATGATGGAGGATAATCACATCAAAAGAATCACCGCAGACCAGTACTCCGCGTTAGCCTCAATGGAGTTGAAAAAGTTCCTCTGAGGGAAAGACACGCGCTTGGTTTTCATATCTGCGGCATCAAATGGATTGGATGAACACCTGACTCAGACTCTGGCAAATCGTATCAGGTGCAAGAAACATCAATATCATACACTATATTTTAGTTCAGGACGGAGAATCGATATAGGAGCTTTACCAAGGCCGGTTTGACTCCCAAAACACAATACTCATGAGAGTCGAAATCAAGGAACCTCAGAGCACTGCTTCAATCTTCGAGTCAGACAGCAAGAAGATTCAACATCAACGCAAGTGTCTAGACATGTTCCCGCATTCCGAAGGATGCATCCCGGATGTGCTCCGAATCAAGAGTCTCATCTGGAATATTCACATCTGAGACTGCCAAACGAGAATTTATTCCCTTTTCGTCACGATCACAGAATCCCTGAGTGAGCAGAGCAGACGAGGAAACCACATAAACGCTTGCATACAAGGTGGCCTAGAATCTTTCCAAATATATTCGCCTCCTTTGAAAAGTGAAAGGAACGAGCATATATAATCCCCGGTGTCCAATAGAGTTTGCGGAGGGCAACGGCAGCTCGGTCATCTTGGGTAATGCTTTCGATTGACGTATAGTGTCTGGTGAAGCAGGACGATCAGCTCGCCGCAGATCTCTGGATTCCCTAAGTTCTTGGACATCGGCAACAAACTCACGACCTCTGACTACAGTCTTCTCGAGATTTTTGGTCATTAGGACGATGGCCACTCCCGTGTTTTTTTCGTGATACGACGCCATAATCTCCTCGAAACCCGTTGACTCAACGCAAACAGCACTTCAATCACGAAGCCTGTAGCTCTTCCGCGAATTCTCAGGCCATCGCTTGAATGTTTCGATTATGCAAAACGACACTCAGTCCATTTTCTCAAAAATCTGCCTATAGAGAAGCTTTCGAACCAGTGTCGTCTGGCGGCCGCGATCAATCGCAGCATATTCGTCTCACTTTACAGAGAGGATCATGCGGAGACTTGATGAACTTTAACCGATTCATCATGTTGGCAAGGTTTCGCGTGCCTGTTTTGGCTGCCCCGCAGGGGGCATCGACTTGTCGCCCTGTGTCCACTGTTATTCTGCAGGGATTTTTAAACGCCTTGGACCTCCCATGAAGAGAAGTTCCGGACACTCTGTTCTAAGGTACGCATTCGAAGTTCCATTCGAAAGACCAGCGCATGACCATGAGGTGAATAATTTGTTTAACTAAGACATCTTCCCGAAATGAAAAGCGCTCATGACACTCAGTCGAATTTATTCAAAAATCCATTGACGAACGAAGATCCGAGCCAACGTTCTCGCTGCATAGCTGTTCCATTGACTTAGGACGGCAACAATTCAAAATCGTCATTCACCTCCACCATGGGTACGCAAAGACTGATATCAAGTGCGCAAATCCTCTCCCGAACGTCAGTTCTGCTTTCAACTGGCAGAGTTTTCAAAGATTCTTCGATTCTTTGCTTAGCATTCCACTCCCAATCCATCTTCTGAACGGCTCGAAGAGCCTCGGTTTCGCTGTGATGCCTGAAGAGCATTGCCTCTTTCTTTCGTTCCCATTTATCCTCAACATCTTGCAACCAGGAAGTGAACACGCGTCCATTATATCGGCTCAGGTCCTTCTTATCGTTCTCCAGCAGAGGGTTGATAGCCGTCATGCCAGTTCGGGGGTTGTACAAGTTCGATTCTGGGTCAAGAGTGTTGTATATCTCGAGATCTCGAAGCACACCAGTGACGGAGAGGGGGATCTGTGGAGGAGAAAGACACGAATCGTTTGAAAAAGTCCGGCTTTGCCGATTGAGGATGCAGCATACCTCAATTTCATCCACTCAATTGTCACGATAAACATACCGTTTGTCCCGCTGCTGCGCGTGCCGCCTGAGCTTGCACTCGGAGAATTTCTTGCTCACAAGCTAGAATGATTTTGTCTTTTTCCATTGCGTGCTGCAAACGTGAACGATATCGCTCTTCTTCCTGCTGCTGGAACAACTCTTTCAGTTCGGCCGGAAGAGCTGCCGGAGGCGAATAACGGGGAACATTCAAGCGAGAGGCTGGACTGCCTTCCAGAGCATACGTGCATCTGGAATGGGTAGTAAAAATTTTTAGCCGACATGACATTGATCTTCGAATCTTTCGATCGATCCGGATCCCGTATCGACTCTGAAGTGAGTATTCTTGGAAACATACTTGTTCAGAAGATATTTCTTGAAGTGCTTTGGAGCCTCTGGCTTTATGGATGTTTCTATTTGAGCAATTCGCCGCTTATCGACTACACGACGTATATTTTTCAGCGCCTCATAGGGATTGAACATCGTGGACGGTTCTCCGAAGTAATCTCTGGTCGGAGCTATTTCTGGGGGCGGCAGCGATTCTTGGGTTTCTTCTTCGTTCGTTGCCGTGCAGGGTCTGAAAATATTTCTCGCTTCGGTTAGGAAGATCTAATGTATATCGGTATTCAATCATATCATGACTGTATTTGGTTCCTGGAGCGACTCCTTCGGATACAATGATCCTCGCTCCTATCACACTTACACTTCGCTACTTGCGGTAGATGATGCTCTACTTGTATCTTTCTGGTTGGCTGCGGCGGCGGCTGTGCCCCTGGTGCTCCGGATCTTCCGTTTACGAGGATGGGTTTTCCCACTCTGAGGAGCCGTGGCTTCTTCAGACTGGAAACAGAAATAACAATACTTACAACAATCCGAGGAACAGAGAAACATCGAATCAGTGCCAACAATCCCCGGTGACGAAGCTCACCTGTTCATCATTATCGTGCTGATGAGCTCTTTGACTGCTACGAGTGACGCGTTTGCTCTCTTCTCTTTGCTCTTTCGTTTCTAGAGGTGAATTCGACGCAGGACTAGAGGGCTGAGGTGAATTCGCTGCGGGAATAATTGAAATCGAACTCAGTCAATTGTTAGAATCCTTCCTCCCTCTCTTGCTAGCTTTATTTCATCAGTATTTAAGAAACTAGAGGAAATCATTCACCTGCTAGCGGACTGTTGACAATGTACGGTAGCTGTTTTCCTTTCGTCACCGGCAAAGCGGGCACATCATTTGCGATTTCTGTTTCCCCAGACAGCGGTGGCAGGACAATTTTCAAGGGCGGTACCTTGAGCCCATCCAACGCAACACTATCTTTGTCCTGGGCGTCTGCATCGCTGAAGCTGCTGTTGCTTTTATCATTGGTTTTATGCTGATCGGCGAACGAGGTTTTGTCCTTCGATGATTCCTCTTGGGGGACGCTATTTGTGGCGTTTTGAGTTTTTTCCTCCTTCCGAGCTCCTTTCTGCTTTTTAGGCCGTGCATTACGGGCACCCGTTTTGTTCGTGTCCGGCTTGGGTTTGTCAAAAGCAGCTGGCCGTTCGTGTGTGGAGCTTGACGCGGGGCTAGCGTCTTTTTCAACGCTGTGTCGCCTTTTCTTGGCCTGGGAGGATTTCTGATCGGATTCTGTAGCGTCCGAGTCCTCTGCTCTGTCGTACTTCGAACCCGAAGCTTCCGCTGATTCGAAATTGCCGGAAGCGCTCTCGAGCTCTGTAACCGCTTCAGCATCCGCTGATTTGGTCGTGACAGCATCCGTGACGTTGTTCTGTCCCTCAGCGCTAGGTTCCTTCCCGGGACTGTCAGTGGACTGATGAGTCTGTGGCACCCGTTCCTCAGTGTTCGTAGCGCTGGAACTGATATCGTTCGGAATTAGACGTGTGCAATCAAAGATATATTCGTTCGGAGGAGGACACGAGGGAATAGTCGCATACCCAGGGCTGTTGATCGTAGCAGCCTCCTCGGACATGGACTCGAACTTTTCTTTAGCACTTGAAACAGTTTGATTCGTTGAAGTGCCCGCTCCTGCAGCCGAAACTTCGGGCGCGGTCGTGTCACTCATATCCTGCTCTGCTGTTTCTCCGGGACTTTCAACGAAATTCGTCGTCTCCAGTCGCTGCTGGAACTGCTCTGCTTCGAAATCTCGACTCTCGGGTTTAAAGAGTCCCCGTCGGCATCCGCCAACTGCAATGGAAATCAATATCTCAACTCAGAATTCATCAAGCTAAGGTTTCCAGAGAAGGCTGGAGGTGTAGACACAGGATGAAATAGCAACCAGAGAAGAATAAGGACGAGCAGTTCTCTAAAACACCTACACAGGGGGGCGCGAGGAGTACCGGGCGAAGTGTCGTGATTGAACTGAGAGGGCGAGTTGTGCTGAGCGAGGACCTCAGCAACTTTCGGATGAATACACAGCTCAAGGGCGGTCTTGCCTTCGGCTGTCAATGCTTCGGGATCTGCTCCGTAACGGAGAAGAAGCTTCACAATCTGTAGATGTGAGTTGACTGCCGCGTCGTGAAGCGGAGTAAACTGATTCAGCTGGCCCCGGGCGTTGACGTTGGCTCCTGAGGCTATTAGAAGCCTGGCAACTTTGTACCAACCTCTGTTGCTAGCTTCGTGAAGCGGAGTCCATCCCGCATGGTCAGAGGTGTTAACGCTCGCCCCTTGCTCGATAAGCCTTTTCACCTGATACCAGAAACAAAGATTGAGTTTGAATGATGTTCATTTCGTGAATCAAATCATTTCGGGTGGAATCTCAATATCTCTCAAATTTACCTGTTCGTAATCACCGTTGATACATGCTACGTGAAGAGGAGTTTCTCCACGGATGTTGCGTCTCTCGCTGCGTTGGTCCTTCGGGGTCGCTGGATTATTTGGAGACTTTTTCACTGGCTCAGTATCTGGAAGAAAAGCATATATTCTGAGTCTGAATTCGATTTTTTTTTCCGGATTCGAACATGTATTTCCGGATCTTTGCGTTGGACAGCTGTGACATTCACGATTCGCACGAAAAACCGGCCCTTGAGTTTGGACCCTGGCCAAGTCTGCCTATTGTCTATTAGCTTCCGATGCCCATCAATCAAGATTTGACTCTTCGTTTCCGATAGGGGGCATTTGGCATCGGTACGTTCCTTGCGCAACGATATCAGAGCTCTCATGTCTCAAACGATAATTCTGCAGGAAACTCAAGGAAACAAGTATCATTGTCGGGGAAATAGTCGCTCAGTCCTGGCTTGACACCGATTATGTGAAAATATCTCAATGTTGACGCTTCATGTGACGTTCCAGGGGACGTCCACCGCACCAAGTTTCATTACCTCTGGAAAACAAGCAACTGCTTGACAGTCAGACTTTCCAATTGGTTCAATTTGACACTGAACGATGAATCTCACGATCAGAGATTGACGAACGACGACATCGGTACTGGACGGCCGTGCCGTGTTCACGAGCATATTTGTAAACAAAGTTGAAGGCGACAGCAGCGCTATTCGTCTATGGGGAGCGGCTCTGAGAATTCGAGCTGCGGAGGATCGGCGAACTACTCGAAACTACCCTTGACCGCGGTTTTCGAAAAGCTGACATCTATGTAGATTCGTCGAAATCCTGTTAACTGAGCAGTGTTTATCGAATTCCTTCAGTCCGGAGAAGGTTCAGCGTATTGTGAGAGTCACCAATGACTGAACCTTCAGCTTGCAGCAGAGGCCTCTCGACATCTTTGTCAGGGGATATGTACATAGTCGCAATATCAACACTTCAGCCACCGTGTTCTTGAGCTCGTTGCAGTTTAAAATCTCTGGGAGATTTTTTTCTGAGAGATTTTGACCCGCAACGGTTTACACTCGGTCTCGGGTATATCATCTACACAGGTAAAGTCTCTAACCTGCAGATATTTGACGTAAAATATTGAGCTGTTGTCTCTCGGAAAGAGGAGCTTTTCCACCGGAGCCACTGTTGACAGTCGAGTTCCGTGAGGCATCGGGATGACTGGAAAGTGGAGTCCCGCAGCTGTTTTCTGAGCCTCCACTGCCGCCCACTGCAATGCAATCAAGCAGAGTAGGTCCTGATCACTATCCCTGGAGTTCAGACGAAAAGAAAGATTCACACCGGTGACCCTAGATCTTAGAAAAAACACTCACGGCACTTGCTCCGATGTCTTCGTTTCGTTGCTGGCGGAGTATTCACACAATCCTGTTGGAGACGCATCAGTTTACGAAGAGAATTGAAAATTTACCATGGATTTAAGTCGGAAAATCGCAAGTTTCCGGACCCGCTCGACGCCGTTCGACACCGGAGAAAACAACTCATATTCTTGGGCTCCCATAAGTTGTTGTTTGAAGCCGAAGCGATTCAAGAGGACATGTCGTGACTGAGGGAGCATTCCGTTTCACATCTAATGAATTCGGAAGAACACTACAAACCATCACTCAGGAGCACAGTACGCCAAATCGAAGTGTGAGTCGCACTCCCTGCTGAAGAACATGTTCATCAGCTTCAAAGCTTTGATCACTGTCATTCACCGGTCACAAGAAGGTATGGCGAGGTGTCTCTTCTTTGATTCCTGAATCTCTCACGCCAACTCAGTCAACTGCAGACAACAGCACGTGCAATAGTCCGTACCAGTTCAAGGCGAGTAATTTTGCGCCAAAACTGGAGCCGTAACAACAACAGATCACTCCGCGGACGGACTAGTAACATTCCCGAGAGGTAGCGCGACTACCCGGGAAAATACCGGACCCAAGATTCCGATATCAATGAACTTTCCCTAAGGAAGCTCGCAACCAATATTGGGGCCTCATGCCAAAATTGTGAGGCATCCGAATCGTCGGCGCTTCGGCAACAAACGCGCTCCAAATCGGAGTAGAGCCCGCGCTAGAAACAACGCTAGCCGGCATAACAAGATGGCTGGCAACATAAACAGAACGCACGAGGTTCTCTGACAGCAAGACTTGTTCGCGTGCAGTAGAGGATGCTTTCTCGACACATTTTCCTTCCCTCAGCTTCGGAAGAGTTGTGATACATCGGAGGGGTGTTTCGTGGACCGTCTCATATTTTCGCGAATTCTCATCTAACTTCCCGAATGACGTCTGATCTACAGCCCGGTGAGAACAGCTGATTCCCCGAATGGCGCACGCTTGAAAATACTGAAGTCGCTCACATTATCTGAAGGAACATAAAGCGGATAGTTTTCACGATTTTATGATCATTGTGCGCCTCCCTTTCAGGATTGCTGACTGAACTGAAATCCCTTCTGATGCAAGGAGCCGAGTCGCGCGTCTTTGAGGGTACTTTCTGTGGTCGATCCGCAATTTTCAAGGAACGATTCAGGAAGAATTACAGAATCAAGCAGCTGGATGATCATCTTACAAAAGTAGGCTTTCATCAAAATAGCAACAATATTTCACGCATTATCATCCTCAATCAACCAACAAATAATTTCAACAAAACGGTCATTTTCTCCGTCAGGAACGGATAAGGAACGAGGCTAGGAGTCTATTTCGGTGTCATTCGGCTGGAGTTCCTGTTCCGACCTTGTTTGAAGCGGATTTGCATAGTCGGCAGCTGGTCACCGCAAAAATTGAGGGACTTACGTTGAAACAGATGTTGTTGGACGCCGAGAAGGGAAACGATTCGAAAACTGTTGGAGATCTTCTCAAAAAGGTAATCTCTCAACGAATCACTTATCGATTGGGAACTTTTGGCTTTTTTCTTATGGAGTTTGGAGAGAATAAATTATCCAATCACATTTATTCAGGTTGGACTAGTGTTGGCACAACTGCACCGGATCAACGTGATTCACGGCGATCTCACCACATCGAATATGATGGTTCGTGATGGGGAAATTATCCTCATCGACTTCGGACTCAGCTCAATATCAGATAAAGTCGAAGAGAAGGCGGTCGATATCTACGTCTTGGAGAGAGCGTTCGGAAGCACCCACCCGAGTCTGGAATCTAGGTTCGAGTCTCTCCTTGGAAAACTTCCCTCCTGTATCACCCTGCTCGTCGACTGCAATCGCCTCAAACTCAAACAATCCCTCTCTCTAAATGAAATGATCTGATTCCAGATTCTCCGCTGTTCTAGAGGCTTACGCGGAGTCCATGGGAAAGAAATCTGGACCAGCGGTGATCAACAAATACGAAGAGGTAAAGCTGCGCGGACGGAAAAGAACAATGGTGGGATAATGAAAACCACGCCACATGGACTCGGTGCGCGCGTAGTACTGTAAATAAACTCCTGATTCTCGTTGATCCATGCTTATTTATCTTCGTCAAGGATGAGCATTCTTCGCGAATTTTCTCCGTTTTTTCGAAATGATTTTTTTCAATTTAGGGCGTCCGAATTATCCTGCGCTTCCCGCCCACCGTGCATCGAACGATTTCCTGTCCCTTACGGGACGTCTTCCACTTTGTCACAACACTGGAGAATGTATGCGTCTTTCCAGGCAGTGAACGAAGATCGAATTTGCCAAGAGATTGGGGTCAGCCGTTCTGACAGGAAATCTGAGCTGTTGAGTAGGAGATGGGTTCCAATCGTTCGCTGAGGACATGTCTTAATCTCAAAAGTCAAGTCTCGGATCTTGGAATGTGAGGAAAATTTGCGAGAATTTCGACAGAAAGTGAAAGCCACATTCCAAGGAAGATCTCTCAACAAATTGCAGTCGTGATCTAGGAACGAATGCCGCGGCGATTGATCAGCGCTCTGAAAATGCTCTGTCACGACAAAAAAGTACTCAGTTTCTAGATTTTGAGAATCGAATTTACTCATGTGCTTAACCTCGAGGGGACGGGACGACTCGCTGCGATCCTCGGACCCAGGTTGCGTCCCTTCGGTTGGAGACCAGACATCATCTTGAAAACTTGGTTTTCAAGTCCCGGACACGGGCGCGAGAGGTCATCCCTGTTCTCCCCCTTGTTGCAGTCCCTCTTGTCGTTGCTGTTGTTGTTGTAGAAACTGTTCGAGAGGAACGCCATCAACTTCTACTTGAGGTCCTTGTTTAGCACCAGCTTCTGGACTTTGCTGGTATCGCTGTTCAGATCCCGAGTTGAGGAGCGCAGAATCTCTCTTGCTGGACTCGAACATGAACTTTTGAACAAAGACATTTGGGTTTCTTCGGGGTGGGAAACGGGGAGCCGATAAGTCGTGGGGCATGTGGTTTCCTTGCGCACGGAGCATATATGTTCGAAGGGGCGCCCCCGGATTCCGTACGGGAAGATTAATCCAGTTGGGCACAGGACGACCAACACTGTTCTGCTGAGTGAAAGAACCGCCTTCGAACGCGGTGTTCAGTCCGAATGGATCGTGGCGCAGGCCGAAATCACCGTAGCCGCGGGGGACACCTGCACCCAGCGAGCCTATGTTAGGCCTCACTAATCCATAAGGAAGTGCGCTAAGGACCGGCGGTTGGTGCTCTTGGCACTGCCATTCTTCCGGAGGCTGAGCCAGACTCCCCGCAGAGACGTCGGCGTTCCGGCAAACTCTGCCTCCAGATAACACAGGATACTGATTCGCCTGTGAAGTCAGATTTGACCAGGCGTGATTTTGGAGAGCCCAAGGGTGATGAGGGGCACCATTCACAGGAAGCGGAAATCCGCTGCCATCGTAAGCGTAGACACCCTCTTGAGCGATGTAGACATTCACGTACATCGTTTTCCTCGGCAATCAATTTTATCAATGACTGAATTCGCCACCTATCGACTTTAAGTTCTGCGGCGATGGGTTTCGAGATCGTAGGAAGGATTTATAAGTTTAGTGTTGGAATCGTCCTGAACAGAAGATTTGGAGGAAAACCGTCTGCTCGAAGTGTTCAACTTCGGAGCGCGTCATTTCATACTTCCGCGAAATCCGGCAGAGCCCATTGAAACAGCCGGGGAATCGATGACGAAACAAAATGTGAACTGGAATTGAGTTTGTGTGAACGATATCGCCACTGGCCCCGCTTCGTGCACAAAACGCTAACCTCGTGTCGTCTCTAGGACTTCCAGATTTTCTTCTTAACACTTAGCAAATCAGTTCCTCGGATCGGCGGTCGAGGGAACAACTTCATGTGAGATTAGGAAATGCGCGACTTGGCACATTCCACGGCCGTTCGGCATACTAATGCTAGAAGTTCTTTCTTCTCCATGGCGGCCCATATGTCTTCCAATGATCCGAACGAGTTCGAGGGAACACGTGATGACAGGGACGTTGTCTTCGTCCAGGATGCATACCTCATCGGCCGCGAGAGGCTCTGTGCCCCACGATCCACACCGAACTACGGCACTACATTGGTCTAGAAGTAGGTGAGGAATGCATGGCGTTGAGCCTGGACAACTTTTTGGGACTTCCATCCCGATCTCAGAACCTTCCGCAAGCGCTCTTCTTGGTCTCAGTTCTGTTCTGTTCCTAACTCAGACGTTCCGGCTTTCATTAGGACGAAAGTTCGAGAATGACATCAGATTTGCTGAGCGGCTTTATCCATGATGCTTCCTCGAGCCGCCTCGGAGGAAAACGAGCTTTGCAGCTAAAATCTTTATCGGAATGTGACGCTCGAGACTTCGAAGAAACCATTTCGTGAAATGTGTTACAAGAGTTGGTCACAAGATATTATTCTCGGAATCGGCGTTCGAGTGAAATCAAGTGAGTGCTTTGATGGCGAGTCAGCCGATGCAGAATAAAGAATTTACATGTATTCGTAATCTCGAGCTGGATCCCATCAAAGCGTCGAAAATGTTTTTGCAGCGAGAAGGCGCGCCCAAGAGGTCTTTGTCGACCATATCAGGTGTTAACCCATGCCGGGTAGGGAGAACACCCCGATCTCAGCATATAACTCTTTATTACGAACGGGTTTCAGTACGCGCGGACTCGATGCCGCCGCAATCACGTATACGGCTGTCCTTCTGCTAAAACGATGTTCGGTCGCATCCTTTCTCTTCCATTACTGGCGTTTCGCTTTATGTTTCTCTACGAGTGGACGCTGTCGCGCGTTTTATGCCAGAACTTCATTCGATCGAAGTTGATCATCTCGACCTTGATCATACCACTTCTCGTTTAGGTGTGTCCAATCCCAATCATGCCAACCTTGATCGGGTACACATGCTTTTTCGATCTGGTATAATTAGGTCTCGATTGTATCACATGACATGGTTTACGGGTTTGAGCCCCAATTGAAAATCATAATACAATTAAAAAAAAACATTAACGGATGACTTAACCGAGGCTCCAATGTACTGTTGTCTAGGTCACTATTTCTCACAAGAAAAAAATTCCAACCCCCACTCTCTAGGTCCCCAGTTTTCTGGGCCCAATCCTGGACATGGATAAGGGAGGGAACGGAAAGTGCGAGATTCGAGAGGTGGAGTTTTCGTCAGGTTGGTTTCGAATGATATAGTTTCAAATGGCTATCTTTGATCATTGAATAGAACGAATTATTCCCAAATGTTATATCAGGGAACGATTCCATTTTTCGAGAGCCAAGCTACGCGAGTTATTGTACTACTCCAAAGAGCGTCGACTCAACTAAAAGTCTCCAAATCATGTTGCGATAGCACAATCCGTGATCCTTCTTCGAATTTCAGGCCGTCCTACCCGGGGTCCTTGCCACAATGCCGGAAGGGAACATATTTATATATTCCGACAGTCTAAGGGATCTACTCCGAGATCATTCGTTGTCGCAAGCAACCACGCAGTTCGCAAATATCGAGAGTTGAATCTGATTCATTACCCTCCAATATCAGTTCCAGTGCGCAAGCGTAGAAGAGGCTTCCCGCGCTGCTTTGAACCTATAACTGAAGACCTCGCTCACAAGTATAGATGCGAATCGGATGCGCCGGAATCGGTTACATTGTTGGTTAGTTCATGGTTCTCACAATTTTCTGACCGCGGCACCCCTGGGCATCGAAGAGTATGGTCAGACCGACCCGAGAATCGCTTACACGTAGGATCCCCTTTTGTTCCTCCCCTGGCTTATCTAGGAGCTCCCCCGTGCTTGAGAAGCCTATCTCTCGGCACATGGAAAGCCGACGGAACTTATTTCGACAACCCCTGGGTTAGTTGCTCAGCCAGATTAATACGAGAAATGCGAATATCCAAACTGTTTTAGGTTATCGTCCAATCAGGATTCCGCCAGAGTGCTTCGACTCATGTGCTTCGCTGTTCTCTTCTCGCTGGTGCGCGCGAGCGCTGATGAGTTCCCTACGAAACGTGAGTAAATCTATCAGGTCATGAAAGATGCCCTCGCAGAAGTTTCATCCAGCTCTATAGAAGCCAACGCCAACTCATTTCTTTCCCTTCAAGGAGCCTTGATCGAATGCCTGAAAGACCACAGGATGATAGACCACCTGATCGATTTCGCCAAAGACATAGGCGGTGTATGTAGCATTCGAATGATTCCTCAGTTTGATTTCATTTCTATTGTAGATAGAATAGATCGTGAAAAAGACGATTCGGACCGAGCCAGCACCGAATTCTCGCTTTCGAATTCGGTAGCCATAAGGGGCATTCATAACATCAACACGGAATTTCGACGTCACCAGCTCCAAATCAAATTTTTGTCATCAGGTCGCGACGTTCCTCACAATTATTGAGGTCCTTGTAACGAAGCCGGGATTCCTTGGCGTTGCCGCCAGCATCGAGTTGATAAAATGCTTGCACACAAAGCACCAGAAGTCCCTGGAAGGGGCCTGGCCCCCCAAAGCCTCACCTTTCCCGATTTACTTTTCTGCATTGCTTGCAGTGATTGCCCTCGTGACTATAGTACTCGTCTACCGAAACGAGAAAAACAAACTTCCGATCGCTCCCTGTTGCCCACAAAAAGAGGGCGGTCAGTGATGATGGACCCTTCAACCCATCTTCACATACCACTAATCTACCCCGGAAATCTTTCAATTTCTCCGTGCCACAGTTCTCTCAGAGCGGTTGACGGCCACTGTGGCTCAATGAATCGGTTGAGCAACGCGAATCCCCTCTGAATCGTTCTCAGATTGTTATCATTTGCCATGTGTCATTCTCTAATTGTTACGAATGAACATTTTGTGAATCGAATCTCTCAATCATCGTGGGGTGCAGCCAGAATCCTCCTTTGTGGAGTCTTGCCGATGGAGATTCTATTATGCACACTCGGGAGTTGAAAGCGGATGACTTCTGCACGTTCCTGTTGCAGTTCGAACGGGACTGCGAGTTTCATCCGCGGGGTGCGCGGAGTCCCGCCGTGCTCTGAAAACTTCGAGAAAAGCTGACCGATCAGAATATTATATTGCAGAATCTCATCTGTCAAAATAGTGCTCTCTCTCTCTCTGAGTGAGCGCGTTCGGTGCCTCCCTGTATGATTCCTGATCGGATTGAGGTGAATTCCTGAAATTGCATGCTGGAAAGGAAGAGAGGGTGCGTAACTGTTGACGGCTGGAAGACCAGTGAGCCGGTAATCAATTTATTATTGTAAAGCAGCATTGCTCTGCTAGTTGGAATGCCAGGGGGAAACGCGCGCTATTCGAAGTTCTAAAAATTCCTTATTTTCTGCGTAGTAGCAATCGAGAGAGGTACTTGTGATGGAGAAAGCTGGCTGTCTGAGTTTGGAATGGCAAACAGAATGTGAAATCAAAAATTCGGTTCAGGCAGTCGATCATGTGAAGCAGAATGGTACTCAACATATTGTAATCAGCATTCCGACCTCATTGCTCTCGGGAAACATTCCAGAAGATCAATTTTATCGAAAACGTAAACGTGATTTATTTGCTTGTCTAATAATTAGGCTTGTGCAATTCTCTCTTACACGTTTTGCGAGGTCTTCCGATGACTCAACCTCATCTCTGGGAGATAGTCTGGTGAGGGAATCGTGAGATTGTTTTACTATTTGACTGTTTCTCTCTTCTTACCACTTGCTACTTATTGTTAGCATTGAGTAACTTCATGCGTTTCGAAGTTTAGTCTCTCGTTTCCACCGTCTATGATGAGTCTGCCCGTTTTCGCCATGAGTAAGTTACGCTGAAATCGGCAAAAAGGCAGGTGGCTGAGCTGACGAATTATTGTTATTATTATATTTGCTTTATTGAGCTTTTTCAGAATGTTTCAAACCTGAATTGTCAAAGAAACTTTCGAGAGCTAAGAATTCAAATTCGAAGTTCATCCTCGTCGTCGTTGAGACCGTGCGCTTCAGCACCGGTTACGCTGTCCAGATGTCTTCATACACGATTCTAGTAGAGGAGAGCTGGCTGAAGCTGACTTGAGCGAGCTTCTTCATTGCTCCGAGTGTACTAACCCGCCCTCTTTCCAGTCCCTTTGCGCACAAGGATTTGATCGCCACCAGCAGACTCCGGGATCCTGCCGGAAACTCCACCATCGTAATCTTCTTTTTACTCCTCGCGTTTTTCGCGAGTTCTCTGCCGAGAACTTTCTCTTGACGAATCGGACCTTCTCGCGGACCCCTAGTTTCTCGTTCGCTTCGTACTTTTACCGCGAGAAGGGTTGTTGTTTCGCATGGCGGCGTCCAGAGCAGTTTTTTTCGAAATGAAAGTTCTCAAATCCCGGATCTCCTCCAGCCCCAACGACTGTGGATGGTACCCGACTTGGAGATCTTCATCTCTTTCGCGTCGTTTTTATCAATCAATCAATCAAACATTTATTCGTAGGCGTGTTGTTTATGAGCCAAGATAGTTCCCGTGCCTAAATCGGACGCATCAGTGCTCAATGTCAACGTCTTGGAAAAATTCGGAAAAATTGAGTAAAGGGTTATCTTCTCCTCCAAGAGATTGAAGACCTCCTGGTGCTACTGCTGCCACTCGGAGGTTGCGTCCTTAACGGTGAGCTTGTCTGAGATCCTGGCGATTTTGGATTTCGGAGAGATGGAAGCCCGGAAATGGCTTCACATTGCAAAGCCACTTCAAACCTCTTTTTATTTCTCTGCCGATCCTTCCTTCGTTGAGTTGGTTTTTCCATCGATGTCTTCGCTTAGGAACACTACTCTGGACTCGATGAGTGATTATTTCGTCAAATTGGCTTGGTTTCAATTCTGTTTCGTTCAGGCTCTAGAATACCTTCCCGAGCTGAACCTCGTGGTCCTGTCTGGTTATCGAGAAAATAAATACAGTAAAACCTCGATTATATAACTAGCACCACACAGAGTCGCGAAGTGCGTCAAGTGTCATGTGGGATCGCACTGGGCCGAACAGTGGCCCACACAGAGGACACACTGGGTTACACAGTGGTCGCACAGTGGGTTAGGTGGGCGTCATATGGGGTCACAAGAGGTAATATGATCCGGGACGAAAAACATGGGGGTTGATATAATCGAGGTTGAAATATTCGAGGTTCTACTGTAATCATATCACTGATATACCAACGGCAGTGAGCTCCATGAATGTGGAGCATCTGGTCCATCGTCTTCTGGAAAAACTTCGGTGATTTTTTCTCCCAGCCGAACGGACTCACCGGACTTCCAAAGGTCAGCAATGCTCTGGAGGCTGCAAAACCTACTGGTCATCCAGAGTGGAAAGTGTCTCGCGATTCGTCGTTCCAGAAATGAGTATTTCATAACAAAAATATCGCGTTGGGAGAACATTCTCGTGGAGATGCCTCGAGACTCGTAGTCAAGAGACGCTTTCCGAGTTTTAACTGGAGTGCGGCTTTTCAGTGAGGTAATGAAGAGAAAGAAAGTGAGGGAAAAAGAAGCTCTTTCCTCTGCAACTCCTTTGCTGCTTTGATTTCACGGGTTTCCTCACTCGCTGAATTGAGACAGGTAGGGAAACGAAGCGTGAAGTTCAGAGGGTTATTTTAATGACAGACATATCCTAGTGTAGGAGTGTCAGATTCAGAAACTCCGTGGGCGTCGAAACCTTCCTGCCTTGGCAAGATCTTCCTACACAGCACCTCGAAAGCGAGAACATCAATTTCTCAGATCAGATTCGACGAGCGATGGGGCGGAAATCCGCAGAAAAAAAGTTCGAGATTAGATAGCGAGGGAGGCGTGAAGTTCCTCCCAGCAAACTTTCAAGGACTGTTAGTCATTGGTTCCATCAGGCTGCTCATTCAGATGAAATAGATGTAAATTGTTCGAAGGGCGTTTTGGGAGGTTCGCTTTCGCGCTCAGAATCCTCATCAGCATCGTTCCGAAATGACACAGAGACACCGACGGACGAAGACAACAGAGTCCAGATCGGGTTCGTCGAATGGCTCGGATGGGGTCGGAATGTCGAATGCTGCCTGAAACCATCTCACAAGGCAGATTACAGACTGTTGAACGTTTCTCGGAACGTTTATAACGGTTTCGGAACTCGTATTGTCGGCTCATCCACTCGGTCGCATATTCGTCTGCCTGCCTGCCGGCCTGGATGATGGGGTTGCTGTCTGACTGACGAGCTGACCGACTAGCGCAGAGGCTCACCGGTTTGACTGAAGGGGTCGAGCCCTCGTTGTTTTGTGAATTCCGGGCGGACACGACGATGATTTCTCGAATTCACTTCATGTCCGACCCTCAAACAGGTGGATTCGGAGTGATTTCGAATGCGTGAACGAAAAAAGCTCGCGATGAAAGTCCATGTCGGCCTTTGTTCCGCAATGAGAAATGCAGGGAGACAACTTTTAGAAATGGACGGAAGTGAGCCAGAAAACACGGGGACAGTCTCTACGACAAACTATCGCAGGAATGTCTTTCCCTCAGTCTCGTTTTCGTCCTTCGAGAGGCTCATTTCAGAAAAATAATTCTAATGATGCTCAAGCGTGCACTGCGGTCACCGTACAAGTGATGTTACCGCGTCATTGTCGATCGTTTCCATGGTCAGTAGCTGAAATGGATGCGGTAGCTACGATCAATTCGTTGTATGATGTTCTTCGGCGAACAAATGCACTTACATCCGCATTGATGACAGAGGCCTTCTTACTTTAGAACACGTCGCTCACCATCGTTATTATTATTATTGTTGTTGTTGTTGTTGCTGCTGCCAGTGGTTGTACTGCTCATGCGATTAAGATCCCCTAGAACGGTAGTGGATTCGCAGAAAACCGAAGAATGATCCAAACTTGACGGAGGCTCACTCTAAAACTTTCATTCAACCGGAGGCGCCGAGGTCTGAGATTATAGGGGTCACCGTGAATCCGTACTGCAAAAATGTACGATACAGATCATTTAAGAAGTTCGTTCTAAGAAGGGGCACGAGTCCGCATTCCTCGGCTTAGTTGTACCTATTTTTCTGGATCCGCTACTCGGTTTTAATCAATCCAATCTGAGTGAGTAAAAATGTTTGACGGCCCCCACGCGTCGACGGTCACCCATGACAAACTGCGACAGCAGGAGTAGTTCTATGAAAAGCGCGGATCTTTCGTTTAGTTCGAGCATTTTTACCGGTATGGAATTTCGGAGATTTTTCGAATCGGAAAACCGGGGGTTCGAGCTCGCAAAGCGGTCAATTGAACACAAGTGATTACTTCGATACTCGACGCTTTTACTTGAGCGAGAGAAACATGGAGAGGAGCTTTTTTTGAAAAATATCGTGCACTTAAGAGAACTGATGTCTCGCCTCTTTTTCACGAAACGTCGAAGCGTAAGCCGACATCCACATACAACTTTGTCCGAGTTCTCGATGGAAACCTCGCGCAGCTGGTTTCGATCCGCGTGTCTTCCTTTCGGTGTGTTTCATGAACCGTTTGCGGGAACAGCAGAAATGGATGAACAACGGGGCTCGGAGCTCGGGGCTTCGATCATTTCTCAAAAATGCATTTTTCCTTTCGGTTTTTCTTTTAAATATTCCCCCGCCACGCTGTGAGCTAAGGGTTAATCGGTTGTTGTTTGATAAAGCGTCCCGTTCATGCAAATCACGCGGCTGCTTCGGCTGCCGCGGAAATTCGACGATGATTTCCGAAGATTATCGACCACACGAGAGCAAACAGCAATGCAAAATGAAGATGTCCAGTAGGTTCCCGAAAACCGCTGTGAACGGAAAATGGATTTTTTCAATTGTCGGATGGAGGAACTACCGCCAAGCACAGACGTCATGCCTCTGAAATGAATACTGATTTTACGAATAAAAGCTCCGAACCTGAGAATTTCGAGCTCATGCTCCGCGAAGCCTTTGGAATTCGGGGCACGGTGATGTCAAACGGCCGAAGGACAAAAACAATCGGAAAGCCTTTCGCCGCAATCATTGAGTAATCCGATGCCCCACGTGGAGTCGATGTCAGCGTTTTCATATCGAAGATCTATGGCTGCCTCATATTCCATTCACGGTATTCTAGACGAATGAAAATGAGGGTCAAGAGGACAAAACCTCAGGTGCCGCTGTTGTTCTTTTCGAATTCCAGGGAAACATCAGATTTTGTGTTATAATCGAAGACGTCTTGTGGCTTGCGCACCAAGACAGGTCCGTTTTCGATGCAGCATGAGACCTCGCCAACTCTACAGTCTTCTCGACAGTAGTGGGTGGAAATCGGAAAACTTCGGAATTCATCTGATAAGATAGTCGATAGGATGACTCCTGCAAATGTGCTGTTCCGAAACCTCTCTTGGCGATGAGGGAAACGGCAAAAGAAGCTGGAATTAATGATGAAATGTGGCGAAGAAAAAAGATGTTCACGAAGTGTGAGGTTATGTGAGTCGATAAAGAGTCGCGCACGGAGCGGGAGCTCAAAAATTTACGAGAAAAGCTTCGACGAGTTTTTCTTTCGCGACCCGTTCCTGGGCTCTTCTACTCGCGCTGGTCACACCTGGCGGTATCGGTTGGTATCTAGCGTCGGGCGTCATCGAGTTTCTTTGCTGACCGTCGTTCGAGAGTTAACTTAGGCACGACTGTGTGATGTGACGAGCAAATCAGCTCAGGTTTTTCACAGGACTGCGACGACGAGCCCGAACACCGGCTGTAGTTTCGGGTGTTTCTTCGCAAACACAGGTGTCGGTGTACCTTAAAGTCTAGGAATGGCTAGGCGGATGGTCCGTCTAGTTTACAGCAGACTGAGTGAGAGAGAAAAATTCCTCGGAGGGTTGGCGAACACGAAGCCCGAGCGACTCGTAGACAAGTGATCTCCGGTGGAAAGTCTTGACTTTTCACAACTGAACCTAGATACTACTTTTTTGATTTATGATCATTGTGTACATACATGAGCCTGTCGCCTCTCGAATGATAGATGAACGTTTTTCGACGATTCACGGAGGAAAGAATTTCTGCGACCTGAAAATCTAAAGTCTGAATCCGGACAGCAAATACTCTTTATTTCTGGTCGGGCTCGATCTTCTTCCATGGGTAGAATCGACCCACATACATTTCAAGGGGGAGAGCGAGCGAGGAACGCGGCAGGAATACGTTTACACGCGTCAACTAACGAAGTTCAAGGGTTATCTCGAATTCGGCGAAAACTCATCCCGAAAAGAAAACATCTTCACGAAATAGCTTTTGCTCCAACGTCTCAATACCCTTATTTGAACAAATGATTTCGCTAAATGGCCGACCTGTCGCTTGCTTGTTTTAGCAGTTAGTACACTGGCCAATATCAAACGTTTGGCTGAACGCGCCTCGGGGCAGGGATCACGAAACTTGTTTCTCATAAGGATCATCCGGTCGAAAGGACTAGGTAGATATGTAGCACTCCGACGCGTACCAGACAGCGTTGTTTTGGTCGTCGACCCTAAAGTCTGCTTTTTTCATCTGAGAACTGAGACTTCATTCAAGCGCAAAATAGAAAGAATCTTGCGAAAAGTTTGGAAAGTTTGAAAAGCTTTGGAAAGAAAATCTCAACACAAATTATTCCATTGCTGTTTCAGAACATATTTCCAGCGCATACAGTAAGCGTCACGACACGAAATCGCAGAAATCTGGAGGAGGGTACTGATCTGGGAAACTTCCTCTCGGACACGAGGCTCAAGACCGATGGACTGGAAGAATGTGACGATGGTTTCTCAAAGTAATTCTCAAGATCCACGACAACTATACATTCAATTGGGATGGAAGGACTTTCCTGACGTGAGGGCGGATGTCAGGAACCTCTACGATATACCATTTGGAACTTGGGAGTCCACGGCATACCCGTCGTGCTTTGAACTCACCGCCAAACTCATGATATTTCGAGCAATGTATGTGTATCGAATCAATTCGATAATTAGATCTTCATTTGAAGAATTCCTCAAGGGCTGTATATCACACCATCATCATTATTCATTCTTATATTTAGAATATCCACGAAGAACAATCTTGACCAAATCAGCAGATATTGATGTAAAACACCGGAAGGCTTTGCCCCACGGAATCCCGAGCGTATTCATAGGACTTGACTTGATCTCGTTAGCTATGTATTGTTTCTGCGCGGAACCCCGAGTCCACATCATCACCCGTTAACTCACAACGAACTGTCAGTATTCGACAAACCCTCACTCTCGAAGTTCCCTCCCTCTTCAACTAAAACAGCCCTCTCCCTTTACCGACTGGGGCGCCTTCGTTAGAAACAGACCAGTGCGAAAGCCGGCAGCCGTCGAGCGCTAAGTTTGCTATCGAACCCGAACTTTGTTTCGAATGTTTTTCGTTTCGTTCTCCGTGAACATCAATCCGTCAACTAAAACTGCTCGGTTTTGACATCCTTGGAACTGATCCTGAATTTTGTTGAAGTGCTCAAGACCTTCGTGCGTTTCTGTTTCACTGAAAAGGATTATTTTTAGAACTCTTCGTTTTGTGATCGGCCGGCTTCGGGAGAAGGCGATCCCTTCGAAACAGAAAAAGGTAAGAGAAGATCACAACTTCAGTGTTTGAAGTCCGTTTCGAAAAGCAGTGGAAGTCCGGGGGTCTCAAGTGAGATTCCCGCGTCGTAACTTCGTGGGGTTTACCCAAATCACAACGACTTTCGAATTCGATCCTCACTGACAGGTCGAACGTCCTTAGCTGTCACGATTCCACATGACTTCGTTACGGATCACTCTCCCGAAGTGTGATTCCTTACCATGTTGTGATAAGGTCGAAGAACCCGAGTGCGGTAGATTGCGTTTGGGATCTTTGAATTTACTATTTGGGCGTGGTTTATTAATTAGTCGATAAGTGCGCCCGGCGAAATGATCTTATCGCAATCGAGTGCATGTTGGGGTTTTTGGGCCGCGACAACGTTCTCGTGTTCGATTGCCTTTTTGGAATCTCGTTTGGTCAGCGAGTCGTTCGCTGGAAACCGATATTTTGTTTTTCACTGGTGGAAATATCAAGCGGGCGGGCGGCTGGCCGACCAGCGAGTCTGCCTGCCTGCCTGTCTGTCTGCCGGTGTGATTCATCGAGCGACCGCGAACTTGGCCGTCGTTGGTTCTCTGTTCCGTTCCGTTGAGCGTGGTCTCCGGCTCACGCAAGTGTTGTTTTAATTATTCTCCTTTCGACAATGATTTCTGGTTGCTAGCTATGCGTTTCAAGTGAATATTTTGGCTTCATCAGATCGATATTGACCCGAAACCGCTCGCTGTCAAACCACTTGCCATCGGTTTGTCGTCTTGTGTTTATCCTTCACCCTCTTCGACTGGTTGCTTCGCCCGGTGAATCACGTGAGCTCTGTCGCGTCCGCCGGCATGAATGAAGGTCGAACACTGCGTCTCGGAATACTACTACTACGAAGGTCCGACCAGGTGCTCGTTCGGATCGTGGGTGAGGTCGGGACTCCTGTCAACGACAATGTATTCTTCATCGTCGCGATCAGCTCTGTATTTGCTCTCGATGACGAAGAGCTCCAGCGAAGACTCAAACAACTGTCTTCTGCACTTTAGGTCGAAGGCGACGACTTCTCTGGTTCCTTGGAAAAGATTCCTATGAATCCAGTTGGAGAAACGATAGTTGTTTTGCGGTTTGAGGTCTACAAGATTAGCGAGACCTCGACCTGGTTCTTGTTGTTCCAGGGATAAATGCCTGCTGCGACTTCTTCGAGATTGTATCGAGCTAAATGGCCCATTGATGCCGACCTTAGTTTTTTCACCGACTATTTCTCGGACAAAACAACAACCACAACAACCATACCGCCGGAAAGCGTTCAGCATCTCGCGCTCTGCGAGGAAATCCTGCGTCCTGCCAGAACGACATTCGCTTGACTTTTCTCATCTCAGGATCGCGTTCGACGAGATTCCGCCGTTTTCGGATCGGAGCTACTCTCGGTAGTTTGGGAGATTCGCCCCATTCCTGGGTCTCAACTCACATTAACTTGTCGAGGGTATCTTGACAGCCCCTTTCTGCGTCCTTTCCGATGATGATTCACTGTGGCATGTCAGAGAGATTCAAGTAGGGGTCGCCGGAACCCTTTTCCTGAGTTGCGGGTTACGGTGCCGTGGGTTCGGGCCCGTCGCGGTGGTGGAATCAAAGATGCCGTCTTGTTATCTCGAAGCATAGAATCCAAAACGGTGGTGGTTGAGCCCTCTACCACAGAGCCGAGTTTCGATTTTTTTTTTGTGTCTGGTTGGCTCGGCCCATGAGGCGTGGTGCCCCATCACCGCTTCGTCGACTCCTGGCAGTCGCTTGGATGGTCGGTTGCTTGGCCTGCCTGTGTAGATAAGAACCCGTGCAACAACTACTCGACAACTTCCCTCAAATTTCCTTCCTGAGGTTGAGTGCTTCACTTTGTACCTCTATCTACCTCGCCTTTGGGCATGATTCCACTTCATGGACACTGCGGTTGATCGGTTTCTTCTATGAAGCTTTCTAGAACTCTTGTCCCGCTAATCTCCGTTTTCTGAATTCCATTTTCCTCTCGAATCCGAAGGAAGTATCGATTATGACTCGAACTTGACCTCGATGGCCCTCTCCTCTCGTGGGATGGAAAGTTGGGACTTATTTCCTGCGATCAGATCATATCTCCGGTCCTCGACGCGATTCTCTTGTGCAGGTCCGCTCGCTTTCTGTTTGAAGTTCAGAATCCCAAATGCCCGAGTTCTCGAGGGGTACCAAGACAGGAAGGCCATGTCTTTCTCTCGCTGGCATTTTTCTCTCGGTTTCTACCGCGCTTCCTCGCTTGCTCTCCGTCCCCACGTCTGTCTGTCTGTCTGACAGTCCGTGTGTCTGGCGGCCAAGCTGGCTGGCTGGCTGGCTGACTGACCTGGTTGGATGGTTAGCTCGCTCGTTCTGGCTAAGAGTCTGCGAGAGGCCATATCGGGATTTTTTCTCTCCCTCTCTCTGATTCAACAGGTTGGCAGCGCTCAGCGTGCTCAAAAACTGTTTGTTGTGTCGCCTCGTCCGAATTCATTTCTCCGATCGTGTCAGAAATTCTCAACATCTGAACGGATACGTTTTGAAATCCCGGCCCATGAGAGGCACCAAAAGGAAAGCTGGCGTGGTAGTTGATTATTGGACAGTCCGGAAAATGCGGCTGCCATCCGAGAGCTCAATGATAGGGTTCGATACTCACCAGAAAGTTCGATCACAGGTCACCAACGCTGATGAGCTCTGTTGATGAGAGGTGTGCTTCGCTCGCGAACGTCGGATTTCGACCGGTTTTACAACCCTGAGAACTCGAGTCGCGTCGGAGAAACATCGAGCATCGAACCAAAAAACGATACTCGAGTATTGTGTTCGAACGCTTAGGTTGGGCTCGAGGATACTGCATCGCTGTTTATGGTGCTGTTCGAGAGCCAGCGAAGAGTGTTCTCCACGAAATGATTCGTTTCTACGGTTTTTAAGAGAAATTTCCTGGGACTTCGAGTCGGCGTTTTCTCCGATGGTTCGGCTGATTGGAATGTTGTTCGTTGGCCTTTGTAGATTTCATTCTTTTTCGTTGATCCTCGTCCGTAAGCTCCGCGTGATCATACCTGGTTGACTAATGGATTGGGAAATCCAATGTTTTCAACCACTTGTTGTTAACTTGCCGTCGAAAGCTTGACGTGTGACCACGACGTCCATCGCGGTGACCCACCATTTTTCTGCATTCTTGCATCTTTCAGTCATGAGTCATGTCATCGAAGCTCGCATGACGTTCCAGCTGACGGCGACAGTGGACAGCGAAACGCTCATCCTAGAGCAGCTAAAGCAACAAAGTCGAACGCTGCAAAATGTCGAGTTGTTTCGAGCGCCGGAGAGAGTGTGATGATTGAAGCCATCCTCTGCTCTGATTCGTTGAGGCGGATTCATTCATCTCGAGATGAATTTTGGATTTCTTTCCGAAATTGCCGGATCAGGAGAATCATGTTGTCCAACCTCGTTGAGATCAGCACAGTATTCTGGGAATATGTACCTTCTTGTTCCGTTCGATTAGATTCCAGAAGTTGATGCATCAAGTTCTGTTCTTGAGCAATTTGAGAAGTGAATCAAGTCGTCACAGTTCCTCATTCGATTCAACACATTTCCGACGCTCGACACAATGTAGTTTCACCTTATCCACTCTGCTGACTTATCATCTCGGCGAAAGTCCCCGAAATTATTGTCGAGGTCGCCATTCCAGCTTTTGGGCTTTTCTGATTTTGTTCCCACAAGTCAGCGGATCTGAATTGTTTCAGCCGTTCCGTGCTTCTAGAGAAAAGCTCGATTGAAGGTTCCGGCCTCGCGACTCCTTGTTACTGCGTTTATTCAATCCGAACGAATTCCGTTCCCCAAAATCTGTTTATCCGGCTCTGACCCTCAGAAATTATCGCTTACGCTGTCCGGATGGTTATCAGTGTGTTTTCACTTTTGATGCGGTTAATCGAGTCGTCCAATTAGTTTCTGAACGAGCTCGATCTTCGGAAGATTTCCGATGGAAAGCAAGGAGTTCCACATTCTGAAAATGTGGAAGTTCGCTCGGCAGAAACGCGTTTTTGGTTTTGTCGGATTCTCTGGCATCCTCGCCAAGATAAAGAGAAAAATGATTCTCCCACCAAACGATTAAGGCGTTTACTATTAACGGCTATGACCGTAGTCCGAAGTGTGAAATTGATGCTTTAGCAGTCAAAGAGAACAAGCAGACAGTCGGCGAGCGAGCGAGCGAGCGAACCAGAAAGACTTACCAAGACCACCCATCGGAAAACTTATTGCTTCTGGCTTTGTTGTTGTTGTTGTTGTTGCCGCCGTCCGTGTCCATTCTCAAAATGAAGAGAAACTAAAAAAGCAGAAGAGAAAATGCGTTACGCCCTTCTGCGTTCTTCTATTCTGGCCGGCCATCCATCGGTTTATAAATCGAACCCCGTGTCTCAGCCCGAGACAATGAACTGCTCGCGGTTCTTAGTTGTCTTTTTTCTTCTAATTTCTTTCTATCTTCTGAAAACGTTAATTCTTCAGCTGGAGCGCACACCTAAGCATTCCAATCAAGAAGGATCGCGATAAATTTGAGGAACTCTATCGATTGTTATCGCCGGCAATCTGTATCCTCCTATAAAGAGGTTGTTCGCGCTTAGGGAACACTGAACCCACCTCGATCGGAACCCACTTCGAATAGAAACGAATCCTCGCTCGTGGATGATGATGATGATGACGACGACGGGGTATCCGAAGCCGAACTTGGGCAGTCAGCGCTCGGAAAAAAGTTCGCCCAGGTCGCTGTCTTGTCATCAAAGCACGGTTCGTGAGCGTTCGACACGTTTCACGCTTTTTTCGGTGGATCAATCTCACTTAATCCTCCGCCTTTATTGCTGGCACCGTAGCGATGGCTGCTGCACCTCGTGGATTGGTAAGTGTCAGCAAGTGTCAGATGTACACCGGCGACTTTTGACGTCCTGATTCTTGGTATCTTTTTGAGGTTTTGAGGATACTCCTCCTTTTGGACACTGTCATCATCATCATGTTCTTTCTGCAGAAAGAAATCAAGGGCATGTTGACGTTTGTTCTGTCGGATAGAAAGATCATATGAAGAAGCAAAATCAAAAGAATCAAATCGTGAGTGGGAGTGAGAACCTTGTGGCTCTCGGACCTCGGAGTTTCAGTGAAGGCTCCTGCTGGGGCTTCGAATGAGACACTGTCGTCGACTTTGAGCTGAGAAAGCTTAAGCATCCTCATCTTCGGGATGACTGACTCAGAACAGAACCGTGGAGTAAGTGAGACATGGAGAATGCGGGTTTCAAATTGGGGTCGAAGTCTGTCGACAGGTCAACCCGAAGAACTCCTGCGAGGTGGATGTTCTCGTACTTTGAGCTTTCTCCCTCTTTTTCCCGCGTTGCTTTTTCGGCCGCCTGCCTCTCTGTCTGCTCGCTCGATCGCTTCTCCAGAGTAAAGTCGAGTGGGCCGAGAGGCCCAAGTGGTAAAGACCGAAGAATCCGTAGGATGTCGAAAACGACGTCAGCAGCAGCAGCAACGACGACGACGACGGCAACAACAACAACAACTCAGACGTCAACAACAACGACAGCGGTGGATAGCTTGAATAGCTGTGCACCGAATAGCAGCTGGAGTAGAAATCGCTTTCCCGCTGGCTTTCAATGTAATGCAATGAGGAGAGCGCTCAGGAGACGAGCTGAGAGGTTGAAAACAGACCTGGGCATAACGGAATTGTGGTCGGCTTGAACCTCTTTCCAACTCTCTGAACGACGCGCCATCTTGCCTTCGCCGCCGCTGCTGCTAAGCATGTGGTCATGGACGACACATGAGAACGAATTCCCATGGGAATTCATTTTGTGAGTTGACGAGGGGAAGAAATGATTCACAGCTCTGGATTATTCTCTGCAAATATGACAAGGCGCTGTCAATCTTCATTCGATGTTCGTGATCGATCGATCCATGCATGTATGGAAGGATGGGCGCGAGTGGGCCTGAGCCTCTGTCATCTCCATTCAAAACGTCAGAATGATCTGAGAGAGTTCTGCGCGAATCTTCCAGCTGTGATCGAATCGGAATGCTTTCATCTTCCGTCGTTTCGCAGCTGCTTTCCTTCGGAATTCCAAGGATTTCGAGGATGATCGAACTAAATCTCAATCGGAGATCACAGAGTTCTCAAAGATCGGTGATTCAAACATTCGCCGAAATCCGTGGAACCTTGACATCATCACACGAAAACTGTAATTCTGAATGAACGGCCTCTCTGGGCTGTAAGTCCGAGCGTTGGTAGATCGGCTTACAGAAATATATATTTATACTGGGAAATTGCGGAGAATTCGCAAGAACTCGAGTTACATTTGGGGAAAACATTCGAGAGGATTCCAATCTGATATTCTGACTAATCTGTTTAACCTGACCCATCAAATAGCTTCGAGGTGAAATACGATCCGGCATCACTCGAATAAGTTTACAGAATAGTCAAGACCGGGAAGTCGGAACTTTAGCTGGCTTTGTCGATGCCGAAAACGGAATCGGTAGTTGAAAGACTGCGCCGAAGCCGAGCGGACGGTAGCTCCAAGTTCAGTTGAGAAACTGCGGGAACGGAATCGTCAAAGTTTGGAGAAAGTCGGAGTTCTTTTTACGATCTATTACTTCGGTGTCTTTCTGTGCAATAAAACAATCACTTAATGATCGCCGGTATGTACAGGGCTCTATCACTCAAGGAGCAAACTTCGTCTTGAGGCGCTGACTGAGTGACGGTGACGCGTTGGCATCGTAGTCTCAGTCGAGGCTGTTAAGGTGGACAATATAATTCTTCTCGCCGACAATCCGACCGTCTCCTTTTTTTGGGAACTTCGGCTTTTCTTCCTCGAGGCGTAGCTTACGTGGTCGGCCCACGCGCCGAGGTTATGTTGAGGCCCGACAATAATTTACGCATTCGATGGATGTTCGAGGGTACCGAGATGCTGCTTTTAGTCAACATGCATCATTGTAACCATTATCATCCACATCACGGATGTTAGAGCGATTAGTGGTTATCCTATGGAACAAGCGGTTTGACGAAAAATGCTCTCGATATTTTTTTGATTTTCGGAAACTTCTCCAGCTCTTGAACAAAAGGAGCCGACGAAGGATCCGAAACAATGAGGACTCTTGGAATCCCGTTTCATAGAGTCGGATGCACTCTTCTCGATAGTATCCGGACAGAAACCAACCGAGAAACGAGCGGATTCTGTGGACTGCATCCTCTCTTTTTTTTTCTTGCGGAAACCGAGCTCCGCTAATCTTTTAATGATCTCCACGGAGTTCGTTGGCCTTTTTTTCTCGAGGTTTTCCTCTCTCGTTCGTTCATGGTTTATTACACGGAAGTTTCTCGAGCGCGCAAAGAATTAATTGTACCGGTGGTGCTTGTTCTTGATGACGATAAGCTTTGAAACAGCTTTTATATCACCCTGTATATTGCGACAGAATCAAACGAATCACCAGCCAGTTTGTCAGAGATTCGGCCCGGAAGACGCCAAGCGTTTGGGATCGTGGCTACTCCGGACTGGAACGAATGCGAAACTCGTTGGCGAGGACGGAATAACAACTCGATTGACTCTACTAGATGATTCAGAAGCGATCCCGTTACAAAGTATCATCTGACTTAGTTTCAATCCATGAAAATAGCAACTAGCTCTCTCACAGACGAGTAGCGCACACCATGACTTCGATGCTAACGGCATCGTTGTTCATGGATGTTGGTTTTGCTACCGCTTTGAAGAATCAATGGCCTCGATCTAGCGATTTGGATGTCTGGCGTCAAATCCAGAATCCGACTTATCCTCTCGTTGCGGCTCCGAAAAGCACAAGTCGAGAAGGAAAACGTCTCAATTATTGTCGTGTCCGTTATTATTCTTATTTTTTTCTTCTGTATTTATCTCTATTTTTCCATCTTTCTCTTAGTTTTGCGTTGCTCTTTGCTCCGCTCAATGCCGACATCTTCGACATTTTCAAGTCGCCTCTTATCGAGTCTCAATCAGATGTTCCATTTTGAGTCCTTTGCTCTAGAATTTGACAACCCGAATTGCGAGCGAATTCACATCAGAATCAGTCTGCATCTCGATCCCGTCATGAACTCACTGAGTTCGGCTGCGAAATGAGATCAAGAATCCGATTTAGAGAACTTCAAGCACTTCTCCGGGGTTCCTTCGCTGCATTGTACCAAAGTATCAAGCCCCAGTGGATAGGATGGGAGAATGAAACGCCGATAGAAACAAAAGACTGACTGAGTGGATCGGAATGGGATGCATGAAATAGGACGACAACTTGGACGGGATGAGACAAAATGTTGGGCCTCTCACGTTAGGCCGCCGTCGCCGTCGTCGGTAGCACTAAGGCGCTCGGTCGCCCGGCTGCTCGGTAGTCGGCCGGCTCGGATGGAGAGCGACCGCAGAGAATAGCGTAAAGGGCGTCGTTGTCGTCGTGGTGGTGGTGGTGGTGGATGTGCTGGTGCTGGTGGTAGTAGTCAAGTCAGCCAACAAAATGAAGAGATCCTGCTTGCTTGCTTGTTTGCTAGCCTTCTCGTTTCTGCTATTTCCCTACGCGTTTGAGGCCTCTCCCTGAACGGCTCCTCTGCTCTGTCGCTCACAACACTGCTGTACGACGAGATCAACCGAAGAAAAAAACTGGTCTCAAAGAGCCACCGAGAATTTAATGATCGGCGAACTTGAAATTCGAATGTTCCTCCTGGATGAAACAGGATCAGGATCTCCGTCATCAACCGTCTCGAGGGTCTCAAACTCAATTTTTTGAATTTGGAACTCGCAATAGTGTAGAGTTCTCATCTTGGTTTGGTACCGGCGAGAAACTCCCACCGACCGAAACATCGGAATGGGGTGTCAGTCAGGAAATGGGCCCACTTGTTGATGTTGTTGTTGCAATGTGTTCGACAGCTCCGAATGCAATACGGTGTATTTGCCAAGAACAGAGCTAACCCAGTGTTTACCATGTGTCCATACCTCTCAGTATTCGGTTTCTGGTTCTTTTCTGAGCGTTACGGAATCGCTCCTACTGTTCTGAAGGCTGTCCCAGATTTGGCAGCAGATGCCGCCATCGCGACGCTGTTTGTCAACGGAACTAGTCCTCAACAACTAAACGAATTCCCGAACGACCGACGGGTTGATGTCGAGGATTGTCAGCGACGTTTTGCGGCTGATTACCACAATACTAGGCCGTACTTTATCTCCTGGTACATGAATCACGCGACTAACACGAGATTCGAACGACGGAGACCCTTTCAGAAGTTGATTCCCGTAGCCGGCAAGAGACAGCCGATCGGCCAACGAGAATTGGAACAGATACAAATCACTTTTCGTTTCTTCTTCTAGTCTATCAGGTCGTTTCGTAACTTCTCCTTGATCCGTAGGCGCCATTTATCTCCTCAGCCAACCCCCGTGGCTTCCCAGTTGAACTTTCTCGAGCGGTGGATGCATCCGCGAGACGAGAATGAAACTGAATTCCGTTTTTTTTCCGGGGTTAAACACATTCGTAGAGTCTCAAAGCTGGAGCTCTCATTCTGGTTTCCGTTTCGGAGTCGACAGATTGAAAGCTGTAACCATTCCTTTGACTTTTTGTCACATTCCATCCCGGCTCTCTTCTCATCGCTGGATTTCTGGACAGCTGAGAAACAGACCGAATGATGTCGTAAACAGCTGAGCGTCAAACTTCTCTCGAAAGAAAGTTTTCTCAAGGGAAAGATGGAGACACAGATCGGCGCGTTTGGTCTCACCCGTTTCGAAACTTTCTCGAAGGCCCTCTAGAGAAATTTTCATAATGAATCGCTCACACCCTTATTTCAAGCTTCGTACATCTCTACCGACTCCTCCCCCCGGTTCCATCTTTATCCTCGTTCCCTGTGATATCTTCCCTTCTGGTTCGATGTTTGACTCTTGGCACCGGCTCTTACCCCGGTTCGGGCGCCTGTCAGTGTTGTGATATCCACAGAATCTTGAATGTAAATAGCTTCTATGGCGATTTTTCATTTTGTCGTCGTTTCTCAACAAGTTTTGTGTATCTTTTCAAACGAGCGAGCAAACAAGCGAGCTGGTTGAATTCTGTTGTTCGGCTGACTGGCACCAGCATATTCGAGCTGTTTCACGATCTTTTAGAACGCTCGGTTTACAGATAGATCTCACAATCATCGTTCTGCCCTCTGTGGGATCTCCGCGCTCTTCTCCTCATTCATCAGTCGAACCCTTCATCGAACCTTCCAAGCCAATAATGATTTCATGGTGACGAGAATCGCGAAACGCCGCTCAGACTTCGCAACGAAGGGACTTCATCGAGCTTCGTGTCCTCGGTTTGTCCTTTGGTTCCGAGGAATCTCGGAATGCCAGCGTTCCGCCAGAACTTCGTGGTTGTCAAGACTCGAGTTGATATCTCACATCATTATATTGGTGGCATCTGTATGGATCATATGAACGACCGACCGCAGATCGTTGAAAAACCAGGTGTGAGCCCGCAACGTGTCCCATATTTCACCGTGGCAAGCCATCGTTGCTCGGCGTAGGGGATTAAGCGTCGATCTTCCTTCCACAACTTCTGTACTATCGTTATTTTCCTCTCGTTTACCGTTGTGTCGGATGCTTCATTAATATGTATTTGCCACCCAAAATCAATGCCGGTCCGGGTATCGAGCCTCCGCAGAAAATTTATCGAAATTTTTCGATGTTTCACGATCGACGGTAACTGAAAGCAACGCCAAGAAGATACGGCGCGACCTCTGGTTATCTCAAGGGCCCGCCAGAAACATTTGTACATCTTTTGTGTCGAGCACGGTCGGCTCGGAACATCTTCGAATTAATCATTCTGACTCCGAGAAATTCTCGGCAAGAAATTCCTCCTCCGAGCGACGGAAGCGGTGGATCATCAGTTGTTGCTTAATATTCTGAGTAACCAGAGTTTCATTTGAGAGAAAATTTGATGAATTAATTCAGAGAACGCTGGAGGAATCGATGTGATGATCGACGTCGCGTCGTTGAGAAATATTAAGCGAGACATCATTTCCACGGAGTCTGAAAAGAGAGGAAAATGGGTGAATGTGGAGAGTAACGCCCGACGGTGAATATAAATGCTGCTGGTAAAGATGCTCTTGGGAGCGATCGCGGTTGTACTTTTGAGAACGGTCTTCTCAGAGAACATCTGGAAGTCCTCAGAACAAGAGGAAAGAGAAGATCGAACACTTTCTTCTTGTTCGCTCGAAAGAGACTCCCTAGTTATCGCCTCGCTCCATTATCCATCCGTCTGTCTGTCGGTCTTTTAAACCTTTGTGCACTCGGACAACGTTGTGGGAGTTTAGTGTAAAACTCGGCGGAAAAACTGATGCGACTTTCTTTAACCGAATATCTCGTTGTCGGCTCGGGTTGAATGAGACACGTGATGTTATTCGGTTAGGATCACCTAATTGTGTAGCGCTTTTTCTATAAACATCAACATGGCGGAACATCTCCCATCTTCCACTTTCTGAGAACCAGTACGAAGAATAGATAGAAAGGGAGAATTGAGGCCCACTAAAACCAAAGAGTATGGAAATGTCTTTTTTGATTCTCTACAAACGTCGAGCTATCCGAGAAAACTCTCGATTTCCGAGATTGTCGGCGATAGATCGATTCGACTTCCGAAATCATCGAATGCGAACACTGGGAGCATTCGATCGCAATTCCTTCATCACGAACGAGTTTTACCCCATGTCCTGATGCTTCAGGTCTCTATGCGCATGTTAACTACGGCAATGAACTAAACTATTCTCCCTGGAGTATTTTGCCTTGATGGAATCGTTCTGAGAAGCGAGGAAGAGAGAGATTTCAGAGAGAACTACCTCCAGCCTTATGGCGATCGCCAGATTCAATGACCTCACTCAGTTCGTGAATACTGATTCGTAGATTCTTTCGCGCTACTTCCAACTATGTGGCTCTCGTTTTTGACAAATACGATTATATTGTCCCCATCGAAGATCGGATGCACCCTGCAATCATCCTTCCTGTAGATTATAGAGAACGATTTCTTGGCGCATAATTGCCCATCCAGAGAACGATGTGATAATCCTCGTGAGAAATCCGAGCGGGTAGGATCTCGAACATTTCATGTTTCAGACGGGATTCCGTTTTCTGTTTTTTATTTTTTGTACTGAAAATTGTGAGATGCATACGAGAAACGTTTGAGCCCTCCATCATTTCGGGACAGCCGGAACTTCGTGGAACCTGGCGCTGCTTACGAATTCTGGATCATCGGGTTCCAGCGATTTCGCCCCGAAAGTTGTCCCTAGACATCAAATTGGAGCCTTGTGACGACATCGCCCAAGAAGTCTCCTTCGGAAGATTCCGACGAAGAAGGACCGGCTTGGAATTTTCGGTGTCAGATGCTCGCAAACTGATCGCACGCGGTCCTTGTTGTCCGATCAGCAAGAAGAGGGTTGATCAGCGTTCTTGCAAACCACCCCACGAAAAGCTGAATGAGATCCGAGCGGGCAGACAGCTAGCGAGTGGATCCGGCTGGCGGGCATGCAGGCATATTGTTGTGTCGTGTGCCGAGCGGGCCAGGAGTATCGGTAGTAGCTCCAGCGACAGCAGTACCGACAGAATAGTCAGAGGACAGGTGATCGACAGATGTAGTGGACTCGTGTCCGCCACACTCTCCCCCCGGCACTCAAGAAGCGAGCTTGCTCCGAGCCAAATGCAGCCAGTCTGTCAGACGACCCCAAGTTCGACTTCTTGGGCTCAGGCTACGTCGCGTCGTCCTCATCTGCGACACCGTCTCGTCGTCTATTTCGACTCAAGGTGGTCGAGTTCGTCTCTGTTCAAGCGATAGACTTCTCCCACAACGGGGCTGAGAGAACTTTTTCAACATTACAGAAACCATTCGAGAGAAAAGTATTCTCAAGGAACTCAAACAATTAGTTCAGAGAAGGTTCAACGGAGAGATCTACATCCGAGTCCCTTACTTTGCTTGTTTGATACAACGGATGAAGGAGATGCTGGTCGCTTTGAAAGTCGAACTCTTCACTGAATCCAAGACATCTCCGCATGACGTCATTACTATCTTCCATGACGGTATCGATGCCACGAAGTCCGAACAATGAGCTCGATGAAATAATATCGGAGTCGATAAAGTGTTCTGCTTAGTTCGATTCGCTCGTAGAACCGAAAGCTATTGTGTTAACATCTGAAACGCTACGACGTCAATCACAACATTAACCACGGCAACTTCGCCGACAATGGTTTCATCCTCGACAGCGGCACCGTCAAAAACAACAACATCGGCTTCAACATTAACATACGCTGCGTGTGTGCGTATGGCAAACTCAGCAGCAACAAGTTAAATTATGCCCGATCTGGTCCAGTTGCTGATCAAGTGAGCGGGAAGATTTCATGGTCAGCGAAGATCCACCAGATGAATGAACGACCGACCGACCTCCCTCCCTGCCTCCTTACTCGTGGCAATAGTAAAGCGTGTATTGGCATCTTTGGCAGAAACACTCACACACAAAGCCATTTCTTCAGATCGAAATGGCTAGTCCCACCAGCAGAATGCTTACAACCCACGTTTAGCTTTTGCTCGGATAGGCAGTCAAGTCGGTTTTGGCGATGTCGAACCTCTTCGTGCTGATGATGATGATTATATTTATTGTTGTTGATAGATTGTATATTTCGTGTGCGATTCGATGTTCGTTCGACTCCGGCGACGTTTCGACGCGTCGACTCCGGAGCTGTACTACTTCCCGCTGAGAGGTTCCTTTTTATTTTTTTTCCTTTTATTTTTTCTTTACTTTTCCCGATTCGGATGGAGTTTCGGATGATCCCGTGATCGAGATGATCCCGCGGAGTCCCGTTCGTGCCGCTTATCGTTTTCGATCTGTTGTTAACAATATTTTCTTGGATTCTCTCCTCCCGATTCCCGAAACGGTTCGAACGCTTTTTGATCGAACGATGTCTGTGTCGTGGCGGTTTGTGGGGGGGCGATGATTTCACACTGAGTGAGTGCCAGAGCCACTAAGGTGGATAAATCAAATTTCAAATTTCACGCGACGTCAGCGAATCATTCATTTTTCATTAGCCTTTCCTGTCATCGGCCCTCCGGTCAGTTCACATCTCTCATCTTCGATCTCGAGATTCGGCTTCGATTTCGCTCACCATCACAATCCTGCGAGCGACTCGGCCGAGAATCCTTCGGAATTTTATAACGAAAGATTTTTTCATCTTTGTTCACTACTTTGCTCCGTTTAGCGTCAGGAATGAAGGTTCACTTCAATCTCCTCTAGTCGTTGGTGGAAGTTGTTCCTCCGATCCACCTCGGACGAAGTTCGCTCAATGACATTAAAAAGCACTCGATGTTCCTACCGGAGGGCCCCGAGGCAACATCTCTACAGGGGAACTTGAGGACGCTCTGCTATGACTCAGCGTTCCTTTTCCCTATTTGCTCCTACATCTTCTCGCTGACTTTCTTCTTCATGAGGGAGCGTTGCAGACAGCCAAGGAACGATCCCCGAGAAGAAAGAGGGAACCAATGGAGGATGTCCATTTGCAGCAATAGCAGCGGCGGCAAACTCAGCGGGGCCTGGCGGAAAGGGAGACGCGGGCGTTTATTGAGCCGAGGGGTCGGCTCGATAGAGTTCTTGAAGAGCCGTCCACTCGGAAAATATGGACGTTGTCTCCGCTCACGACAAATGACAAAGCTGCGCTTGTCATGGAGCACATTTGGGAGGGAGAATCCAAAGAGATGAACTAAGCGATCATGAAACACCTTGATGGAGCTTTATGTGTTCCGCAAACACAGATCCGGACGTGAGAGTCTCTTGACTCACAGTCTGAACTAATATGTACATATATGTACAAGTGTTTAACCGCGAGGTTCGAACGATTCCGGCCTCACTCATCCTCAGGATGTCGATCCTCGTTCTTTCGTGGGCGGCGCCGGTAGTCGTGGTTAGTGGTGATGTTGGTGTGTAGGGAAAGGTTCCAGTGTAGAGATAGAGGCATCATTGGTTGTTGGCGGTGTCGTTGGGTGCGGCAGGGCTAGTAGAGTTCGAGCAGATGTTAGAGGAGAGCTACTAATGCAGATCATCATCAACATGGTCATACCTACAGAGCTGTAGGATGCACCGCGACTACCGTTGTAGTTGCTGATGTATCCAGTCGCATCTCGGCTGAAAAGAAGAGGAACGGATGGGCAAGTGAGGAAGCGCCTGGGTTGGTTGGTCGCCGGATCCATTCCTTCGCTCGCCGCGATTCTTGCTCGTTTGCTCCCGACCGACACCGATGTTTGTCACGAACGAATCCCCAACCTCAGGCAACCTTCGAATCGCATGTAATCACTTTGAGCGAATGTTTTCGCTCGAAAGACGCGTTTCCATTTGGAGCTCTTGTGTGATCGCCTGGCCTACATCATTCATTGGGATTGGAATAAAATTAATTCGTTCACTGCGGTGGCGCGCTTGTTCATTCAACACTCAGGAGCGCCGTCAGCGAGACCCATTTAGCTCACTCAGAGGTGTCCATGGATACATTGGCTTCATGCGAGAGCAAGTAACGTTGACGAGATAATGATATTAGCCAGTGCAACGAGTCGTAGCCTGTCGGAGGTCTGTGAGGCCTCATCTCTCACTCCGCGGAAATCAATCCCGATCGAAAGAGATGAGATTATTCAATTGAATAACCGAGTGGGGGAGGGAGGGAGAGATCTAGCTCACTAGCCGCCTTGCAGAATATCAGATAACTCCGAACGGGGCCCAGTCTGTGGTGAGGGTGGTGCCGCGGTCCCATAGGACTTTCGGGGAGCTGCTCGGTTCGTTTCGGGTGGGAAACGTTTGCGGGAAAGGAAAACAGTGAAGAGCAAGAACTTCCTTCCTTCCTGCAAAGGAGCGAACGCGGGAGTCAGGGTGGACGGCAAGAGTGGGGAACGACGAAAGGAAGCGGCCGACGCGAACGTGACATGAATCTCTGACGAACGTCTTCGGCAACGCGGAGGTAATCTTCACCGTGCTCACCGACACGACAGGATGCGATACGGCGACTTTGGGCGCTCGGTGACCGGGGAATTCCGATTTGTCGTCACGTGTATGAGCGACAGCGCATGACGTCGCGGCTGTTTCGCTAGAATTTCTCCGACTCGTTCCAGGATCAGGTGAAGGGTCTTCCCGGTGTTTGAGGGTAGTTCCGAAAGCGCCTTCCTGAGACGTTATCTACTTTCGCTCTATTTAACCACGAAGTCGGCGGTAGCTTCCGATAGGAACGGCGCGCCGCGGATCATGGGCTTCGAAACGTCTACGCCCGATGTCTACAAAGAGTTTAACATCTGCTCCCGGCTGCTTGTCTGATTCTCCGTCTTGTTGTGTGCCTACTTTCCTGACGCAGCCTGGCTGCTGTTGGTGCGGCTAGGGTCGACGACCGTCTACCACCCCACCAGGAGTGAAGGAAAGGGACCAAAATAGCCACAGGGGTTGCTTGCTCACTTCAATACACAAGCACACAACACTCACACACACATACGAATTGCGAATTCTCAGGCTTTTCGGAGCGGGGGTTGGGGGAGCAGAGGGGGAGAAAGGGGATAAAACTCACGGAACCAAATCCTAATGACTCCAGCAAGTGGACAAACGCTGACCAAATGCTTGCAGAGAGTGACACGTGTCGTCGATTGCGCACTCTGCTGCTGGTGTTCGCGGTCGTTGTTGTGGTCGCGGCAAAGCTTTCGCAGATCTATTGCCAGCTAGTGGTCTGTCTCTCTGATATCCTTAAGCCGAAAATCTATTGCGAGCTCATGGATGACGCTTCCAAGCACTCCCTCTGCGGTTCGAGATCCACCCAGACCCAACGAGCGAGCGACAAAGCGACTAAACGAATCAGAAAGACGAGCGCTCACGGCCGGCCTGCATTCATTCGCTTGACAACAGAGTCTGAAAGGAGCATTGGTCGTGTCCGTACGAGAAATATATTCGACGATATATGGAGAAGAACGAGGGAAGAGATGAATTTGGTCCGGTCTGATATCGTCTACGATTCGTTCCGCTCACTCACTCGCAGGTCAATGGATCTAGAGTGCTCGCTATGGTTGAGCCTGGTCGAGGGAAAACATCGCAACACGAGGCTCGAATCTATTCATGAGAGTGACGATAGTGAATACATACATGGAACACGTATGCGAAGAGATTGAGTGAGAATCTTCACAAGTGAACGTTTTATCTGTTTAATTTTCTGCTTGGATGCTTTCCGTGGACTTGCTTCACTGATCCACATGGGAAGAATCTTTGACATTCCGATGTTTGCCGCGGGAATGTCTCGGTTGTGAGAAGACCGCGAAAAAAAACAACGGTCAATACCGAGAGAGTCGAGAAAGTTCTCTCAGGAAATCAAGATTATCTCTCGTTTTCATTTGGATCTCGGGATATCGAGAGTCTAGTTCGTGTTTCGATTGAGATTCTTCTCGAAAAATCTTTTCGTCTCGCGAATTTCGATCTGAACGGCTCCATTTCGTTCCGATGTGATCCTTGATAAAACGTAATTAAAAAGGGACAGGTCGTGTTTTAAGATCGTAGTGACGAACGATAACAGTCGTATAGGTGACTATCAGTGTCGGGCTGAGCACTTGGGCATTAAAATTCCCATCAAATCCGTGTTTTCAGCTCTTAGAAATTCGAATGATAAGCGATACGTTCTCTCACGGAATCCCCCGGCAGCCACCTGAATGGAACGGGAGGTTTTTCGTCCCAATCACTCCTGCGATGCCATTCAAATGCTGTGTCGCGAATTCGGTGTAAAAATCCACGAAGACGCGGAATCTTTCTGTTTTGAGGTGGAAAAAAGATTGCGCTTCCCAGAATTCGCGTGAGGGGTCGACCAGGAGTGGTTCTGAGATACGCAGTGTTAATTCTTACCACCGCGACGACGTACAACTTGTACAGCTCTTTGTTTTCAGTCGGTCGACCGGGTGATTCGTTGTTTTAGTCTTTTTTCCGACTTTCTTTCACTCATTTTAGAGAAGATATATAGACATTGATGTGTTTTTTGCGTACGACTTCCCGAAGTCGGTCGAGCGCTAATAAAAATGGCCACTAGTGCTTCCGTCACACCTTAGGCCGTCGCGGCGGATTCAGTGAGGTGGACATTGAGCTAGGTGCTCGGTTTTTTGTCAATTTTTTTTCTCTAGATCCCAAATGCTAGTTCGGTGTGTTTGGTGGGTGTTTCGATGAATCGGTGACTCGCAGAACGAATAGATCTGCTTTCGCTTGATTGCGTCGTGGATCGGAGTTTTCGTCTGACCCTTGGTCTCGATGGTGGTGGTAGCAGTGCATCAACAGCAACCTCGCTAGTGCCAACTACTCCGCCCAGATGCATCCCAGTGACCGATTCAGAATACTACCATTGATGTTGATAAATGTGCTACGATGGTCTCTCCTCGTTAGTCTGGCGAGGGGGAGGGGGCCACAGGGGGAGGTCAAGGTGACCAACCCCTCATATTTTCTCGCGATCCCCTTCTATGCTTGTGTCCTCTATTTCGTCGTCGCCTCTCGGTCCCTTCGAATCATGGGGGTGTTCCAACAATCGATCTCTAGGTTTCGTCTCCAGACTGACTGACTGACTGAACGAATGAATGCTCTCTATACCTCGAACGTGAGGTTCGGGCTACGCTGTTTCATAAACCTGTAAATCAGCCACCTTGGAAATTATTCATGATCTCTGCGTGAGTGGCAGTGTCAAGTTGTGAGTCATCTCGAATGTTTCCTGAATCTCTATGTTCCTCTTTCAATCCCGGCTGTCAATCCACAACACAAGATCCCTGTTTCCACTGCTCCGATGGCCTATCGCGAAACCCGAACAGCGAATTCGCAACCAGTGATAAGCGTGCGACATGCTGATTTCCTATGGACCCTGCCATCCGCGACGCAGATGTTTGAAAAGTCTGATCCTGATTCGAAAGGTGAAACGAGCCACAAGTGTCGAACACCGTACCCACGAAGCCAACCTGCTGTTCACCCTTTCCTCTGATCTTGTTATCGTTCGCCAAACTCGAATCGAAACCTCGGTCGTTTCTAAAACTTCCGGCTGTTGGTTTGTTTCAAGAAACGAGTTTCGAAATAGCTCAGTCGGAAGATTGCGCAGCGAGGGACTCTCGAGGATCACGATAAGATCTCGATGCAAGAACGCCGACGGCGGCTCTGGCCAGTGTCATCTTCCGGAATTGTGTTTCCCGTTGATTTACCTATGCACTGTTCTGCATTTACAACAGTGCGGGCGCTTCGAAAGACGCCGAAACTTATCGGTGAAGAGTATCAGAAGCGACGAGCTACAAGAACAAAATGTAGACGAAAGAGAAACGATTGTAAAATGAAGAATTTCGGGCATGTCTTCTCGTATAATATGTTTCTTTCTCTCTTTCGGACGTCGACGCGGCTGATTCTCAAAAAATGTTGGAACTAAGTGCATCACTCACTTGCCCGAACCAGATAAGAAACTGCGGCCGGTCGAGCGAGACTTTCGTCTTTCCACTCGGATATCGGGACTGTTCTCGCTCTGGGTTTCGACATTCAGAAACTTTCGGGTAGATTCCTCGGTGTTTCAGCTTCGCGACAATTCTCAGGATTCTCCCCCAGAGCAAAAACGGGGACAACAGGTTCGAACGGTCTTTTCCCTCCTTTTTTCTTTGGATCGGTCGATTCATTCGTGAGCTGTGTCGGCGTTCGAGACAGTTAGAGCCACGAAAATATTGATGGATGGCTTGGTGGGAGGTTCGTCTTCATGGATTCTGTCCTGGGCTTGTTTCGATTGAATCCCTTCAATCCCCTCCGTTTCTCCCATAAGTCCTCTTGTTTTTCTCTTCGCTTCACCTCCAACTGGGCCCACCGTCCTGAGTTGGCAGCGAAATACCCACCCAGTCACACGACGCGTCCGAATCCTTGCGATCGAACTCGACCAAAGCCTCGCCACCGAAGGAGCTGAGGACATTTTCGGTCGTTTTCCACGATTAAAGAACATGAAGAGTGAAATAGATATGAAGATATTATGAACTATGACTTGATGATTTCGGTTTCACCAATGGAAACTATGTGGGAGTGTCTTTTCGAAGAAATCAGCTCGATTTTGAGCTGAAAATCAGTTCAAACTGAAAATAAAGAATGATCTCGGCTCCCTTTTTCATATTTTTCGTTTTTTTTTATTCTCGGCGGGATAGTTGCTTCCCCTATGAGATATTTCGAAGCCTGCATCAGATCTACAAAATGAAATATGGCTCTGACTTTGACAATTGTGACAATTTTCTCGAAATCGCTACAGCTCGCAGCGTCATCGTTCGCTCCCCCTCTTTCCAATCCCCTGTTCCCATCTGGCGGCTCTGGTGTGCGCCATTCGCGTGAAGAGTCCCGCGGCGATGTCTTATTCGGGCCAATTGAACGAAGTCTTTGGATTTGTTAAGCCATACGGAAACTGAGGTCTGAACTCGTTCAGCCGCTTCACAGACAACACACGAGACGGTTTAAACCCCCCTACAAGGAGAGAGTGTTCAAAAAAGGAATCTCTCGAATCTAATTTGATCAAAGGAGCTTTTCGATGGAGTGCAAAGGGGAACGAGAAGGAGATACTCGACTCCATTCACGAAGTAGAGCTTTAAGCCCGGGGGAGAATGAACTAGACCTCCTACGCGCTCCTTTCTGTGCACGTTATGCTCATGATGCTGGGTCAGTTGACGCCTGTCGTGACTTGGGAATCGACAAAAGAAACGGAGAAGTTCTGTTTTTTTTTTCGTTTCGTTTTGACGAACGCGCTTTTCTCTTCACCCGGCGAAATTCTGATGACCATCTGATGCTGGACGCAGCCAACGGGGTTTCTTGTTGCTTGAGGCTCGGCCGTTGTTATCGTTCGCCTTAAGAATTTTCTGGTTGACTTCTTTCTACTTCTCGGCTTTTTGTAGGTGTTTTCCGCTGAGTTTTTATTTATTTAGCTCTTCCGTTGCCAGCCTCCCATTTCAGAGCTGCTGCCCTGCTTGTTTGTCTGGCGCTTGCTTTCGTCTGCGCTCAATTCAATCATCACATTTTCGCTCTCGTTCTGGGAATTAGTTTTTCTCAGTTTCGATTTCGAAGCTCGATCTGTGCGGCCGATAGGCAAAGGAATGAAGTCAGGTTTCCTCGAGTGAAATTAACTCTTCAATACTTTCTGTTTTCAGGTGAGACTTGGAATTCTGAAGTTTTCGAATCCATCATAAACAGATTCAGACAAAAGCGGTTGTTTTCTGGTTAGATCCCAGGTAAGCGTTGCGATTCGCAGATCAGTCAAGTTAGTCAATCGACCCGTCAATTTGTTGAACGAGATTCAGTTCGGAGAGTCGGAAGGGCGTTCCAGAAACTTGGAAAGAGTTGCTGTTGCTGTGCATCGGATTCCAAGACTGAAGTTTTTGCAAGATTTTTTCTTTGCGAAACTCTGCGTCGGCTGCCAAAACAACTTCTTTCGAGACAGAAAGTTCGCTGTCTTCGCAGAGAGTTTGTGAAACTTTTATTTTCGCTTTTCTGTATTTCTTAACCAAGCGTGACTCTTCCTTCCCATTGCAGTCTGGCGCTCACTTTCTTTTCTCGATTCTCATTCCGGTTTCCGTCGATTTTTGTGCACTCCGTGATCGTTGAATTCAGAAGATCAGCCGAAATATTCCCGAAAACGAGTTCAGACCGGTGCAATGAGTGGAATTCTTTTGTGGATTGGACTCGAATACGAACGCCGCGCCGTGGATACCGAGTGTCGACTCCGCTGGGTTCCAAAGGATGTTTGTTATGCGTCATTTCAGAACGAATTTCAGTCTGGCCGTTCATTCATTAATTCAAGTTTCCCTCAGTCTCGAAAGGGAAATTATATTTCGTCGAGTTGACGGACAATCGGGCGTCAAACTCGGCGTCTACTGCTCGATCAGCCTTCATCTCTATCAGAGAATAATGAATCATGAATAGTTACATCAGCGGGTGGAAAGTTCTTTGGAGATATCTACGCATCGGTCAAACTATGTTTTCGAATGCGTGACTCGACAAGAGTCGGATTGGCCACTGGAATGTGCGGTTAGAGAGGCGAGGCTGGACATGTGACGACAAATTGTTTCAAACCGATTCATCGGCTGCAGAATTAACGAGAGAGACCATGTTGTTTTCGCTCGAGTCAGTTTCTCTGATGAGCGAATCGAAAACCTCAACCTGAAGCGACGGTCTCCACATCATTAAGCGAAGAACTCGAGTTCCCATAACTCGGATCCGGGTTCTCCATCAATCACCGCCAATCAATCCGTGGATAGACGGGTGAATGGATGGATAGGTTGATAAGATTGCCTGCTATTCTCGATGGCCACTTGAGCTCAGAGATTCAGGCGTTATTCCTTAATCATCCATCTATTCATGTGAGTTAATGGCGTATGATTGATGCGTGAACTTTGAAGTTGCATTCATGACCCGTCAGTCTTTCAGTTTCCATTCAATACGTCCAGACTCGCGCGTTTCTCGATGACTGCGAAAGTATTCTTGACTCGAGGAGACGAGAATCACCGAAACGCGATAAGGTTCGTTGGATATAGTAGAGAAAACTCGAGAATCCCGCTGCCGTATCACGACAGCATCCTTCGGTCTCACGTGTTGCCCTTCTCTCGAAGGGGCGACGCTATTCACCAGCGATGAGTGAGAGTCGCAGCCGAATGTTGAGAAACAATGACAAGCTGCGAGCTGATTCGTAACCAAAACTCGGATTGGAATAGGGTAACGAGGGGTGAGAAAATCGGACGATATGGAAATAGACTGAAACTGGAATTTCGCGTGCCACTCCGACTCTGACGAGGATTTTCTCGTCCGAATCGGGTTTGATCAACCTTCGTGCTCGTCGAAGGAGTGGCCTCTGCTAAGTTGCGAACGATCACCATGTGGTTTTCGCACTTGCAAGAAACGTTAACAATCACAATGTTACTTGTGGAGCGGAGCAGCCTCACAGTGACCATGTTTTCTCGGTCTCTCTGAAATATCGTCCGAATAATAGGACTTCGTTGTATACCTCATCCGCATTCAGATGTGACACTCTTGTCAGCCCTTGAGACTCGGGATTCCTCTTCGCTCTCATTCCCTGGAATTCCGGCAGGGTCAGATGAGTTAGCTGTGCGCTGTGTGACCGTCTGTTTTAGTGAGTTCGAAAAGCAGCAGCCGTGTTGGCCATTATTCAATCGGATGTTAGCTTTCATAATCCTCATGGATCACACTGCGTGACTAGATCACTTTTTCAATGGCAGTCGACAGGCCACCTATCTGCTGGTTGACTTACGAACAGCAGAAGAAAACGCACGCCGAATTCCCTATTTAGCGGTTGGAATTCTTCAAGATTCATCGAAATTCCTCGAAAAGTATCGTAGAATGCATCATCGTCGATCATCATCCTTTTGACGAGTTGACGAATCAATCAGTTGTTCAATTAGTGCTAATCATAGAATAAGATTGTGAACATTCCATAAATTCGGGATCGCTGATGAAATTCGAATTATTTTGAATCAGGAAGCTCTCAGATTGAGTTATTAGCAAATAGTTTGCTAGTGATCGACTGAGCCGTAATACGAAGCCGACACCGAAGGTCGGCATCCAGCACCGCTTTCAAAACACTGAAAATCGATGTGAATTCTTCGTTATTTGTTTGCTGCGATTGTTTGTTTTCCGTCGGAGGAGTCGACCCCCCGAACTGCTGAAACTGATCGATCGCACTCCGTCTAACCGCGACTGGCATCCATTTTATTTGGTAAGACGAAGCTCTCTTTTCACTTTCAGCTTTTCAAATTTCGTAATCGTGCAAACGGTCTCCCATTTGTTTCAACGGTGGCGTTTCAATTTCTGATGTAGATTTTCGTTGGTGGGAATGAACAAGTGGGCTCGTTCCCGACGATTGCTCCAGATTTCAAATACTCAATTGCTGGCGAAATATTTTCGTTGCGAAACTACGTCTTCGAGACAAATATCTCCGCAATCAATTATTTTTTGTTTCCGAATCATCCGGAAGAACTGAGACAGAGGCTATGACTAACAGCAAACTAAGCCACCCATGTCTCTGTCGCAGTGAAACTCGATCTTCCTCCATTTTTAACATTCGGAATGGGTTGAGTTTTCTTTTCCGACTCTCACTACCGGGAAGGAATTCCAAGCATGATCGAATGTGACGAATGGCTCCGCTGGTTCGATTCCCGTTTTTCCCTGGTCTCTGTCGACAACGAGTGAGCAATTGAATGGGCATTTCGAGTCTGACGATGATTTTCACGGAAACTCTCAACACGTCCGGACGGCCACGCTGGAACGACGATTCCACATCGTTCCAGACGGATGGAACGTGTACCATAGACAACCACTGAATCCCCGCCCTCCGAACTCTACTCGGTCCGGGAATCCCGATGTTTTCTCCGCGAATTTTCCTCCGTTGTCTCGCACAGCATCTCAATCCCGGAATTTAGAAACGACGAGTGTTGTGTTAGATGTGGTGGACGTTCGTTGATCCAAAGAAGTCGATGGTGGTCGACGAAGAGATGAGATGGAATTAAGTGACAGCAGTTTGTTTCCCCGCCGTAACGTAACGTAACCTTATTACGATCCCGTGGGCGTCGGAGGTTGCTTGCTTGGCTCGCTGAGAAATAAGCTGTCTGCACTGAGAGTTCAAGTGGCTAGCCGTTTGGCTCGGCGCAAAAGCCTCTTCTGTCGCTTTCTGTTCTTCTCTATTCGGCCGGCCCGTCTCAGTTCTGTTCTGCCGACGGTCTGTCGTAACCCAGAAAGGAGTCGCCGAAAAGTTACGCAAAGCTTCGCGCTGACTCATGCCGACCGTTCGAGCATCTTGTGAATAGCTAGCTAGGTGGGCGGGTTGTAGCGAGTCGCGAACGGCTCGCCAAGAGGCAGCTAGGCTGAAAAAGCAAAAACTGGACGATTTGATCTGTCTCAACCTCGCACCGTTCGATCACCTCATCGTCCTCCACGCACATTTTCATTTGATTCCGCCTGACTAGAAGATAGATCCGAGTGCAAAAGCTTTCCGGGAAATCGAGGCGAAATATAAGGGAGTATTGCAAGGCAAGATTAGGGGAAATGAGAAAAGTACGATATCTGTCAATGTGAGCATCTAAAGTTTGATGACAAAGTCTTCGACACTCAAAAACGGTTGCTTCAGTGCGTGATGTGCTGAAAGTTTGTGCGGCTACGTGATGCGTTTCTAGAGTGTCGAAAGCTCGTGGTTCAGGCGTGGACTTGGCCCAAGTTCAAGAACCAAGTGCGCGGAAAGCGGAGTTTCTGAAGGATGAGCCGCTTTGACCGCGACATTCTGTCTTTTGAAGCTTTTGCTCGGCGTGAGAATCGGATGCTGTTGTGCGACAGTTTATTCAGACGAGTAGCCTCGAGATCTCCGTTGATTTGCAATGATTTTTGAGCCAGGCGATTCTAGCACGAGCTTTCGAATTTCAAAATCAAATACATGATTCGATGCCGTGCAGCCACGCTCGGTACGCTGAGTATGTCGATGTAGGTATCGGGGAATATGTTCATGGATTTCACCCAGAGATAGAGGTTCTCGGATGAAAACAGAGTTGGATCCTCTGCTGGCTTCCAGTTGTTTGGTCATCTGACATCTCCAGAACTTTGATGGGACAGTGTTTGGGCGAAGGACGCAGCCAAAATCGCCGTTCGACAGAAAATCTCTGTATTCCATATGGAAAGCCACCAATTCCTCATTTTCAAGTTGAGACCTGTACAAAACAGGCGCGTCCAAGAAGATCTTCAAGGGAGCTGAACGACAAGAGATCCACCGGCGATCGGTTTTACCTAATTGTACTTGTTTGTCGGATTCAGAACAAAGAAGAAAATGAATGCGATTTGTGTTGCGCCACCACGCAATTCATTATTCATGGGCACGATTCAAAATGAGACCCATTACGTAATTTGAATTACAAGTTTCTGGCAACGACAAAAATGGTAGCCAGAAACGTAACATGCATTCATCGTTCACGATCAGAAGGTAGAGAGCGAGCCAGTCCATTCGTCTCACTTCATCGGAGGAGAAGGCTTCGGTCTCCTTTTTCGTGACGACTGGAACCGATATTCGGATTCAGAAGCGCTGCTTCGGATTCTTCTGAAACTTTAACTCTTTCGAGATTTCTTCAATTCTATTCCTCTGGTGGTTCCTTTCTATCTCGTGGAGATATCATCATGGATGCCGAGAATTGCAGAATAGGATTTGTCGAAATCCGAGACCTGAAGTAAATTTTAGCTGCCAATGGGTACACGTTGCTTTGCTTTTATGAAGTAGAAGTAGGTCCCCTTTGTGCTCTTGAAGGGTCTTCTGCAAATGCTCTTGATTTTCTCCGATCCGTAGGTGACACAATTCAGTTGTTACTGCGGTCGCTATCGCCGTATATAATTCGGGATCGCCCGTTCTCGTGTGAGAACAAGCGATCGAGAACCGTGTTCTCGTCATCTCTTTTATTTGAGTTTAGTTCGGTAGATTTCCGTTGTTTGCACGCGAAGCGCAATGGCGGAAAATCGAGAAAAGCTTCCAAGAGATGACACGCCATGGCGCAGGTCAAAGACAGGACATCGTCATTAACACGCGACGGAATTTTCTTCATTGAAGGAGTTTTCGATTGAATGGAATCGGAAACAACGTTTGGAAATGGATGGAACACCGTTTTGTCATCGGCGTCTTGTCATGCGCCCTGCGTACGGTGCTCATAGGGTTTTCGATGACAACACTTGCTGCTCTGTTGGAACAACAATCCGGCCAGGAAGTTGCGAACAGGCCGTTATTCCTGCCACTGACACACTGCGGGTGTCTTATTAATCAAGGATTATTCGATTCCGTTCGATAGACATTCTAAACCGAATGTGTGCGCGGCGCACACTTGAACTAGCGAACACAAACGGTCCTAGACAGAGCCACGAAAGGATTACGCGTCTGGCCGGCCGGCCTGCCGGCCGACTGCCCAACCGTCCAGCGTGCCCGTCTGCTTGCCGGATTCATCGATGGAATCTTAATGCATGGGAACGAAAAAGAGAGAAGAACGATTATAAAAGCTGAATCCATCTTTTTCGACAATCCGTTGAATCCCGGCATTCCTTAGATTTAACGCGGTCACATTTCCGAAATCACAGTTAGATCGGAAGGAAAAGATTCATCGGAGAACATCGAGGCTTTGAGCTCGTCTCGTCGCGGCCTAGGGGTCAAGAACTCTAATTGTTATCATCGTCGCTATTTTTATTCGTCGATTCCTCCAATGATGAAAATTACGGCTGAATTCGGTAGCGCCACACCATCACTGCTAGTTGTTGTTGGTTTTATGCAGATTCACGGTATGGGATACTTTTCCACGAGGCCTCCATCGGTGGCGGTTGTCCAAAGCGGAGATCTGAAGTCGTCCGCGCCGTCATCGGCAAAAAGATAAAACAGAATCTTATCTCTCGAAGTGACGGATTGTCAGGAAGTGAGTCAGTCGAATTTTCTTCTGCTTTTCCCGCGTTTCCTCCAATGATTAGAAGAAGCTGCGGCCGACTCACAAGTGCGGAGCGGTGTCGCAGAAGAACCGAAAACGAAGGAAAAAAAACACTTTGCTTGAGTGGGAAGCTTGCGAATTGAATCTCCGTAATCATCATCTGCGTCACGCAGGAAGTCAGATCCATGTTTCTTAGGATCCGATTCCGATTCGTTAGATATCGAAAATGATTTCTCGGAAACAGAGCTTGGGAACTCTGTTCTGGTGAAATTCACAAACGATTAGCTACTAGAGAATTCCCTCCATATCGAAGTGTGAGCCGTGGCAGAATGAGCACGGTCGGAGTGTAACACTAGAGGCCGTCGAAACAAATACCGAAGTTGAACAAGATCTACATTCGATACAAAAGTCGTGAAAGTTGTTGTTCCAGTATTGAAATCAGATTATATTCCGTAACTCGAATTGTTCAATCGGAATGAAGCGTCTGGTTGCGAGAAGCAAGCATAAAGTCACGCGATCACGATCAAATTCACTTACTTAGCCGGATAATTTGTGAAATCAATCACAAAATCACAGCAGAATTGTGGCGAATCCCGTTTATTGTGAAAGAGCTTCACGACGACCATTAATGGACAAACATCCGAAAACATCGATCGTTTTTACGAATCGTCTTTCTTCATTTCTCCACGAGCATTTCATCCTGATTAAGAAACCAGCTCGCGAGCTCCTCTTGTTCTCTTGTTTCGATTCGCTCCAGGCCTCTACATGAAGTTAAGTTCGAGAGGGACTTCGGAAATTGTCACTTTTCGGACCGGTATTCGATTGAAATCTGGTGGTTTTTTGTCGTAGGAAGAAAATATGATAAAAAGAGGAGAATATAGAAAGCAGGCGCACTCGGCTGACTGATCAGGCGTATTCAATCAGGGTGACTAAGACCGTAACGTTATTGATCGCCTATGCTAATCACTTGAATCGTCCGTCAATCCACTCGCCTTCCTCCGTTTCGGCAACCTGCAATCGTGCTCGTTGCCTTTGGCGGGCCGTCAGACCGCCCGGCTCATCGCGAAAAAGACCCGATCGAATGATTTTCTTCAAGAACCATGGCTTTTTATCTAATTCTATGGAGATGGCATCAAGCGTTCGCGATTTGGGACATTTTCTTCCAAATTGTGCTGTGGAGATTTTACTCCTCGAGTTTCTCGTCGCCAGGAGGAGCTCCACAGATGTTTCATTTTTCTGATTGTGAGAAAACTTCGCGCCACTTTCATTTCAAACTAGTTCTTATGAAAGTCCGTTCTCCGAGCGTTGTGTCTAATTTTAGGTCCTGTCTGATATGAGGAGTAGAGAGAGGAGAGGGGGAGGGGGGGTGTAGGTTGATGGGTGGTGGATTTGATGTAACGGCGCCCTTGAAAGTGGAAACATCTCACGAAAGGGGTTTGTTCAGACGCACCAGGCGTGACGATGTGAGAGAAAAACTACAACGGACAGCACTTATTCGGCTGCACACCCGATGACAACAGTGCAGTGAGTTTTCGAGACAATGTAGAACGAATCGATGCCGAACTGAAACCTAATGCAAATCTTATCAAACTCTCCAGAGTTCAAGACTTGTTGTCAGCTCTGGAAAACCTTCTGTTTCCCGTGATATCAATCGGTTCTCGGATTTTCTTGCTTGAAATGTTCTCTGGAGTTTCACTCACAATAGAGATGGTAATAATTTCCGAAATCAAGAACTATTATCGAAAAGATTTACCGAAACCCAACCTGAATCAGACGGGAACTCGGGTTCGATTCGGTGTGAATCAGTCTGACGGGTTTTTATGTCTTTTACAGGTAAGACACCATCACAACTGTTTTCGGTTCACCAGAACCACTGGAAACGATCACCGACTGCCCGAAATGCCGAAATGTGCGCCACTTGACTTTTCCACGGCCGCAAGTGAGAAGTTCTAGGAAGCGAATCGAATCGTTTTAAACAAAACGGCGACCCACAAAAATGGATTTATCTAACCCAACAAACGAGCACGCACTCTTGCCATGCACACAAACACGGCAGAAAAATCTTTCGAGGCATTAAACCTCCGTCAGGAGGTTGCTCACCCGGGATTCTCACTTCATTTTCGAAACAAAATCTGGCACATTGGTTCTCAGAGGCAAATTAGTGTCACTTCGAGAAGCTCGGTCAAGAGGAAAATGACAAATTCCGATGGGGTAGCGGAGAAATCGATTCATCTATCGAAGAGAGGAAGAGGAACATGGCGAACGAGTTCGATGAATCCCTTCGCGAAACTAAATCTAACCGTGACCAAGGACTGTGTCTTCCCTTGTCAATGGCGGCTTCGCATATCGCGCGTGACGCAACGAACATTTTTCAGGGTTTATTATGTATGAGGTTCTCGCCCGGCTTAGTTCATGAGAGACGGTCTTCACGCAGTTTGCTCAATTTCGACAAACTGTAGAGCCGGGAGGCTCGTCCGTTTCTAATGAAATGCTGATGTCTTATCAGTAATTTAGGGGTGGATCGATAGATATGACAACATCGCTTGATAGATGTCGACCACAATCGGTACTTAATACTTTCGCGTCACGCTTCGATTTTGAAGAGCTGAGTATGCGTTCGTTTGTTTATATTCTTTGAAACGAGCTAGCGGGCGAGTGGTCGGTCGTTGTTTAGGCGTTCGGCCTATCGGTCTTTGGTCGGTGGGTTTGTTTTTGAAGGAGCCCGCGGAGAGAGACAAATCCGTTGGCTGAAACGGGATTGACATTAGTTCCATCAAAGTTTGGATTTTGTACGGAGTTATTTTTGTAAGGCCTCCTGAAACGGAAGACATGTTCAAAAGAGTGATCCGTGTCGCCTTCGCTCGCTTCTGTGCGCATTCAAGAATTCAAGATCACGGCGAAGAACTTTCTGTTGTTTTCGCTCTCCCCTCCGGCCCCTCTACGACGATATAGATGAAGACTTGAATTACCGAAACCATACGATTTTTCCACACGAACTTGAAATTTCGTGCGCGATGATCCCTCCGCTCCATTCAAGAAGATATACAACATATTATATTAGAAGGTGTACGGGAAAGCTTCCACGACCGACGAAAATAGACATCGAGACGGCGTTTATTTGAGACGTCCCTCTTGGATGTGGTTCTTGTCACTCATATATTAAAGTGTCACCCGTTTCAGACAGATCCTATGTCCTATCATTCACTGCTGCTGGCAAGCGAAAAGAAAACAAGAGCATTCAACACCTCTGGTTTCGTTCGTCAGTTAATATTTTTGGGGCCTCAAGTTTTCCTCTCTTTTTCTTCTCGAGCATTTTTTTATTGTTGTACTCGTCTTCTAATCTCTTGCACGCAAGCTCGGTTCTGATGCTTCTGCTGATGGAAAAAAGGAACAGAGGAATCGAGTGACGAGATATCGTTCCGTAGAAGCAGGAAAAACTCGGCATTAGTCCTCCTCTTCGGCCAGCCTCGCTACTTGGGGAGTCGTGACATCCAAATGATGCCATTTCTCGCTTGAAGTCGTTTCATTTACCGTTGATTTGCTTCTTCGTCTCGGTTTCTTTTTTGGCGCCTACTTTGTTTCGGCATTCTGAATGGATTCGTAACGTCTGTTGACCTTCGACGAAAAAGTTTCAAGTTGAAGGGTGCTCCTTGGATTAATCGTGAAAATGAAGTTTTTTGTTCTCCCTTCCCCCGTTTTTCGGTCTTTTGTTACCTCAGCAAAGCATAGAACAATCGTGGCTCGTCTGCTCCATGGTTTGCGTGCCCGCGTGCTTGCGTGCGTGTTCGAAGTTTGTGAATCTGAGTCGTCAGTTATGTCATGAGTTTTGTGTCATCAGTCGGCGGAGGCCCTCGCTCTTTCTGTCGTCTTCGAACAATCGTTCCTAGAAGGAGGAAAATACGAGAAATTCACCCCTGTTGGCAGCGTTTCCAAGTTACAAATTTCACTTCCTCCTCGAGCGAACGGAGGAAATTCCACTTGCCGTTTCAAAATTTTCATCATCGAGTTTCGACAAATCGATCTGACGTTGATGTCAAGTCGATGTGGAAGCACGAGATTTCGTTGAAAGTTCTTCCAAAATCGAGTCTTGAAACAGAACTCCTCGATGTTTGAAAGTCCGAACGCGGAGTAGAGCCCTGAGCCAGTCAAGAGGGCGGGTGGACGGGACGGGGTACAGAAACTTTGTTGTCGACTTCATGCGACAGATGGTACCCCACGACGTAAGAGCGTCGCTCCTCTCGTTCTTCCGTCCTCTCATCCCCCTGCTTGCTCTTTTTTTGTCCCTGAACGTCGAGGAGGCGACGTGTGACGTCTGGTCGCAGTGCATCTGCGTGGGGCCTGCCGGAAGCCGTGCAGTAGACCTGATCCACTTGCTCCGAGAAAGCACATCGCGTTCTTTTATTGTTTTTTTTTTGTCGTTGCGGCGATTCGTTATCAGCATTAAAAGATGAAAAAATATTCGAAATCGGGTCCCGAAGGCGGCACATCTGAAATTCGGGAGAAAAAAAATGAGGCTTGGGTGAATCTCTCAAAAACCGACAAGTCCCCGAAAGATGTCAACATACTTTTCGCAAACGGAATCGTGAGGTGTGCCGACGATGTTGCTTTTCTTTCAATTTTGCTGAGATTCTTTCTCAGTTCACAAGTGATCAAGAGTATGACATCGAAATCGGTACACACGTGACCTTTCCACGGTTGTCCATCTCGTCCGTCCGTTCATCGTGTGGTAAGCTAAGGTGGAGCTTTGTCAGTGAGAAGAAAAATGACTGAGAACTGCTGTCTTCAGTTTAGAATGTGAGAGAAGGTATCGGAGCAGAAAAATAGAGAATCGATTGTTTGTCTCCCAGAGAGACGATCTGTGAAGAGTTTCGGTTGACCTTTACACCTGAGAAGCTTTGAACTCTTTGAACAAATCCGTGAAAATGTCGGATCGCGGAAACTGATTCTGATTTCCAGAACAAAGAGGACCGTGGACAAATGTCACCGTGCGCGCGTTCTATTCTTTTGAATCATGCCGACGCAAGAGTTCTCTTCTCTCGGTCGGTCGGTCGTTCGGTCGACGGAAAGCGACATTTCCCCTTTGGGTCGCACCGCAATCCGTGATCCGTCCGTTGGGCAGTTGCGGTGCCAGGCCTCCATAAAATTGATTAAACCACTCGGGGATTAAGAGACACCGGGAGAAAAGAGCGCCAGTGTTCGTGATTCAGTTTCCAAACATTGGCCGTTTTGAAAATCGCATTGTTTCTTGAATTTCCGGCAGATTTTTTCGTTCGTTCTCGCGGTTTTCAGTTTGGATTGAACGACCGCGAAATTCGATCTTTAACCCCGCGGCGGCTGATTTGTGACGACTCAACGTTATGCATTCGGGCGACGTGACACGAAACCCTATTGTGTTCACCATGGGTGTCTGACTTTGCTTCAACGAATTCATGCATAAGACGAAAGAAATTCTCGAATTGTTGCTCAAAACGAGCGTCGTTCAAGGAGCTCGCTCTGCGACTCTGGGGCCCCTGAAGAGATAAACTTCATTTTGAGTTTAGATCGTCATTCTGACCTCACTCAAAACTTCGCCGGATTCAAGCCAGGGTCCGGTCGAACCTGCAGGTGGAACGAGAATTTCTGTCGAATCGAATGATTTCCGCTTGTCATTCACTTGATTCGAATAAATGGCTCTCAAGAATAGATTTCTGAAAGGATGGTCGAGCAATGCATCACGGTACAATATCCGAGCTTGAGCGTCAGCGGGCGTGTGCCGGTCCCGAAGGTCGAGGTCTGAGGCGTGAAGAAGATTTCCTTTAACACCAGATTTTCTCGTCCTACGATTCGATCCATCCACGGCGAGGTTGGAACAGAGCAAAGCGTTCAATGAACATTCTCCGGCTCAATGACTTTTGTGGAAGAGTCAAAAACACTGCGATCAACGGTGTCTTGGAAATAAGAAGTTCAAAGCAATTTGTTGCAATGAAGGAAGGAAGGAATGAATGACTTTGTTCGCGGCGGGAAATATAAAAGACTAAGAAGCACGGTTACGAAGAAGAAGAGGCGGAGCACTCCGATGTTGCCCTAGCAGGGGCACCTCGGGGCTCTACAGTCATGTCTAATGGCGAGCAACATTCGTCGATAGGTTCCGACGGTGTGAGTTAATCACCGTCAATCTTTTTCGGAGTCCTGCATCGATCGCCCTTCCAGCCAACCGGTGGACGGTCAGCGATGTTGTCGTGTTGTTAATCCTCCGAATGGCTGTCATCGACTCATTAGAGACTTAAACTGTCCAAAATACTTCGATTCGGAATGATTTGAATCGAAATACCCACCAGCTTCGGAATGGGAGCTTGGATTCGATTCCAAAAAGCGGAGGTATCGTTTTCCGCCGGCCCGCGCGGCTCTGTTTTGTCGTTCCGGCGTAATAAGATCGTTATTCTGCTTTGCTTGGATATTCCATACCGCTGTAGGGATTCGACGAACGGAAGAGTGAAGCGTCGCGAAACTTCTAGTGAACGTACCGATGAATGACGATTCAATAACCGCCTAATTCGGTTCCATAATCACATGCCGTAACTTCGATACTGATGTCGTTCAATAGTCAGGATCGTGATGAGCGTCCGTTGGACGATCACCGGACGATGACAGTCCTTTCAATCAAAGGACTGCGATCGAGGTGAGGGCAAACTCTCCGAATTTCGGACGATTCGAGCGATTTCCTTTCCCTTGAGCTCCGATAAAGATTTCGGACAAGTTCCTCGTTTCGTCTCCCAACGAAACTCTCGAAGGAATCATTGCTGTTTTGACTGTATGATGTTGCTCTTGTCGGTGCCCTTTAGAAACTCGGCTACTTGACCGCGGATCGGATCGAAGAGCGAATCCCAGCGCTCTTGTATAGCCGATAGCAGATCAGCACCAGCAGTGGAAACCGTACGAGACGATGACAGTTGTGGCAACAATGTTTTACGATTGTTGTCTAAACATGCGGCATCTAGTTCAGCGATACCGTTCGTCAATCAATGTTTCCCACGCCCGGAGCACGTTCAACCCTTCTCTGTCAGCTTTCAGAGATTTGTCGCATCGTCGCCACGAGTTGAGTAAACAAGCGCGCACCGGCTTTGGAACGCGCGACTTTAATCACGCGGCCGCGTATATCGTTTGTTGACAGATTATCACTCGCTTCGGATGTAATATCATGAACCCGCGTGAAAGCCATACTCGTGAAAGCTTTCTTGCTTCTTTTTTGAGCTCCGAGAAGACTCAGTTTTCCCGAAGCCGAGCGCCTTAGACTTTGAATGATCACTTTCGATGATTTACTCAAACAGCCATAATTGCTGAGTTTGAGTTCATTTTTTTTCTCCTCACTCTTATCAAGGCAATTAATCGACATCGCTTATCTGGCGGATAATCGGCGTAAGTTTTGTAGCGAAAATATCTTGGGTGCCTGGTCGGGATGTCCTCTACAATTTTGGTCTTCGACTCTTCTCCTTTCGTCCTGACAAATGGGGTGGGCCTCGATTTTTCAGTCGCCGACAACGAGCGGAAGAAACGAAGACTCCGAACGACGAAAGGGAGAAAACTCCGCCACGACAACTGCTCGCTCGAAGAGAACGGAAGCGTGCGGCGCGCTGAATCGCCTCGTGAGCAGAGTTATTACTTATTGGTTTCTTATCGATGAAACGAAGAAAGAAAGATACGGCGAGGAAAAGCTGAAAGCTTCACCCCACCGTATTCGGAGAAGCAATTCACTGCAACAATTATCAACGATAAAAAATCAACAGCCACCCGAAATGAACAACAATAACAGCAATGCTCGAACAACAAGACGAATCGAAATATAAAAAACTATGGATTGCTACAGTGTAAGGTCGAGCGATTGACACTTATCGGTGGACTTGGAAGAATTGTGAGTCAAGCGTAAATCAGACGAACGACCAATTCTTACATTTGTTGCTTCGCTCGTCGTCGTTGTAATTACGCGACGTATTGTGGTTTTTCGAATGTTCACGGGCGAAGTGTGAACCCTCGGAGGATTGGCTGGCTTAGTCGGTCGGGGTTGCTTCGATACTTTTCGCTGATCTTCTTTTAGGAACAATTTATTGTTCGCTTTCGATTGTAGCCGAGGAAGTTGTTCGATAACGCCACCGATACGTTTCCTGTTTTTCACTTCGTTCTCTGTGCGTTACTGTTTCCCGGACTCTTACGTAATCGTTCAGCCGTAGAAACGACGCGGTCGAGTGCACCGGTAAAACCGTTGCACTAATTCTAAAATAGATATCCAACATGGTTTTGGATATCCAACATATTAGATATTGTTTTGAAGTTCGATCTGGACTTGACCGCTACGTCAACCATGTCTGTTAGAACTTTGATTGAGGAGTTCTGATTCTGTCCGATTGTCGTGTCGCCTTACATCAGAACCAGATAGAAGGAATGACGCAATTAATGCTCTGACTTCATCAATTAAGTGATCTGTATTTTTTTTCTTTCGATCCATCCATCAAGCGACCAATCTGTGATGAGTCCGTGAAGAATCGTCGGGATCGGCAATCACAGAATCGGTATCGTCATCAACATTGAGAAAAGTCACTCATTTTATCGCTCTCATCATGATGCTTCTATTGATTGTCGTCGCTTTCGTCCGGTGATCGCTTCGTGCATATACGTAAACGCTTCCCGCGCTTCGGGCGAACGGTTCGGTCGCTAGCCGATTCAGACGACTTCACTGACTTCGAGTTTAGCCGACAGATTGTGAAAAACGAGGCGAGATAACCCTGACGATGAGCGAGTCATGAGATAAACGAATCATATCGACAAACTTCAAAGAGAAGAAGACATTTTGAGGTGTTTCGAAACAACCGTCATCGTTGTCCGATTGAGTGAATCGGTAACTAGCTGCGCGAATGAATTTCAATGTTTGAATCTCAATGAACAGAGGACTGGGTGAATGAAGTGACGAATGTGCGTGCGTGAGCGAGCGAGCGAGCGTTCCACTGAAAATCATCTCAATTCAGATCCGGCAAAACTAACGGATGTCGCTCCTCCGGAACGCGGCCGACGGAGGTAAAAAAAAAAACTCACTGAATTTACCGTTCTGCTGCGCGAACAAGCCGAAGAGTAGGTGACTCAACGCTTTCATTAATGGACGTCAGGGAGGAAGGAAAGAGTGAACGGAGCAAGAAAGTGAAACGCAGACGGTCTTGCATGTCAACGCAAAAAAATCACGACACGAGATCGATGTGGTCTACCTCTTTGTGCTCGAACACGCTCCTGTGTGTTTTCGTGAATGTTGTGAGAAATTTCCACTCCGTGCTCTTTCAAGAGTTGTCTGTGTCTGTGTTTTCTCGTCCACTTGGTGCCAAACCGTATTCTCACGGCTCAAGCTCGGCCGTGCCACTGTGTCGGATTCAAAAAAGTCGTTTCCATAAAATGAAACGTCTCCCTGCGCCAATAAAGTGAACTTTGATTCGAGTTTGCTGGACGGATTGTGGAGGATGTCGATCTGTTCCATCCAAAACTTGAGAAATGTCTGTTTCTGGATACCAGGTGAGAGACCAGCTGACTGTTTCCTTTCTGCGAAAGAGCAACTGGGACGTCGATTCTGATGGATATCGGAATCTGAAGCAGCTCGAGATTAAGTCTCGCTGTTTATTATTTTGAAAGAAACTGAGAAACGAAACTGGGTTGATCGTATCGTTCTGAATGGTCAACAGTTTTTTTTGTTGACGATTACTGTACAATGAGATATTTCATTAGAGCCCGATTTCGTCGATTATCTCGTGAAGAAAATGAGAACAAAATGTTCCGTCCTGCTAGTCCTTGACACTTCGCTCGGCTGCCTTTCACGATCGCTTTCGCAGCTTTGATTAAGACGTTCGTTGTTGTTTGTTGGGTCTCTCTTTTTTTATTGCTACGTTAAGGCGTGATCTGCTTCTTAGTTTTACAACGGCGTTCCGTTATTTTCGTGCTTACTACTTTGCTCCCTTTTATTCTCGTCATTCATTATTATTTTCTCTTCGACGACTTCATTGAAGGAAAAGAAATCTTTGAAAATCCGTCCGACAATCGACAATGATCGTCGGGGTTCGAACTTTATTGCTTCGGTAAGGTTTCGATTTCCATTTTATTCATACAATGAAAACACTGGAAGAAGATTTAAGCGGATGTTGCCCCACGCTGACTTTCGCATGCGAGAATTCCGAATGCACTCGCTTTTGACGGGGCATCCGAATGCGAATAGGCGGACCGAAGGACAAACAAACGAACAAGCCACGAGAATGTCAGTTTGAATCAGTGCGATGAGTCATGCGTTTTTCTGGGAGTAGCTCCGAGAAGTTTTCGCGTCCGTTGACGTCCGTTCGCGAGATCGCGCAGAAATCAGGAGTTCCTAGAAGCCGGAAGAAAATAACCACGCTACGTGACCATGGTGCACATCTCAGCCCCTCATGAACTGCACGGAATCACGGACGAAGAGAACGGTCGAGGATGAAAATCGTTGAAAAACTTGTGTTTAAGATTTCCCTCGTTTTGATTGGAAGAGAATCGGAAGAGCCCTTGATTTACGGAGAAGCTTCCCACGGAGGAACGGATCTGGACAAAAATTCAACAATAAATTAAAGATTCGCGACCGATATCTACAACAAGTGGAAGGCGAAATGAAAAACGCTTTCTCATGACATTTTGCTTAGCCGTGCGGTTTTTTTCTGCTGGGTGGATTTTCATTGAGCTGGCCGTGATACGCGTTGTCCACTTTATAACCAGTTACCGTAACAGCAATAAATAATACTAATGGTGACGACCAAAACCGCCATCATCACCCTCACCGTCCCGATGACGTTGACAACAACGATGAGCCGACGGACGAACCTTTGACAAAGTCGGAAACGCTTGAGGTATGGGGCTGGGACGTGTGGTCGTTAATTGCATATATGTTGGGAAAAACTATCGAATTGATTGTTTCTCTTTTTCTTGATTCTTCCTGGACTTCGACCACGTTTTAGTTTGATTCGCTCCTTGCTTGATATCGTTTACATTAGTATATGCGCTTCTAGTTTGGATACCTAAACGACTTCGACAAATCATTTTCCTTTGACCCCAGCAGCGGCGACTGTTTGAACTGGGAGTGTTGTGGGTCGCCGCTCGTTTAACATTACGAATTTAAAACAACCACTCGCTTCCCTATAATCATTTCGATAACGTTCATTACTGTCATGATTCGGGAGAAAGTGAGATGATTATATCCTCCTGAAACATGGCCGCTAAATTCGTTATCAGCACTCAGGCGGAGAACAACTAGATCCTTCTCCTGAATCCTTTCGGCGAAGCTGAAGCGATGTGTCGAGAATTCTAACCTGTTCTATGGTGAAATGTATTCTCCGAGAACATTGTGACATAAAAAACGGGGAAATCTGCTGAATGAATTGAAAATAGACCTGTCTGAAATACCGTAGGAGACAAAGCAGAAACAACAAGGACGTGGGGAACGTGACGAGAAGCCTACAAGATGAAAGGACTTGGGTGAAAGTTGCGGTAATAGACCGAGAAATTTTTGTGATGACTCGGACATAAAAAACGTTGAAATACTGGAAGGACGAATGATGGCAGAATATCTCAAGCTAAGGCCGAACATGAGGAATCGAAAGATTCGGCCAGAACGAGTGAGGGCGCATCTAATGAAGCGGTTCGAAGCAACAAAAAAAAAAGGATCCACCGAGCGCTCCGGCGATAAATTAATGAGTTCGGCCACGTTCAAAAATACGTATACGCTAAGGTGAAGACGTTTTCTGCCTATCGCCGGCGTCCTTCGGTACGTGGTGGTCGCGCTTGATCGGAGGGCCGCCTGGTCTCCGTGAACTTGCTCGGAGGCGAGGCCGAAAAAAGTATAAATCTTGTCTGTGAGAATTGTACGATACGTTCTCGTGGGGCTTTCGCGAACATTCTACGGAGTTTTGAACGACGACTTATGAGTCTTATCGTTGCTTCTCCGTTTAGCTGATCCCTCCTCCCTGTCTTAAAATTCAGCTTCTTCAAATCTTGAGAGAAGATTTGCGACTCTTCGTTCCTTGAATTTATGCGATCTGCATTCCTGTCTTCACCCTTGAGAGTGAAATCTGAAAACAGATCGCTGGAATTATTTCTCACATGTTTTTCCATTCCTGTTCGTCTGACTCTGATTCTCAAGAAAGTAATTCTCTTTTCAGGTGAGCGAATTCCTTCGATCGATCGTGAGAACTCTCGGAAAGCACCCTCGGAATCCCAATTCATTCGAGGTGATTCCGAATCGAGGAGTCAGATCAGCTTCGAGGGATTTGAAGAATGTGGCGACGATGTCCAATATTCAAAATTGTTCTCCCCTTCTCTTGTCGACATAGAATGGAACGAAGTGTGATTTCACTCCCCGATGAGACGCAGTTGAGATCTTATCGAAACGATCCCGAACTTCCGATTGATTCAGGCTGCTTTGGTTTCCGACAGCGACGCGATAGTTGCTCTCATTCGACAAACTCGAATCCATCCGGCATGGATGGAAGCATAAGACGGGCTTTCGCTTCGAAAGTGCCGTTCGTCGGATTGTTTACTCGCGGCATGTGTTGTCCGTCGACGACCCGGTGCCGCGTGAAGTCTTTCGGGCGACGCAATCCACCACTGACACAGAAATGCCAATTACTTTGATGGCAACCCTTCCATTGCAAAGCAAAGACGCTTTTTTTCTGAATGTATTCTGCTGGCGGGGGTGTGTCCACCATGAGCCATACTTCCACCGCTCCATGGGATCTGGGAGAATGGCGAAAAGGGAAAAAACGAAGCGGCCAAGAGGTGCAGCCGGGGCTGCACACAATACGGAAGTGACCTCTTCGGTGACTAATTTTCCTTCTTGATCAAACACCAAATCACTCCGAAAGAACGATCGAGCGAGCGTCTAGTGAAGGGCTATCGCAGGAAATCCGCTGTAAACCCTTCAACTCATCTCTTTCGGATTGTTCCACGAGCTGTAAATTTCCTCGCAACGCTCGAGCGCCGAACTGAAGAGACGACGATTGATTTCCCCTGAATTTCTAAACGAAGCAAATCAAATCCCTGCTTGTTGTCTTCTGACTCGCTTTTCTGAATTTTTCGGAACGGATCAGGTCGACAACCTGGAGACCGGAGGAGAACCGTTCTTGGGTATTTCATCATCGACTTTGCCCACGTAAAAATCAGATTGGAATTCTTCAATTCAATTATTGTGAAGCGGCAGCTCTCTCGCGTAAATACTCTCGCGCCACCGTTAGCACACTCACTTTGATTTCGTTGTGAAGTTCAAGCAGACATCGCTCCTCAACGGGCAAAGGGGCCTCCGGGCGCGGCCGAAGCGATGCCCTTTTTAGCTAACAGAATCATTCTCTTCTTCATGAATTCGGATCACGGCCCTGTTCAACAAACGGAAGAGAAAAACACACCAAAACCACCTCCTAGGGAGAACTCTGTCTCCCTCTGAGTACGTCCGCTTCCCGCAGGGCTCGAATCAAATCGAGCGACACCCGTCCAATTTGAAGAATTCGATCTATGGGCAAGATTCGTTTCTTTCTTTTTTTCGATTCCATTTCGTTCGAACCTTCGCCATCACCGTTCCGGCAGCCGGGAAAACAATTTCTCGTTAGACGGATCCTATCGCTGTTGTACAGTGGTGCTTGTTGCCTGGTACCTGACCGGGCGTCTGAGTCGAGTCGGAAGCATTCTGCGCGATACTAAGGTGTCGTCTTCATTCCAAGACTACCAGCATAATCGAGTTCTAGCGGACGTAATATTACGGAATCGCGAATCATTTATTTCTCTGTTAGTCAGTCACTTGACTCGCGCTCAACTATGGATGTTCTTTCCTCGTCTGATCGCTACCCAAAATGCTTCGGCCAATTTTCGATGATATTCCCAACGTTTTCCATGATTCGATCCCTCTATCGATCGATTTGATGGAATCCTAATCGTGTATCGATCGAGCCTGATCTCGAAGCTGTTGCTTTTTGTTCTGGTTTTTGTTTAATGAAGCTCAAGGGTGATTTCCGCTCTGTTTGTCCTCTCCCAGAATCATTCGCCTATTGGAACATCGAGCTTATCCCGAGACAAGTGGGCGATTATCTTCGAACAGAGATAAAGTCAGAAAAATCTTCCGCGGTATTCAGTGAAAACTTTCGGATCGTTTCCGCTGTCAAGTGTTCGTTTTCTTAGTCAGCTCTTCAGTGGGCCGTCCGATGACTTGGCCGAAGGAAACGGACCAGGTGGAAGTTACGTTGTAATGATGGCAATACTTCAAAGCGTAATTGTGTCCATCATACGACGAGCTCACACCCGATCCGGCGAGGCTTTGTTCGCTTCTGAGGAGCTTTGCGGATCATCATGATTTCGGACGGGTGGAATCACTCATCTTACATCTTGGACTCGTCTCAGTTTTCATTCTCTCTCTTGGGTGTGCAAATTTCGTATTGTTTTGAAAAATGTATCGGTGAAGTACCGCCGATCGAGGATTCTGTTTTCCTCACGGTTCAATTCTTTCTCCACATATGTCGGTGAGTCCAGCGGGCAGTTAGTGACTGGTCGACTGCTTTGTCGCTCGGTCGGTTGGTCGGAATGGAATCGGCTTTAGAATCTATCAATCTTGCTAAGCTCTGCCCGATGTGACATGGAAGTGGTGGCATGGTGCGATATTGGCTCTTTTTTCATTTTAATGTGAATTCCAAAGGTGACAGACGTAACACAACATCAGGGAGCAGCGACGAGAGGAGATTCGCACAGATATCGTTCCGAAAGAGGAAAATGTGAAGGGAGTCAAGGAGGAGATGGCCCCGTGGAGATAGGACAAGGGTCAGGGTTTTTCGATCCATCTACTCGCCGATAACGAGCACTTATGCGTATGTTTATGTCAACTTTGACGTCGATCAGTCGACTGGTTTGCTTGGCACCGTTCCGCCGCTGATGGCACTTCAGTTACCTGAGAAATGTTCGGAGCCAAACGAGTCCAGTTTCTCTCTCTGCGGCGGAGTTCTACGAGACTTTGGGTGCAAAAAATTACTTTACTCACTTTCCGTGAGTTATGACCGTCCGACCTTGCTTGATGAATGAAATAATTCATCGAAACTCACAACAAACGAAGAAAACGCGGCTGTGTTGCTCCATTGTTTGTTCGTTGCGTGTCCGGACCGACCGATCTGGGAGTTTCTTGGGATAAGAGTCGATCTGGCTACGGCCCATGGAAGCATGAAGATATATCTCTTCTGGACGAAAGTGTCCGGAAATCTCGCTTGTTTTCCGTCCAGTGATCAGCGGTCATTTTTTTTGTCTACGATTCGTCATGTTTCCACGATTTCTCAGTCCACCTTTTAAGGGCTTCCAAATCCAGAAGTGTGACTACAGCCCCGGCCTACGGACACGGCTTCGAACTGAAGACCTCGGCGTTTCGATTACGATTGCCTTTCATGGATCGAAATATGTAATCGTCATCGAGTTTTGATTTCGATACCCTCTTCGCAAGCTCCTTCCCTCCTTCTTCGTGTTTCCCCGGAGTTTGAGACGATGAAGGTTCAAGAATGTCCCATGTATCGAACTCGGCTGAAAACGTTCGTCGACTCCTTTTGCCAGATGAGAGAGTAACTTTTGGAGCAGAACGAATCTGAGCCTCGTGGTATGCAGTTTTATCAATAAGCTGCTGAATCGACAGAATGCTTTGATCGAAGACCTTGTTGGTTTGCTTCGTTCTTAATGTTATCTCGCTCTTCGAAAGGGGCATTGCGTTGACGGAATGAAAGCGAGCGAACGAGCTGATCCAGCCGAAGAAAGAGATATTCGAGCCAATCAAAGGCCGCGATTGTCGTTCGTTCTAATCGTTCCTTCACCTTTCTCGGTACTCGAAAATGTCTTTCTTCATATCCGCTCGTTGGAATTCGAAGCTCCGGTGTCAGACGGCGTTCTCTGACAATCTGGAGTCGTTTGTTGCGGTATCCGGATTCGACAAGAGAAAGGATTAATCCACTGTTTTCTCTCCTTCTTGTTTTCGGAAAGAATCGTTCTCTTGGCGTTTCAAAGAGGAAATGATCAAATGGAACAAGTTCAGGGAGTCATTCGCTCGATTACACACCCTGTGGAAGTTTTCCACGCTGACGCTTGTTGCGGTAGCGTCTTTCCAATAGATTTACTCCGGGATCAGTCATTGTTCAGGTTGTGATATACAACCGCAGGGCGTGCGTCAACGTCCACAAAATCGAATGCGTTCATTACACACATAACGCTTCACTTCGCAGCCTTGAGAGATTTTAATCGAAAGACGTTCACCCAGCAATATCGGTTTCGGCGCCAGCCTCTAGTTTTCGATTCGTCGGGTCGGTAGATCGGTGTCCGATGTGGAACCGTGATCCGTGGGCTTCCTTATTGGACCGGCTATACGAGCTTCGTAGATTACGTCGCCACGAAACTCAGATCGGTCGCTCGGAACTCGATCTCGGTCAAACCGCACACATCTTGAGCGGAGAATCCGTAGAGTGTGGCTCGGGATTCTCGTTCGCTTCTCTCGGCGTACGGGAATCGTAGCTTTCGTGATGACGAGTTCGCTTCCATGCCGGAAGAACACGCGTCGTCGTATCTGCTCCGTAGGGAGTAGCGCATGATAATGACGTGGACAATCACCGTAAAGCAGAAAAATGGAAGAAGAGGTTCCGGCAGAGATGTGTTATGCGCCGAATGAGATTTACACGGACAGCCCGGCGGTTTCCGTCGATGCTGAAAGGCATTCCGTTCGCGCCCCCGCAAGTGCAAAAAAAAGAAACATATTATACAACGTTACGTTTGGTCAGACGTGCGCGGCGCCGGCAGAGCGTATTCCAAGATTTGCGGTCGGCTGCCGTGCAGTAAATTTCTCTATTTCGTAACTTTTGAGACGCTGCGGCGTTCGGTGGATTTTCTGCTAAACGCTTCCTTAGATTTCCGACTGCATCTTCACTCAGTCAGTCGTGCGATCAATCACCGAGTCTTCCATTGAGTCACTTTCGGACGACATTTCAAGAAATCAGAGCGTGCGTTGGAAACGTTGACGTGTCGAAAGTAGCGGAGATAAAATTCTCTGACGGAGAAAGTGGGCTCTGATTAGTTGTGTACGAACTAAGCTTGAAGTGAGCGCCGAAGGCTGTTCGGGCGGCGCTCGAGTGTCGAATAGCAACTTCATTATTCAACCAATAATAACAGAGACGACGACGACGATGATGATGATGGTCCCTACAGAGATATTGAACTGCGTCCCTGATCGAGCTTTCAATGGAAATTAAGTAATTTTCGCTTTCGATTCTCGCGTTGCTAAAGAATCATTTTTCTGTCCGTTCTTGCGAAGCCCTATAATTCAGAGGTCACTCGGCTGTGAGGAGAACATTGAGAAAAAATTACATCCGAAAAAACGGTCCAAACGTTTAGTGCCAATACGAGGTGTGCAGTAGGCTCCGCTTAATCGACCCACTTTGGGCTCCATTGTACTTTTAATTTGTGGGCCCTGCGTGATTCTCTTTGTGTCGTCCAAGTGAGACGCGCGATCGGGGAGCCCAACTCCATTCATGCATCGAGTGAATTATATCAGCGATGTATGACCAGAAACAATGTTGACCGCGCTTTAGAATTCATGGCGGAACAGAAAGGGTTCTAGCTCCTCTGACCCACTATTGCACGGTACAAAGAGTGCACATTGTGCGTCTTCTTGAAGATCTAACACCACACGATTGTATTCTCTGGACCCTGCCGACACTCGCTCGGGGCGATTTCCGTATGCGATATGTCGTCTTAACGTATTTACGTCTCCATACATAGCTCGACAGACCAACCATACTTGGCCCCCTTCTATTCTGAGGGCTTCAATTCTGAAGACGCAGCTCGCTTGTTGTATTGTATGAGAGGGTTTGTTGTTTCGCTCGACGTCTGTGGCTATAGATGTTTCAAATTAAATTTCCGGTTTACGGTTGACGTTTTCGGTGTGGGTGGCGGCTGGATCCTCTGTTCGGTCCGTTTGATTCGTTCGTTTGGGATCCATGTACACGATCTCAACCTTCGGAAGGTTTCGAAGATGAAGATCCGTGGAGGTTTTCTGTCGGAATTTTCCGTCGCTACCACGTGCAATAAATAAAATAGTTCGTGTGTTTATCGTCACGGAAGTTTTTTCGGAACAAAGTCGAATGAACAACGGGACAGCAACCCACAAAATTATCAGCGATGGCTTCTCGCGCGTGCGTTCCAGAAGCGAATGCAATGATCCACTTTTCAATCGATGAAAATGAAAGTTCTCTCCTGAAGGGAAGCGGGGGATCACCGGAGCTGATTCTCGCTCAATGGAGTCGGACAGAAATCGGAACAAACATAGCGTGGACATAAAACTGAAGGAGTTCAATTAGAAGATTGATTTGTGGCTCATGATGTGGGACGCCGATAAGCCGAGCAACTACATATGAGGTGTAGTTGTCACAATGCGGTGCTGTCTCCCAGTGACACAGATGAGGATGATCGGCTCCTTTTCTTGTGTTTCTGAATTCCTTGTTTTTCTTGTTTTAAGCTCATTCTTCTGGGTTGACAAATTATTCTCTTGCTTTGCTTTTCGGGGTCGTGATTGGTTCAACCTTCCGCCTTATCGCCTAATCCGAATCTTTCACTCATTATGGGTTCTAGACCCTGTGGGCCAAAAGAAATCGACGGATTGGGCTTATCCACAAGCACCGACGATTCGTCGATCGGTCGGTCGGTCGGTCTCAGGAATCTGGTCGAAAACTCGCTCGTTTGAAATTATCTGCTCGGCATTATTCGTTCGGAAACATTCGCAAATGGCTTTCAGTATGATTTCGTCGGATCATCCGTCCTGGATAGCTCGCGTTCGTTCGGAATCTTCTCGTATCTACGACAGGCAATACCGTTCGCCAATCCGCGCGTTCCGTCGAGAATCTTCTCGGCTTGAACCTCTTCGACCAAGAAACGGTTGCTTCATTGCGCTAGAGTTCAAACTTCCGAAGCGATGGAGCGTCGGAGAAACTAGTGTTCCGAAATCCAAGGGGGAAACGCGACACCGATGACCGGGGGTTGATTATTCAATTATTTTTCTGGTTGTGGGTGGCGGTCCGCTCATTGTTTAGACGGGCTGTCGCGCCGTTTTGAATTCTCGGTGTCAAATGTTTTCTTTTCCGGCGAACCCAGCTCTGGTGCTCGAGCTTAGTCTCAGGTCGGACCCAGATCCGTAAACTTTCTTTGTGCTCTACCAGAAACACCTTTTGAATCGAGCCGCGCCTTTCCTCGCCGATCTGTCTGAATATCAACCTATCGTTGTTTCGTCTCTCGTCCTTTTGCTCGAGAGATAACATCACAGCCACTCGAGCGACGAGGGTGGACGACACCTCACAATCATTCTCCGAATTACAGCATGTATGACATCGGACGACCCTGAAAATATCCACCAGACAGAATCGGACAAGCAAACAAACGTTCGGCATCCCGCTAAATGAGCAGCTGCGTACGATGTCGATTTATAACAACTGAGCTGATAACAACTCTTCGATGTCTCGTCTTCTATTAATACCGCGTATTCTCATGAGAGAGGGATTCGTTCCTCGGTAGACTCGTTACGAGTTCTCGATCAGTTCCGCGTTCTGGAAATCAAACCACGGAGCGACGAATGTTCCGAAAAACAGGAACCTTCGGAAGATCTTGGATCGCGAGGCAAATCCCGCGGCTCTGCGATCTCTGAGTGTGTGACGTAGTCGTTCGAACAGAACCGTGTTGTCGTTCTCGTTGGCCGAGAGTGAGGAACTGAGCATTGTTTGAAGTTTCGGCTCTTGTTGAGCTTGAGGTTCGGGGCAAGGGGAGGCCGCAGGCAGCACCGCCGCCGCCGCCGCAAGATCCACCGTCAACGTAAGTATGCCAAGAATGAAAGAATTCTCATCGGCTAGCCCGACTTCAGGTTGTTTCAAGAAGATCGCCGCTCTTCAGCTTATCCATTGGTGAGGTCTCGACGGCGAACGATCGAGAAACCTTCTTTCCCTCTCGTGTGGTGTCGATCGTGGGGTAGCAGAAGCGGCGGCGGCGGCGGCAGAAGCAGAAACATTGGCGTTCAACTCTCTCCGAAACGAAACGCTACTCGACTCCCAAAGACTGGCGGTGTTGTCGTTCAACAAGCGAGCGAGATTCATGTGGAACCCTAACTGTGAAGGACCTCTCTCAGTCAGTCCGTACATCCGTCATTCAGAGTCTCGATATCAGACAGTCGAAGTCTCTCCATTGGAGCTCGACTTCCTGCTCTTGATCTCCTCAGAAAAGTCGACTCGTTTTGCGTTGTTTGTGTGGTTCTCAATCGGGAAGGGAACAGCGATGTGACAGCCCTTGTTTGTGTGTGCAATGGATAGAGGATGAAAATCTAAACGCAACCGCACGCTCTCCTTGGAGCGCACCAGCAGGTTACACGATGGTCTGCGGACACAGTTTCTCGAGATTGAAAACGATACGTAAGTTCGCTCCTCGGTCTTCTTGTTTCAATTTGGACTTTTCCGTCGACATCGGTTGAAACCACTCCTTTATTGATACTGATTGCGTCGTTCGTACTGTGATTTACACAGCGGCATCTGTCACTTCGTTCATCCTGAGGGTGTGTATTTCCTCTCGAGGAATTGCGTGCAACTAGAGATTGAAGACGCTCTGCTTCATCATCCGGTCGTGTGATGTCACTTGCGTGGCGAATCCCCCTAAGTGCTCGACTTTGTGTGTATTTTGTGTCCGCTACGTCGCTCACGTCGCGGTGATCAATCTTCTGCCGCTGTTGCGGCTCACGAAGCTAACGTCTCCAAGTAGAAAAACTTGGAAAACGCTTGAGAAAAACACCGCACTGAACGTGACGTTATCAGACGACAAGATGCGTTGTTCATATCCGGCAAATTCCACATGATGATTTCGACGACATCAATCGTCGAGTGCTTGCGTGGTGGCTCGGCCGCTGTTCGGATTTCGCTCATTTCGTTCCTCCGCTCGCTCGCTCGCTCGCTCGCCCGCCCAATCAATCGTTCGATATCCCAGCGGTCGTGTTTGTTGACGAAGCGATCGCATTGTTTCTTCTGTCAGCTATTGCTCCATTGGTAACGTCGTCATGATGTCACGAAATTTCGGCTCAAATCGAGAGTGCATTCCCTCCCGCCGTTCGGAAGTCTTGATCTTGAAATCTATGCTTTTAACGCAGTCAACTTTTTGAATTCGCCAAATCCACATATCCGGAGAACGGTTCAAAGTTCGATCTTCGACCGTGCGTTGATTCCCATACGAAGAAAAGATTTGTTGAAGAATTTTTTGATGATTTTCAGGAATGTCTACGGACGACTCGACAGATTCGACAAGCTCATCGCCGTCCGAATCGCCGCCCCCTCTACCCCCGTTAACTGATCATCCACATCTTACGATAAACCACGTTCCGATGGGCCTCGAGCCGCAATCAGCGTTCATAAGGAGATCATTCCATAAGAATCCGAGGTTACCCGGATCGTACCGTTTGTCAAAACTAAACGGTTCCTCCAGGTGAGCAATGAATGCCAGCCCAATGAATTTCCAGTGCGCCCATTTTCTTCGGCATTCGCGGTCAAATGATTGATTGACATTCCGTAATGACTGATTCGAAGTGGGTGAAGTACACAGTTTGTCTCACTTATCGTTGTACCCCTGCCAGGAACTCGTACGCGGATTCTGAATCAGAGAATGATTTGCCCGATAACGCGATCGCGTCAGGAGAGATGAACAAACTCGCATTCAGCCGAGGGAGCACGCAAAGACAAAGTATCACGTCGATGCGATCCTTGCCCGCACGAATGTTCGACATCCACCCAGCAAGACATGAAAGGTTCGACTTCTCACTGCTTACTTCGACTTCAATTTTAATATCTTACCGTGAGGTCTCTCAACCTCGAAAATAAACATCTGGAAAACATTTTCCAAATCGGGACGAAAGTCACGGACGAGGCAGAAAAACGATTCCAATCCTTTCGGTTCCACTTCCCTGATTCTTTTTTGACTGAATGGATTCTCTTTCCACAGACGACGCGCAATAATTCCAATCTCGACGAAGATGGCGTCTCGTGTGATCTCGAACGCAACCGGTGACCTCGGAGCCTCACATGTCGACTGCAGAGATTTCACGACGATGCCCCTGTCCTTGTCGCGAGCACCTTCGGCCTCTTCCTCGCCAAGCCTTCATCACGGGCAGCGAATCGCAGAAGAGGTTGAAGTTCCGTCGTTCGTGACGTTCAAGCCACCATATGGACGGAGCAGCATTTGCAGCTCTGACGATTGCAGCACGAGTGAATGCAGCAGTTCGCCTCACAGCACCGTTCGACGAACCGGAACCTCGAGCTCCCCGGACCTTCTCAAATCAACACTGCACTGGTTCAAGGATCCCGCATGCCGATTGTCGATGTCGAGCCAAAGTTCTTGGTTCTCCGACGACGAACTCTACTCGATGCGCAGCAAGTAGGACGCTTCGCATGGGATTTACTTCGAGCTGATGGAATTTAGCTAAAACTATCTAATGTACAGCAATCGGATCGTGAAGCAGGCGCGATGGGCTCGGAACCCGTCGGTCACAACCTGCGTTCGCTGTCGACTGAATAATAATCTAATGTATCTCTGAAAATCGGAAGAAATCACTTCGTTGTGGAAACGCAAACAAATGGACACGTTGAAACAAACGGACAAATCACATTTTCGGAATGTTCCTATTTCCTGCAGACTTCTTATTTTCGAGAAGAACGAATAGGAACCCTGACGCCGTTCTGCTCACGAGCGAGTTCGGCTTGATGTTATTTATTCTCTTGGCAATTCTTACCACCCAAGTAAGAAGCAGAAGACGAAGACAAACTAGGAAGACACGAAAAACGCTCTCGATGAATCAGGGCCAGCTAGTCACACACACATACACAAACACATCCGAACGAACGAACAAACAAACAAACTATTTCTCACGCAACAACTTTACCGGACTGGATGGACAATGACAAACAACACAAAAACAAACAAACAAACATACGTACAATGAATACGCAAACCTCGATGTTTGCATTTTACCGTACCGACATTAGTAAGTTGGAACCGTGGAGATTGTCCACGGTCTACCTCGGAAAACAGGCTATCAAGTGGAATGTAAGACGTAATAAACCGTCAGAAAATTATGCGTCCCTTCAGAAAACAACAGAATTTTGGAACATAGTCCGTTGATATGAATCAAAAACGATTTTCCCTGCTTATGTAAATAATATAAATATTGCTGGGTGTACTTGTGGCCTTCTCGAGCGTTTCGCGGGGTTGAAAAAAAAATCAAAATCTAGAGGAAGATTCCGTCGGAGAATACCGTTCGGTATCTCTAGCGGAGAATTCTCCTCTTTCCCTCGCGGTGAGGCCCTGACATTCTCTTGACTCGAATTGAGACAGAAGAAAGATTCCGGCTGGACCTTCCCATCAATTGTCATTGTCACTTTATCTGAGAATCGATAATTTTCAGCCAAATCCGAACCAGAACCAGTTCTTGCTCGAACTTTTACAAGAATCAGACTCCGCGAAAATTATCCGATATTCATTTCGCGACATCCTTCTCGAGGTGGAAGATTCGGGACGAAGGGGGAAAACAAATTGACAAGTGAACGCCACAATAATCTACTGGACAATAGGGAGACGAGGAAATGTACATAGAATAATCGCTGTCGATGTGCTAGCGTGCCAGACGCAAAATTTAATGTATTGAGTGGAGAGGACAATGAATAGAGAGAAAGAGAGGAAGCATGAAAATAAATTGATGATTATTCTTCCCGGTGGTGTGTTCCATTTGTTTTACAGAGGAATCGAGAACATTATCTGATCCTTTGGGATCGGGGCGTGTTGTGGGATGACGAAGCATTATCTTGGGGCTATGATTGAGTTCTCAAACTCGAGGGAAAGCAGAATGAATCAATATGCAGAGGTTTTCGAATAATTTGGACTTTTGCTGGTCATGATAGGGAAATAGAGAGAGAAAGAGAATCCGTTGTAATGAAAGGAATCCGAGTACTTTATCGTCGGGCATACTACTTCCACACCTTCTTGAGAGCAATATCTTTGTCTGAATTCTTCTCCATTACTTTGGTCACCGCCATGAGGAAGTCCTCCTGATTCACATGGCGCCTGCGCTCCCTCAGGGCGTACATTCCCGCCTCTGTGCAGACAGCTTTCATCTGAATCAGAGAAAAAACGGTATAAAAGCAAAGATTTAAAGGTTTCAGGAGATTAGATTCCAGAGATATATATATATAACTTTTGCCCCAATGATCAGCTAGAGCTCGGGTTACGCAGATCGAGTGCTCAAAAACATGAATAGATCTGAACTGTCCGAATGCAGAGCTTTCGATTTTCGTGTAGACCTCTCACCTCTGCGCCGGAGGCGCCTGTCATTTCAGCGGCAATCTTCTTGAGATCGATGCCCCTCGTCAGGTTCATTTTCCGAGAGTGAATTTTCAAAATATCATGACGAGCTTCATCATTAGGCGCTGGGAACTCGATTTTTCGATCAATTCTCCCAGGTCTCAGCAAGGCGGGGTCTAAGATATCGATTCGATTCGTAGCCATGATGACTTTTATGTTTTTGGAAGCCTCGAAACCGTCAAGTTGATTCAGCAACTCCAACATCGTCCTCTGAACCTCCGAATCCGCATTTGTGCCACCGTCGTTGCGACTGCTTCCAATCGAATCGATTTCGTCCATGAAAATGATCGACGGTGCTTTCTCTCGGGCCACGACAAAGAGCTCGCGAACCATTCTAGAACCTTCCCCGATGAACTTTTGTACCAACTCTGAGCCCGAAACTCTCATGAAAGTGCAATCGGTGTGGTGCGCAACCGCTCGAGCTAGCAATGTCTTCCCGGTTCCAGGGGGCCCGTAAAGCAAAACACCTTTCGGCTGCTCAATACCGAGGGCCTCGAAGAGCTCGGGGTGCTTTATAGGTAGTTCGACTACTTCTTTGATCTCTTGGATCTGCTTATCAAGGCCGCCGATCAGGTCATAGGAGGAATCCGGAACTTTTTCAACTTTCATAAGAGAGACAATCGGATCTACTTTACTCGGCAGGACCCGATGGAGGGAGTAGGAATCGTTGCGGAGAGCCACGCGAACGTTTGGTTTCAATTCGTCCAGCTTGACTTGCTTCGAAACTTCGACCACAAACTTCCCCTCATTCGGGATTTTGACGTAAACTTTGTTCTTATCGATGACTTTCACAACTTCACCAACGTGCGATGGTGGCTCTCTCAACTTTTGGAGCTCGGTTCGCAGGTTTTTGACCTGTGAATTGACTTCGTTGCGCTGCGCTTCAAGTCGGCGAACGGTCTGGGTTTTATCCATGATTTTGTTGAGCAAATTCTCAATCTTGAAAACCATATAATGTTGAATGGCTCCATTACACTGACGGTGTTTGTGAGGATTTCTCATGAAGAGCTCTATCCGATCTGAACCTACGATCAGATTAAGTTCTTTCGCATAACGTGATTTGTCGATCACGAACTTCATTGCCGCTCGCGAAAAGACAGCGATTGTGCACCGAGGTACTTTTATTGGTGAGGTTTCAGCCGGACAGACAGTTGACAGACAGGTTCCGAACCCTCGAACAAGCAGCCCACATATTAAAGTATTTGCGGTAATCCAGATCGTCTTGCGAATTGGTTGAGTGTATGTACATCGCGGACCCCTATGCGAATTTCAATTGGATCCACAGATCGCAAACCTCAGACAAGCTTCCGGCACGTTCTGATAGTTCTCAGATTGATTTCAAAACCGATTCAAATCGATGTAGAAGTGAAGGATGAGAATCTCCGAAACACATGGCTCACAGAATTCGCGCAGTCCCGCGACAAGCGACGGAGCTCTCGAGGTACAACAATAATACCGGTCCTGGGGGGAAGAAACGGGTCATTATCGAATGTCGACACTCATCCAAATGAAGTGCCTCTAACGTCGCTTCTGGGAATTAGTCCAAATATCCAATTTTCTGTTCATTTTTTAAAAGCTCCCACTCGCCCTCTTTCCCGTTTCGTGAAGCCCGGGGAAAATCGAACTCATGGATGCCGCCATTTGTGAATGAATGCATTCGCTCATCTGATGGAAAATTTCCTCGCCTTCGGAACTCGATAAAGCTCGGCCTATCGCCGTAGGGCGTCAACCCATCCTCGAATCAATCGTCATTGATTCCTAACAGAATCGAACCCTCGATCTCGACCCAACAAGGAAGGAGTCGGTGAGTAGAATTCAGCGCGCGCCCGAACTCAAGCACAGCCACAACAAAACCACGCGCACCGACTCGTCGCGAGCCGCCCGATGACAGAAGTGGTTCCGAGCAAGATCATCCACTGCCGAATAAAGCGGCGGCTCCGTGAACGCGTGATCAGCGTGTGTGTTGAATTTTGTTTGAATTAGAAGTTGCTCCAGCGGAAGTTTCAACGCAAAATGAAGGCCATGCAGAGACCGATTATCCTCCTCAAAGACGGCACCGAGTCGCACCAAGGCAAACAACAAGTAGTTTCAAATATCAACGCTTGTCAAGTCATCAGCGATGCGGTGAGGACTACATTGGGTCCTCGTGGAATGGATAAGCTGATGGTCGATTCCAAAGGTGAGGATCTCATGTCATGCTGCATTTTAGTCTGGGAAGCGTCGTCTTCATTTGGCATTTGCTTCAAATAGCTCCTTACGACCTGAGCTCTTTAAATCCGGCTCGATTCATCGACGATGCGCGTTAGGAGCGGCATGCCCTTATATGGGCGGGACCTCCCAAAACTTACGATATAGTTCATTTCTCGAACGTGATTCTGCAGTTTGAAGTCGATAGGTGAAGTGAACGATATATCTGATGACCAGTATACGAGCCCCGAGAGGCAAGAACTATGTTTCGACTCTCGATCTTGCTTCAGACTTGGAGCCTTCCTTGGAGTGCCCAGAATGGTCATTTGTTTTGTGTGACTGAAATCAATTGTGTCGCTCAGTTCCGCGAGGAAATCATCTGGTCTTAAGTAATAGGTCCTAGTGACAATAAGCCGCTGACATTACGAAACCCTAATTCAAATTCTGTCAACAGGAAAAACCATCATCTCCAACGATGGAGCAACCATCATGAAACAACTTGATGTTGTGCATCCAGCGGCTCGAACTCTCGTCGACATCGCCAAGAGTCAGGACTCCGAGGTCAGTACTCTTCATTCTGCTTCAAGTCTGATGCCTAGAGATCGTGTTCAAAGAACATACCTCACTATAGATCCTATCTTGCTGATGTAATGAAGGCTTTGTGAATGGATGGAATCATTTCTCTATACTATCCAGGTTGGTGATGGAACGACGTCGGTCGTCCTCCTCGCTGGGGAATTTTTGAAGCAAGCGAAGCCGTATGTGGATGAGCATGTCCACCCTCAGGTCATTGCCAAAGCTTACAGGAAAGCTTCATGCATGGCCATCGAGAAAATCCGTGAAATCGCCGTTACGGTAGGTCTAAATCCATAAAGCTGATCGACTTAATTGAAGTATATCCTTTGCTGATCAAGATGGAATAACAGTTAGATCGACGGATAGAGAAAACAAAATATTGTAAACGATTCCAGCGAAAAGTTGGTGGAGGGGGTGAGAATTTCTATGTTGGCAAAAACGTTAGTTCTCACGACATTTGGATCAACGCATGTTTTGAATCTTGGGTTCCATTTCTCACGTCGGAGCTAGAGATTCTGTGTATTCATGTGTTCGATTTCTCTTAGGTCGACAAAGGAAACGAAACGAGAGCGTTGTTGGAAAAATGCGCGATGACGACCCTAAGCTCGAAACTTGTCGCCTCGAAGAAAGAGTTCTTCGCTAAGATGGTCGTCGACGCTGTGATGCAACTTGATGAGCTTCTGCCGCTGAACATGATTGGTGAGTCCGATCTCCGAAGGCTTCCTTCATTAACTCGCTTTTTCATTTGATGATGTTTCAATTTTCCGTCTTGCTCCCGGATTCCTTGAAGAATCAGCCGGTGAATCACAACGTTAGCTGATTATTCATTCTTTCTATGGTATTTCAGGTATCAAGAAAGTCTCAGGAGGAGCTCTAGAAGACTCGTTGCTCGTATCTGGTGTTGCTTTCAAGAAAACGTTCTCTTATGCTGGATTCGAAATGCAGCCGAAAAATTACAACTCGCCGAAAATCGCTCTCCTGAACATCGAACTGGAGCTCAAGGCTGAACGAGACAACGCTGAAGTGAGAGTCGATAACGTTGAAGAATACCAGAACATCGTCGACGCTGAATGGAATATTCTCTACGACAAACTCGCGAAGATCCACGCATCCGGAGCGAAAGTCGTTTTGAGCAAACTGCCAATCGGTGATGTCGCCACCCAATACTTCGCCGACCGTGACATGTTCTGTGCAGGACGAGTGATTGATGAAGATCTCAAGAGGACAATGAAAGCTTGTGGTGGTTGCGTGCTGACAACGGTTCAGGATCTCAAAGACTCCAACCTCGGATCTTGCGAGAACTTCGAAGAGATTCAGATCGGTGGCGAGCGCTACAACATTTTCACGGGTGAGTTCTGTGAACAGATTTCGTTGCTGCATCTCTATCCAGGGTTCGATCTCCTTCTAACTCTTCCGCTTTTCGACTCCAGGATGCCCCAACTCGAAAACCGTGACGATGATCCTCCGAGGAGGTGCGGAACAATTCATCGAGGAGACCGAGCGTTCTCTGCACGATGCCATCATGATTGTCCGCCGTGCCGTCAAGAACGATGCCGTCGTTGCTGGAGGAGGCGCCATCGAGATGGAATTGAGCAAATACCTCCGAGACTATTCGAGAACAGTCGCCGGGAAGGAGCAGCTGTTGATCGCGGCCTTTGCCAAGGCACTCGAGATCATTCCACGACAACTGTGCGACAATGCTGGATTCGACGCGACCAACATACTCAACAGGGTGAGTTCGCTTCAAGAAATTTCCAAATTCAATCATTTCCACCGCTTCCCGAGAACCTTTAACTCGGCGGTACGAGTGCTCAGACTCGAGAAATTTTGCACCAGACGAGATAAGGGTTTGAGACTAAATTGTATTCTGAATTCCAGCTGCGTGAACGTCACGCAAAGGGTGATAAGTGGTCCGGCGTCGACATCAACAGGGAAGACATCTCAGACAACCTTGAGGCTTGCGTCTGGGAACCCGCGGTTGTGAAAATCAATGCTCTGACTGCCGCCACTGAAGCAGCTTGCCTAATTCTTTCTGTCGACGAAACGATCAAAGCGCCGCAAAGTAATACCGATCCATCGGCAGGACGACCGTTTTAGATTTGCTCTTTCTGTGTTCTGACGAATAAGGCGATCACTAATAAACTATTGAGACTTTTGAGCTCGCATAACAAAATACTAGGTTTTCGTTCATGTTGAGAGTGTGGCAGAGTTGATATCCCCGTAGTACCTCGCCAGCATTTCAATGAGGGTGTTCATCGGTCATGTCCACGGACTTCGGATGTTCATTAGCGGATGCCTTCTGTGAGCTGAAGAAGTAGTCAGATGAGCAACACCACGAGTCTTGCCTCATGTCGTGGCTGACTGGTGGATACGAATGAAAAGTGAACAGCACAGGGAGAAGAACGTAGTTCCACAACGCAAGAAGACATCATTAACAGTTGCACGCGAGCCGTAGTTGACAGGTGTGTATGTCGCCGCACCTGATGCGTGCGTGCATAATTTGATATGACCAGCTGTAAATGGAAACGGGTCGGACGATATCCACCTCCTAGAGAGCTGTGACTTGAGCTGCATCGGTGTCTCGCGGAGTTTGGAGAAATCAGCTTCAAGACTGGCTTCCAGGCGACTCCCATCCGAGGTCGATGCTGAAATTTCTTGTGCATGCATTCAGATTATGGGCGATCCCCAAGAAGATATAGAAGGACCTCGTTATAACGGACACGGATACAGCAGATGCTTTTTGACGTCGCTGGGAGAGCTTATATTATTATATGGGAGAGCCGTCATGCTAGGCACCGGAAATTTTTTCAGGAACAATTGAGAAGCTTTCCGCAAAATATGCAACAGTTTACAGCATCACTCAATAACTCGTATTTTATTCGTAAGATGAGGAATATACTTTTATTCGTATATTCTAGCTGGCATGACAGCTCATCGATTGACGATTGTGAATTGCAAATTCAAAATCCTGAATGAAATCTCTGATGTAAGCGCTGACTTTGCGCGGCCGAGTTCCCATGAATTTCGGCGAACAGTAGACAACTTATAGACGTAGAGCTATGCTTGGATTACCACTTTCTTCTCGTCATTTTCAGGAGTTTTAAAAAGTCGACTCGAGGTGTTTATCGGCAGATCCCGCATATGGACCGAGAAGCTTATAAGACTCAGTTGAATCTTTTCAGAAATCTGCAAGGGAGAAGCGAAACAACTTCAGAGACTTTAAGCTTTATGTTATCTCAGTATGCGCGACATTCCGACAATTGCGGTTCCCTTCAGCGGCACTCACTTTCTTGGCTTGTCGTCGTTGGCAAAGGCAAAAACAGCAAGCGGAGAGAGCGCTCAGCAACGTCGCTGAAACAATGCCCAGAGCGATCAGCACAATTCTAAAGGCCTTGGCTGAGAGATTGGCAAAAATCGAGAACGAGCGCAAGAAGTTCGATATCTGTGAAGTATAAAAAGATCAGAAACTTGAATGTCTTCCTTTCTGAAAAAAGCGACACCCACTCGATCAATGAGAAACATTTGAGCGGTTTTCAGGTATGTTTGCCAACCTTTGATGAAAAACTAAGTTCTATCGCTCCCTCCGCTTCGCACAATGGCTCCTCCGAGAGCGACCCATCGGAGAAGCAGGTGATCGTATCAAGGTTTGCCTGGAAGCCAGGCTCACAGCTGAAGAACGAGGACTGGTTCACTAGAAGCTTAACTCTCTCTCGAACTGATGAGTGTTCGGGGAGACCGGGATTCCCACAGGTGAGCGGTGGAGATACGCAGATGACCTGATGCTCTCTATCGCATGGTTCAGAATGCCAGCTTCTGGATTCGCTAACGAGGCATTCTGCTTCGGTGTCGGATTTGATTTGGACTCCTCGAATCTTGGTATCGCTCCCATCGACCCACGAATCACTTCCATTCACACGTTGGGCATCCACCCAGAAGCTGGAAGAATCTGGATTTCAGTCTCTCCAAAAGAATGAGTCTTGGGGAACAACACGATCCGCGAATCAGGACACCGATTCCTCAAACATTATCCGCTCACCTTAAGATGGCCTGCTCGTAAGACGTTTCGAAGAATTTCAGGACGTGGTAATCGAGAAAACTTTGGAATTCCCGTGATGTTGGCGTCACCAGGGACCCGCCATGCAGCTCGCAAAGCAACGATGCGTTGTCGTGAGTGTTTTGACCAAGAAATTGAACACACTTATTCTGGAAGAGGATTTTCAGAGAATTCATTGACTCTGTATTCCAGGCAAAGGCTTCAGACACTGCTCGAACAATTTCAAAAATTGAGAGTCATCGCTCGAGATTTTCACCTCAAAGATGTATCTCGCCGTTTCTGGGACCAAGCGACTTTTTGACGGACAAGCGTCGTCAATCGAAAGACCGGAGTCGCTGTAGACGTTCACTTCGCAGAATGAGACATGGTTGTCTCCTGGTTCCACGATCAGGATAGAGACATACCTGCGGCGATTCGAATCGATGTTGGAAAGGATGCCTTTGGAATTTCTGGATGGGTTTTGAGAGAACTGATGGAGTAACGCTTCTTACCTGCCCACTGCAGAATCATTTTCGCAAACAAACTGTCTCTCGTTGCCCTCATGACCACTGAGTTCTTGTCTCGTGCAGAGCTTATTGAATTTAGAACCTGTCGAAGGATGATGCGAGCCCACTCTGATCTCGATCGTGGAATTCGGTAGAGAAAACTGAGTGAGGATAGTGACAACCTGGGGAGGAAATGTGGCAATCAATTCATGCATAATTCTCTGCCGTCGTTTCTTTCTACCTAGCAGCGGCCCAAAGAACCCGGAATGAAATCATTCGTCATCGAAGGAATGCGGAGCCTGCCATGAAGTCTTGCACCGCTTCGAACAGAGCCCGATCTCGGTCAGCGGTCTCACTTACTCGGACTCTAAACGCTTGGATGGTGTCGACGGACCAGCTGAGTTGTTTTTCGTTTGGGCTGAATGAAACACAGGTTTGTGGATTGCCATCAGCGGCTATATGCGCACTCGCTAACTCGTCAGCCTGAGCACTCATGTGACATCGACTTCCCTCAGCAACTTCGAGAAATCATTTCGTCTCATATTCAAGCCATTTTCCGTTTGAGCAGGTCGCATTCTCCGATCCGATCAGAGTGTAGCCAGCGTCACATGCGAACCTTGAATGGGGCATGCTGGTGTGAAACTGTTTTCAAGAAGGGGCTTGAAGACAGGGACCATAATGAGGTCTAAGTTGACGGCAAATCGGATTCACTCACCCAATGACGATTCCTTCAGGAAAACTTTCCTCGAACTTCGACGTAGGTGGTCTGCTGGTCCAGACGATTCCCAAATGGCGCGGCAATCTGGGACTCGAACAGCCGCTCTTGTCAACCGCAAGGGCATGGTGAAACCCACTCAGGCAGAGAGCTGTGAATAAGAAACAGGAAAACGAACCCATATCTCAATTCGTTTCTGGAGTCAAGTTGGCCGTCACGGACTGCCCAAGATCAACTGCAGCCACTCCTTGGAATCCCTCTGCGTTGAACTTCCTGACGTGCTTGAACGACCTGCGTCGAATGTGAACGGTGTCTCTCAACACGCCTGATGTTTCTTTCGAATGAAAAATTACCCTAAGGTCTGGCGTATAAGGAACTCTATTTTTCGAAAAATTGTCCGGCGCATAAGGTACTCATATCATAACAAACTCATCGTATGAGGGACTCGTCGTATAAGGGCCTGTCTAGTGACGAGAATTCCCGACGAGTGATCCTCTAACTCCGTTGTGCAGGGCGGTGAAGCTTATGATTAGGGCTGTACGTTTATTGCGGCAAAAAAGAGCGGAAACCTCGGCTCTCATTGAACTACGATGAAGAATCGTCGAGAGAACGTCGCGAAGCGCGAATTTTTTCCTACTTATGATCAAGGCGGGTTAACAGGAGCTTTCATGCTTGCTTAGGCTCCGAGTTTGTGGTTCATCTTCGAGGACCCTCCAGAGATAGACTCATCGATTCCTGGTCTCGGTAGAGACCATTTCAGCTACTGATAGTACTTGCTGATGCGGAATCGAGAATCTTCTGAATTCTCCCAGGAATCACGGAGCCATTGGTCGTTTCGCGCACTTATCATACGAGTACCGCGAGTTCGAATTTCCCGCTCGTTCAACGATTTCCCTTCACTCGCTTTCCCCATCATGAGTTCGCGTCCACCTGATGAGTCCCTCATCTGATTAATTATTCAGTCGTGCATGATATTACGCAGTCTTTGTAGATTCTCGCTCCGCATTCGACAAAGTAAATTGCAAGAGGCTCGTTCAGACTATCAGTGGGAGATTCGGCCTCAAAGGAAAAATCATAGAGATCCTCTCTTCCCTGTTCCAACCCAATAACATCACAATCGATACTGGACACGAATTAAGCAAACCGGTAACTCAAGAAAAAGACGTCCCGCAGGGGGACTCTATTTCGCCGCTCCTCTTTGTGATGTTTGTGAACCCCCTGCTGGAAAGACTGAAAAAGCGTGAAGTGCAGGCGAAGATATTTGCAGACGATCCAGTCATAGCCGCTGAAGATGCGAACGAGCTACAGAGAGCGCCGTCTGCGTTGTGCATCTGGAGCGAAGAGAACGAGATGATCATCAATACGGAAATAACCAAGGCCGTCAATAGGCGAAGCAATAGGAAAGCGAAAACTTTACATAAAAAACAGAGCCCCGAAACAATTTGTTCCAACCTTCAGGTATCTAGAAATCACATTTCAACCAGCGCTTGGCTTCAGCGATCACGTAGATCACGTCTCGGCAAGCTGCGGAAGCTCCCGCTTCAACTGACATCAAAAATCTTCGAGATAAAACTAATGCCCGTTTTCAGATACGGAATGTCCGTCATCGCACCCAGGTTTGCGAAAACCACGATGATAAATCTCGACAGGTGCAAAAGCATGTACTTCAAAGCAGTAACTGGGGTTGGCCGCTATACCTCGAACACATTCACTCGCACTCGTGAGCGAGAAGACCTCAAAACCGCAGGATACCGGTTCTATGCCTGGCACGAATGTGAGCAAGTAGTCACACGAACAAGAAGTGAATCTCACAGCAGAAACTACTTAGAAGGACCAACATTCCTCCGGCAGGAATGCAAGCCACAAAACAGGACGGACAGAGCTTATATCTGCCGAGCGACCTTTCATGGATACCATCACAGGATCTGCGGGAAAGGGGATTATTTTGAAGCTCCTAATGAACTGTGTTCTGCACTCTATAGATATATTCACATTCAAAAAACATCGGAAGTTTACAGAAGGTCTTCGTTTATTGACACAAGATTACCTAAATACGATTTGCTCCATAAATACAACCCGTGAAATGACTTTCTTCAATCCGGAAGTACCACCCGGACACATTGTTACATCTTCCGACATCATTCGAAGGGTTTGTTTTTTATTAACCAGTGTATGAACAATTTCCCTAGTTTTCGTCGCATGTTTCACCGATGATCTGGACCATTGACACCAGGATGCAAAAACGTACATCCGGCTCCGAAACGACAATGTCCTTGCTTGAAGAATTTACACAATGTGCGGGGTGGCCCTCGAATATTATTTCGGTTGCCACCACGACCTCTCCGTCGTTCGTTTGCAATATGAGGTGGAACGGCTGGGCCACCCATTGGCGCCCAGTGTCCTCCTTCGTTGTCCATAATGTGCATGCGTGGCGGTGGAATATGTACAGGCGGCATCGGCGGTCCAGGATGACCACTTGTCGGTATGAACATGGGTGGTACCAAGTCTTGAGGGCCCATCGGAGGCACCAGTGGTGGTGCCACCAAGGGGAACTGGGGCTCCGGAGGTATAATCGGAATTTCGGTTGGGCCCAAAGGTTGACTTCCGATTTGGGGGGCGGACATGTTGGCCAGAAGATTTGAGAGTGCTTCTGGTAAAGCTGCAGGGGGAACCTCTTGACTGGGCCACACTTCTTGAGCAGGGGCATCGACGTCTTCGAGAGGAATCATTTTCGTCTCGGTCGAATCGATGGACGATCGACGATTCTCCGGATCAGGCTCAGCCGGCGATTCCGGGATATTTCTTCGATTGAAGTAAAGAACCTCTAGAACGCTGGCTTGTCTGATCGCCTCCAGTTTCGCCATTTCAGAATTTTTCCCGATGTCGCGCGGCTTGAGACACGGTTGTCGATCGTTAACGAATTCTATCAAGCACGGCATCGTCCACTGCTGCTGTTCCTCCATTCGATCGTTCGGTGCTCTCAAACGTTCACGCTCCATTCGCATCTCGATCATTTTGATATCTACACTGCCGTCAACCTTCATTCCTTGTTGCATGTGATTGATGTTGTTGACATTGATTCGCTCGTTGGGATCGTGCTCGAAGTAATGGAATGTTTTCAAGTCTGCTTCCTCCTTCCACCGAACAGATTTCTTCACGCGATTCCTATTCGTCACAATGGTGAGGATCGACTTCACACCGGCAGGATTGTTGGAGCCTTCAGACGAAGTTTGAAGAACAACTGAAATTCCTTCCTCCTCAGGCTCTGCGCTGCCTTCTTTTGGGTTGGTTTCTGTGCTTTCGGGCATCTCGTCTTGCGACGCGCTCGACGAGGACTCTTGAGAGGCTTCATCTGCAAGATCGTTTCCAGTTAGAGAGGAGAGACAGCACTTCCATTTCATGTTCAAATGAATGTGCAAGGGAAAGATGGCGAGAGAGAGATTTAGAGAATCATTGAATGTTGAATGAAAGCACTTACCAAGTTTTGGGATTTTCTCGGCGGGTTCCTCGGGACTTTCCTCTTTATCACTGTCCTCTTCGATGATTGCTTTGCGTGTGCGACTTCTGAGCGTTCTTCTATTTGAGCTAGTATCCTCCTCTTCGAGCGTATCCTTATAGAAGGAAAGTTGCGGAGGTGGTTCTTTCGATTTGACCGAGTTTTCGCTGCTTTCATCATTGTCGAGAACGACATCTGTGCTTTGTTCGTTGTCTTCGTTACCACTCTCGTCCTTGCTGTTTTCTCGCTTCAATTCGCCCGTCCTTTTCACCGGAGATGCGAGTATGTCGTTGAGCTTTCGCTTCTTCTTCGCGGCACCTTGACTGCTCTTCTCAGTTGGCGCGGATGCGTTCAACGCGTTCATGAATCCCTCGTTTTCCATGATGAGATGAGCAGGTTTCGGAGGTGCAATGAGCTTGATGTTGCCAACTTGCTGTTCTGTTTGATTGAGGTGGGCGTTCATAATCAAAGCACGAACTCCGCTAGGACCAGAGAGATTCCGTAAACTAGACAGAGGAACAGGAGGTTTGGAGAGCGCGCTCGATGTAGTGGCCGCCGGCTTAACAACTTTCTTCTTCTGCAGCTTCACCGCGCCGGCGTCATCCTCCAAGAACGACGTTAGTCGAAGCTTCGACCTGAACTCCTTGACTGTTTTGGGACGTTCCGTTTTTGGTTTCCGAAGCTCAGGTGGTGTGGGTGGTCTCGGGGGCACGACGTCCGTCATATCGTCCACCGCCTCCACGCTGTTCGATGACTTGATCTTTTTACTTGACACTTTCTCTGAGTCGTCGTTTTCCTTACGCTTCTCGCCCTGGAGTTGACAAACGAGAAAATTAGTCGGGATTCTGTGGAGTTCTCGACTGGACACGCCGTCAACTTGTTGTGAGAAAAACTTCAGAATGTTCAAGAGAAGCGCACTCACCTTAGAAGTACTTTCTTTGTCTCGCTTCCTATCCTTGTCCTTGCGATCTTTCTTGTCTCGCTCTTTGTCTTTGTCCTTATCGGATCGCGACGAACTTTTGTGCTTGTGTCGATCTTTGTCATCCTGTGGAATGATGAAACTCTCGATTAGGATTTGGAACCGCGTCGCTTGGGTTAGGTCGGGTGGATGATCAATAGCCGGAGCTCGTACTACAAAATCCAATGGAACGCACCTTTTTCTTCTCGTCGCTACGTTTGCTGCTGCGCTCCTTGTCTTTTCGTTCTTTCCGACGCTCTTTCTCTTTTGAGTCGTCGTTGTTCTTGACCAATTTCATCCATTTCGTTACAAGTAAATCTGCTTTTTGGGCGAGCTCCCCATCGTCGTGCTTGGATAAACTCTGAGAAAGTATGATGAATCGTTACTCGACTGAATTATCTTGCTGTCCTTGATCAGCTGGTGAACGACTCCAATGCTTGCTGCTCCAAGAAAGATTACAAGTGTTTCAAAAGAAGACTCACCTTGACGATCTTCGCGATTGAGTTGGATTTGAGGCGTTCGATGGTCATGGGTAGTTTGTCGAGTAAATCAATGAGCTCCTTGAGGAAAGAAGGATTGTCTTTTGCTTCGTCTATCCATAATAACAACGTTCCCCATCCATCTTGATCTAGATAACTGAAATGAGAACCCATCGTTAGTTTTCGAGTATCTTGTCTCTGAAGCTCATGCGACCCACGAGAAGGCGAACCCACGAGAGTGGACAAAGCTCTCCATGCAAGGAACTGCTTCGGGTACGATTCCTCCGATGAGAAGGAACTTTTGCGACAATCTGAACAGTACGGGGTTCCAGAGAACTCATTGCCGCTTGAATTGATTCCCCTGGAGCTTGAAAGCGCGCCCACCCAGAAAAATGCAGGCATGTACTTGTTGACTACTTACATATCGAGTATCTGTGGTGATGTAGCTTTGAGTACACAGCAATATATACAACGACTGACGAGTTTCCTTGAGAACCGTTTCATGAGACTGCAACGAGAAGTAGATTTTTAGTCTTTTGCCAAACTTGTGCCAAGCAATGGAGGAAGAGAGATAGAGAGAGAGCTGCCACTACACAATACGAACACGAGAGCGCGGCGTCCGGGTATTTCGACTTTCGCGCAAAATACGTTCGTCTCTTGAGAAATAAAGTGAGTAGGAATTTGATTGTTTCTTCGGCGTATCCGTGGTATTCGATCACTGCGCGATTAGTCATGATGATTCCTCTGTTCTTCGAGATTTCTACAGGCTTGTTTCTGCTTGTGATGGGTCTCATTTGCGACGGTCACCTCTGACACCCGTGGTCTCGCCGGTTCGAGTATCGCTTCGAGGCAGTCGCCTGAGCAAGGTCGAGTGGCCACTCGAATTTAATAACTGAATGAAATAGAGAGCAATGCAAAAGCCGAGTGCACCTGCTCTTGATTCTCGACTGAGAGCCTCATCGAAACGGGTTCCATATTGTCTCTTTGATCATCCAAAGTGATATTCTTCGGCAAAGTGACTGAAACGTGTGGACATCCGAACAGGACGCCTGATGGATGGAACGTGCCAAGCTCGAATTCCACTCCAAACTCGCTCATTCACTCTTGAAATTCGAACAATGAATCGAGCAGCATTTCCATTCAGGTCACAATGTTGCTCGAAACACTTTTTCGAAAGATTTTCGACGCTCTTCTGACGCACGCACACATTTGACCACTTCACTCTTGCACACATTCCTCTAATTCTAGAGGATCATCCGCACTGTTTTCTGAGCACCACAGTATCAAAGCCGCGGAATATCCGATAATATTGAGCTCTCACTTATCGGATCCTGATGGGTTCGGCAAGCGATATTTGCGGCTGTTCCGAGCTGTCTGTCTCAGAAACTGACTGAGCAATCATTCACGAGTTTCATTACTTGCGTCTTCAGGATTAGCGCAACTTAATTTTTCGTCATGGGAATCAAAGCGGATTTCGATGGCTCCAGTTCTTCTGGAATGGATTCCCCCCGACGTATATGTTTCTCTTGTGGTGGCATCCATATTGTCGCTCAAGTTGACGATGCTGGTTTGTCAGTCCCCTGCCGTTAAGCAAGAAATGACGCACTCGCATTGGGTGGCTTGAACTTTATTAATTGCCGGCTGACGTCCCTGTGTCGGAGAAGGAGATTTGTGCCGCTGACGGGAGATCGTGTTCATCTCCACCTTGTATCATGTTGTCCTAGCCCCTCATTCTCCAAGTATACTTGCCATTCTCTCCCTCCGATAACCGACAACTCTACCCTGATCTGATCTTCCTCTGTCTCTCTCTCTATCTCTCCCTGACTGCGCTTAGTATCTGATCTTCCTCTGTCTCTCTCTCTCTATCTCTCCCTGACTGCGCTTAGTATCCAATTGTATAAGAGAAGAAAATGTGGTTAGCAAGCGTGGATACAAACCTAGAGAGCCTCGACACCTCATCGGCATCTTTGATGCCGCCGTCTTCTGAAAGCAACGGCGACAATGCTTTCAACAGCTGTCCCGGATCAATGGGTGCCTGAAATAGGGTTCGACCTGAAATTAGTGACTCGTCGAGACTGGAGAAAAAACTAAACCCCGAGATTGCTGACTCTTCTTTCAGTTCCAACTTTGAACGAACAAAGCTTGTTTCTCTCTCTGTCTTTGACATCGGCGCGTTTCGAGAGCAACAAGGACACCGCACGCATGAGATTGTTCGCAAAGAATAAACTTCAGTCTCCAACTCAGATCTTTGTTTCCATCCATTCCAGCTGACTCGTCAAATCAAGGTTCTATATGCTGGAGATGGAAGACATACGATGTGACATCTTGCACGAGCTCAAAACATCGTGGCATTCAAGTCTCGCTCGAACATTGGGAGAGCGGATGCACTAGACGGATAAGGACTGGATTCCACTCTCGGACGGAGAAAACACTCCAACAAATGATTTCCGTCTGCCCTCATGACGAATCAGGAACGTGAATTTTGAGAGCTGCCGCATTCATTGGCGGACGAAATCTGTGGGCCTTCGGGATTTGAACTTTACGGTGCCTACGCGATCTTGGATCGCTCGCTTCATTCGATGTTGGAGTCGCGACATGCTCGACTCCGAAACCCATCAAAGCAAACTAGAGCGCTTTCCGATACACCGTACTTTTACTCTTTAAGTTTGTTGCCGCGCCTGATCTTCGAGTTATCTGAGCTAAAACGATCGACGAATATCGAATACCGAGATCCCAATGCGAACGGTGATTCGACGCCTAGTTGCTAATGAAATACGATGCGTCAGTTCTCGTGATCTTAGTGCTTCACGCGCGCCGAGGCAAATCGCATCGGCAGGAACTGCACATTTCGGAGAATACGATGCAGTAGCGCGGCGTGATCGCAGCCCATGCCCGATACCCACTCATTCGATTTTCTTTGTTTCATAGAGAGTCAACTAGAACAAGATTTGATCGGATCGATTCCGATTCGAGGCGGATTGCCTACTTAATTTGTTCAGCATCTGTTCTGCACTTACCATTGTATTTTTGTGATTGATGCTGTTTGGGATTGAACGAGTAAAATCCTTTCTTCTTCGTAGATCTTCTGCTCCTTGTTCTTGTTGAGGATCAAATGTTGAACCAATATAATCCTGGAGCGATTCTGTGAGAGTGCGGAGTACTCTACATCATAGAACGCAATGTTCGTTCTCGGTTCAGTAACCCAATATAGGTCGCGTTCCCTTGCTACTCAATTTCCGCTGTAGGTTTCACTTCTAAAATTCGAAAGCGGAGAAACTGATTAATCGAATGCACACCAGACTCTCGCTGCTTCAAGTATCTAAGATGAGAAACACTACCAGTTGCGAACCCGAGACCGATATGGCACGGACACCCCCAACTGACTGATTTGGTTCAGCTCAGATGCTCCCTCTTAGAGTTCAGGGGCGACGGGGTCCTCTCTCAATTAAACGAATGTTAATTCTACTTCTAATGTACTTCTTCAAACCACTGAACTGTCTGCGCTGCGAATTCGTTCTTGAGTTCAACCGCATATCTCATCTATCACTTCTCGCAATCGATCATTGCGCTGGCTCGTCCTAAACCACCCTTCTTGATCTTCGAACCCGAACACCGGCAGCTAATCTCGTGGACCGCTAACTCGCTTCGATACTTCGCCTTCAATTCCGCGGAATAATGAATTATCTGAATTGAACTTTGGCCTCAACACTCGGATACAAGTCAAGAATCTGCATTCTCTGTCAAATCATATCAGCGATGAACACAACAGAATTCATCTACTGCGGGAACTCGGGCCAGATCTGCTTGAATCTCTTTGATCAAACGACCGTAACAAAGCTTCATTAGATTCTCAGGGCTCTTCATCGATTGATTCCACCTCTGTCGTGGTCAACAGGATCGTAATTCCGACGAATTGAAGGATTTCGACTCGTAGTAAATTGAGGTTGGGCTGAATATCCATCCGACTATTTCGGCGAGATGGAGAACCCTTCGATGACGGAATGGCTCCCGGGATACGTGTCTCTCCCTAGCGATTTGCCGTCTCGAATTTCATTCCTTGGTCGACCGGAGCAAGAGAAAAGAAAGCCATGCCGAGCGGCCAAAAAGACGTGATTCAAAGGTCTTTGTGCACTCCTACAGCGTGCTAGCTGGATCTCTCGGAGCTACTCACCACTCAGCGACTCGAGCTCGGTGCTGCTCTCATAGGCAAAACGAAATGAAATATAATTTCAATGGTCACAGAACTGATTCAATGATAAATATGCTACAAAACTAAACGAAATAAGAAGTTGTTCACGTACTGACCGTTTTTGGGCTCGACTGAATCGAGAATTTCGCGATACTCCGAGAGATACGGATAGTTATGCGAATGAGTTAGCAAGTTGTTCTTCGCATCAACTAGATCTCATTCGATCGACCAGTGACCGATCCACCTCATTGATAGATGTGATTTTCAGTTCGAACACAGTGAAATTCGACGCCGACTCTGGATGACCAAAGTCCGGGAAGGTTTCAGGCGACCAAAAATGTGAATCGAAAAGTTTCCTCTGAGGTACTATGAGAGGAGAAGCGAAGACGGCGAACCGAAGCGACTCGAGTACTCCTTTGACCTTTAAAAATCAAAATCAGAATTCGCTGAAGTACTGTAAGAACTCAGTTCGTGTAGCGACTGAATTCTTTGCCTTCCTGGTGAATTTCCGTTTTGATATAAGTTCGGCCACGAAGTTGAGATATACGCTCAGATATAGGCGAGATTCCGGACCAATCTTGAAGCTAGACAACGCAAGAATAACAAACACAATCAATGAGCACGCGCTAGCTAGCTAGCTCGCTCGCTCGTCCGTCTATTGGTCTCGAACGGCTCGACGCTGTGCCGCTTGAATGCCAGGGGAGGAGAGCTTCCGTGGCTTTTGCTTGAGGTCTCGGCTTGCGGTTCCGCTCGCCACCAATTCTCAGGAAGCTTCTTCGGCTAAATCGAACGAGTGAGCGAACCAAACAAGCAAGCAAGCAACGCAGCGGGGTGAGTCACCCTCCGACTCGACGAAAGCGAGAGGAAGGGACTCACGTCGTTTTCTTTGGATGGAGCGGATTGACCCGCTCGACGTTGGCGTGCGGCTTGGCTCAACACCGACCGCTTCGACTTGTTTTCAGCCTCACTGCCTGCCCGAATAAACGGTCAGCTATTCAGCTAGTCCGACATCAGCTCGGCCGGCCGCTGAGCCGCCGTGTTCGAAGACAGGGTGCGCATGCGCACGAAAGCGCCCGGAAGAAATGGCGACGGTGGTGGAATATGCTTCGCAATAGCAACAGCACGATTTTCACACGAGCACTATTCGAAAGATCAGATGATATTAGCAGTAATTCTCCTACCGTCAGTGGAGCAAACGATTTCGACGAACAAAATTCAGTAATAACAGAGGCGCAGTCAGTCATTTAATCTAGGCCAGTCATCGGCTGACGTGACTCGACAACAACTGATGCCTCTGCTATATGAAGGACACCTCGATCTTCGAAAGGGAACTCAATAAAATCTGAGTTTCGGTCGGCGGATGACGTGGACTCCGATGGGTTGGGTTCGATCGTTCGTTTGCTTGAGGCTCTTGATTTCGCCGTCGATGTGGTTCAGAACGTTCTTAATGCGTACACGAAGACGATGTCAACGATGCATTCTCTCGCCGTTCTTGTCAAGAACTACGAGGACGGCGACCGCCGCGTATGCTCCGCCATATGCTGTAGCAGGTCGAAACCGGAAGAAGTATGACCTTGAGAGAAACGGACACAGCTCACGAGTCAGGAGGTTCCAATCGAACAGAATACCAACGAAAGCCATGCATCATCACACAATTTCGTTATTCAGAGAGATTCACAGAGGCAGCCAGCAAGGACGATGGTGACCGATTGATCGACGAAGCGTTGACGATTCGCAGTTTCGCAGACAGTTCTCGCGGATTTGAAGACGCAGCAACAACAGCAATGTAGGACTTGCGACCGTCGTGGTTGCTGTCGTGGTTGTCTTTGATCAACTGAAGCTGAGAATACGGCGATTTTCGAGCAACAATGCCGTCAGCAACTGAATTTAAACCCGAATTTCAGAAGCAGGAGACGTAGCACTGGCTCGTGGCGTCGAGCGAACCCTTGAAGGGACGCCGACGCGTTAGGCCTAACCAGTTGCACTGAGTAACTCTTCTAACATCGCCGTACCTAATAGCGTGCTCAATCGAAATATCGATGTTCTTGCCAAAGGGCAGATTGCGTCCTCTTATTAAGGATACAAATCGTAGCACGAGTTGATTTGCTGTCGATTGAACCTGCGGGAAAAATTCCAACGTTAGATAACATGGGCCGACGACGCCATCACTGCAGCACACACCTCCTACCCGATCAAAGTCTCTGTGGCAGGCAGGCAACAAGCAGGCAACGAGGCTTGGTTGCGGGGACACGGCTAAATTTCTACGGATTCTTTTCTGCTGTTCTCGCTCAAAGTGCATCCATCCCAGGTGGACGATGCTTTCAACTGCTTTCGGTATCGACGGACTTTGATGAAAGTTTCAAAAAACGAATTCCGATCTCTGCTTGGGGCAGCGTTCGTAGCAACAACAACACCTACCGTAGCTGGAATGATTCTGACCCTTCCCTATCATCATACGCAGCAGCGTTAGCAACCACCCGCCGCTTTCAAGTCGCCTTGGCTTTGAGAGAGAGGCGCTATGAGGACGACGACGAATCCGACCACTCGTCGCCGTCGCCGCGGCTGCCGCTTCGACCGACTGGCATAGCGGTGATGCGCAGTCGGAAAATCCGATTCTCAGCATTGAGGTTGTGATGTTTTTCTCTCAACCTGATAGTCCTATAGAGCTGTTGTTCTATTCTGTAGAAATTCGGAATAGGATACGAGAGGAAACTGTTGGAAAATTTCACAAAAATGTATTGAATGTCTGCGGGGCCGATAGGACCGCCCGTACAGCTTCACTAAAAAAAATGCGTTCAATCAGTGTAAACAAAACAGCAGACCATGAACGGGCGGTCCGAACAACAAAAACAAAATAATGATATAGAGCGGCTGGAATAACTCTCCAAAATCATGGCACTTTCTACTCGTTTAATTTTCCGCGCGTCTCTAATCAGAAATTACGTGGCTGCTTGTGCGCCAAATGGCCTTTCCAAGAAATTTCCGGTTGCTCACCCCGCCTCAGTTTCACAGCTTCATTTCTTCGTGAGTTTTAGTATAGGACTCGTGCGCGAATCAACTGCTACGAGAAATATCTTCGTTTTAAATTTCAAATCTTCAGCGGAGATCTTACGGAGGGGATTCGATGACAGAGCCGGTATGGAACTTCGCATAAAGTTCGAAATCACAATTTCAGCGTTCCCTGTCAACTTCGGATGATCCTCGAGTCGAAGAAAATGAGGAAGGAGAAGGAGGACAGGAAGCCCAAAACCGCGCGCACAAAAAATACAGGGAATATGTCTGTCATCCCGTCGAAACCAGTATTCGATATATGAACAGCAACGCATATAAGAGGGCCTATGGAGACCAACCTGTCTGGGTGCAGTACAGAAGAAATTTCAAGGGTCAATACCCTCCTGAGACTCGTCTGACGTGCGTGGTGAGTCCGGCGTAGAAAGACGATATTGTCGCCACCTTTTTGTCAACCTCGTACAAGGATTTGGTCGAGCCCGAACGTATATCTATTGCCGCTCTTTCCGCCTGATTTCTTCTGTTAGAACGTTTTAAGATTATGCTGCCCTTGATGTGTTGGCTAGAAACTACATTTCTCTCGACGTCCCCAGCGTCAAGGACTCATACGGACCGGAAGTCCCTGCCCGATCCATCGCGATGAATATCTAGTTGTACATTACACTAACACAGCGCTGCTCGAGCAATTCATCTCTCCTACAACTGGACAAATCCTCAAGACGATGAAAACGGGTGAGACAATCAAATGTACAAACTACGAGTATGTACGAAATGGTCAACAAATCTAGCGGAGGCTTCAAAGCCCCTCAGAAACGAACACAAACTTAACTATCCTCGCAAACAAGATCAACCTCATTCCAGGGCTCTGTCAAAAAATTCAGTTCAAGCTGGAGCTGGAAATAATGAAGGCTTACGATTTTGGTGAGTTCTGTTTCGCGAGAAAAACTGGGAACGCAGGCCGTTCTCTCCGTGTTTTCTCGTTGATTCCCCGATCTTGAGAACCTGTCATGGGAGTCACGATTCGGTACGAGAATTTTGAGCAGATTGCGAAGAAGCTTTCTTTCATTTTTCAGGCACACTTCAATTCGAAGTTCCTCTCCGACAATACCGGTTGAAGGAGTTCTACCCGCATTTGAGAGAAATAGAGCGGGAACACCAGGATTCCTGTCAGGAGGCTCAGGAGCCAAAATCTGAGTATCATGCCACTCAACCCTAGTTATGTTGGAAAAAATTAAAGACAGAGCAGTTTTCTCATCCAAGTACTCTTCTTCTCTTCTTGTTTCAATATGCTGTGCTGGTTTGGGGTTACTCGAGGCTTTCGCATTGATGTAATTCGCATAGAGCGCTTGCATCGTTCTGAGGAACTTGAACTTGAATGAGAGGGATATTTTTCCACGGGAAACATCGGACGCTACCGCTCTTAGGAATACGTCGTTTTCAGGAACATTCAATCTAAAAAATCATTCGAGCGTCCAAGTACAAATTATGCAGAATCGAAAGAATGTCTGTGCCGGGACTCCGGTCTAATCAGCTTAGACTCTGAGCATTAGACCGTGCAAATAGACCGGGAATGTTTAGCTGAAGGGTACGCTGCGCGCCGCGCCAAAGACAACGCATGGGGCGTCTGGCCCGCGAGCTGGAGTTCGAACACCCCTGAAATGGACTCCAGTCAACTCCCCGTAGTACAGAATCACGGGAGACAGGAAATCCCTTCAAGTCAGAACTTCGACCAGATTTGGACGCCTGCCACACAACTCAGACCACACAAATGGTGCTCTTTCAGCCTCTTCAGAAATCTCCGCATAAACTGGATGCAAGGCCAGGAGCCAGTAGGTTCCTGAGCAATAACTTGTTCACCTATGCCCAAGTGAAAGCGGGAAAACATTCGATCCTATTTTTGAAATCCCCGAGTTTGTGAATCACGCATTCTCTTCGGGATACAACAAAAAAATTAATGAGTCATTGAGAATTCTCTCGGAATTGCTCGCGAGAGAGCTTCATGCTGCGCCGAGAAAATAAACTTTGAGACTCTCGTCTTAGAACTTAGTTGTTGTCGTTCCGCATATTTGAAACCACAGCTTTTTTTCTGGTTCATCTCGTGTCTGATACTGGCCGACTCGTTTTATTCAGTTCAACAGCTGACCGAACTCGTTGGGAGAGCCCTGAGCTTTCGGTCATAATCTCTATTTTCCACTCAACGGCCAACTCATAGGCAACTAATGGTAGATCCATCAATATTGTTATTATAATTGTTATTCTTATCATATGTGATGGATACGATAACGATAAACTCTATTCCAACATCATTTCCACCATAATCATCTGATATGACGCGGCAGAGTGCCGTTTCCAACTCTAGTTTCTGCTAGATTACTCTTATCCGGAGCGCGTGAGATCAACTGACGGATATCTCCGGTTTACGATCTCGTTTCGCTTCAACACCGTCCTCATCAATCAGGTCGACAGATAAATAATATATGATTCGATGAAGGTGGTTGTATCATCGACAAACAGTTAACTTATGACATGAACGAACGATAATCGTCTATTCCTGTCTCGCGGATAATTTAACATAACATCCGTTCGGCGGGACATAGATACACGAGCTAGACTTACAAAAATATATGCAATACGCCCGAAACTATTCGGTGAACCAACTCAAAACCTTTGACCGTTTGACGGTCGAACGCATTCGATACAACAATAAAATTATTTGTCTCGCGATCATTGTGAACCTCGGGGATTATTGCCGATGACGATGGTTACGGCTCAGCGGCTTCAAGACACAATCAGTGGCAGTTCAGCAAGCGTAATGTTTACAAAGTCAGAAAAAAAACAATGATGAACGTCGAACAACAGAGGTCTTTTCAAGATTTGTCGATACTTCGATCTCCCGCAGGCCAGTCGACGAATAATAACACTCGGTCAATAATGCACCTTCAAATAGCCCCTGAACAGCGACCAGAAACATGAACAGATTTGAGATTCAGCGTGTCAGGGAGCCATATGATCCTTCTAACCATTTCCATATTCTCTCGCGGATGACGATGGACAACAGCTGTCTCTCCACGTTGTTTGTAGCTCCATCATGGATTCAGTGTTTGAAGACGTAAATCTTTCTACAGTTCGAACCACTAGGCTCAGTGAGGTCACATCAACTAGAGAATTCGAGCTCGCTGACAGCGGGGCTCGTCGAACCGATCTTTGGTTAAGACATTGCGGTCCGATGCTCAGTGAGGCCTCGTTAGAGCCTCAATACCGGTTCCTCATCTCCTATCAATCGCATGATTTTTGGCACTCACGGATCGGGGTTCGCCTATTGGTAGGCGATGGCACGTTCTGTATTTTTTTCTCAATATTTTTTCTGCGCGTTCAGATTGCTCAATCGGATCCTTCTGGTGTTCAGAGCTCTCAATACGACCCATGTGTGAGTCAGTGGTTTTCCGCAGTGAAGAAACTCGCATTCGGACTCAAAAAGGCGGCGCGATCCTTCGTCGCCCGGTCTCTTAGAACCTCGAGTTTAGCGCACGGCTGGAGAGCGCAATGAAAGACAAGCGGTGTCGGAGATGTGGATTCCGTCTGGGCAGGGAAGTAGGTCTCACCCAAACGCAACGGAGCTTTCGCCTTGTCGTGCACTTGCACACAATCGTTTCTGGATTTTTGTTAGATTTTGATGAAGGGTCTTCGAAACCTCATTGAGCACCGGACGATAAACAGTTTGCTATGTATAGATTATAACTTCCACAACACAAAACAACGAGATTCCAGGATTTTGCTTTATGCATCTACTCCCAGGATCGTGACCCTGTCGTCGTCATCTTTGCGTTTAAAGGTCGTGGCCGAGGCGATCGAGTTCCGCCAGGAGGAACTCGACGTCATCCTTGGTGACAGCGGCGTTGGAAATGATGTTACGGAAGAAATTCGGAAGATGCCTCAGAGGCTGATAGGTGATCATCAAACTTCCGGTATTCATCATGCGCGCCTTCAGTTGAGCAGTGATCTGCGGAGATGGGGATGTGTAATGGTTTCAATTCTAACAGACTCCCACTGCAGTAACAATCTTCCAAGGAACCTACCCTGCCAAGTTCTGCGGTTCTCTCCTTGCTCTCGGGCTGATTTCGGAGCCTCACCGGAATGTACCAGAACATGACGTTCACCATTTCGGGTTCTTGGATCACATGGAATTTCTCAGGCATTTCCCTCATCCTTTTCACGAGGTATCTTGAATTTGGAAAATCAGTTTTGTTATGAACGATTCTGACGCCTGAGATCAGAGTTCGAATTCCACTGAAGTTGTACTCATCACGTACTGGGACATTTCGAACAGATGATCGATGTGCTGCTCGAAACCGATGGTGCCCTTCGCCCTCCACATGAGCCAAAGCTTGAATATATCGTTGCGACGGCCGCACTGAGGTACCTTGTCACCGGTGTCGAATGACACGTCATAGTGCTTATCTTGTTGGAAGAGGTACTCTGCGCACATCTGGTTGCAGCCAAGAAGAATTCCCTGCGAAGGAAAATTGTTCAATGAGAATGATTCGAATAGCTTCGTGAACGCTGCGTGAGGAAAGAGACACTATTGTACACTTCATATCGCAAACTCACGTCTTGTTTGAAATGGATCGAAGAGCACTGCAGGTGGGTCCCCATGAGTTTGTGCGGATTCCAAGTAACCGAGTTAGCCCGTTCCACACCGGCCATTAGGTGACGATGTTTCTTTGAGAGGAGCACACCTCCTCCCCACGCCGCCTACAGGGGAAAAAAGGAGTGTACTCTCCAATTCAAACGCAATGTTGTCTAGCTTCTGACCGATCGAGGCGGATAACTTACATCGATATGGAGCCACATGCCGTACTTCTGGCATAGGTCGGCGATAGGATTCACGGGATCGAACGCTCCCACAACAGTTGTTCCACAGGTGCAATTCACAAAGAAGGGTACGTGCCCTTTAGCCTTCGACGCGAGCACTGCATCCTCCAGTTTATCCACTCGCATACGGCCCTTGTCATCGGTTTCGATTTGGATCACGTTGTCAGTGCCCAGACCGCACGAGGCAGCGGCTCCCATAGCAGAGTAATGGCTCTGTGTAATCGAAGAAATGTCTCGGTCATTTGAGCGCAAGAACCAACACCAAGAAAGATACTTGTCCGAAAGTTTCCTCAACTGACATCGATTGATGTGTACATGACGAGTTGAGGTAGGGCCTTCAGTCCGTGCTTCTTGTAGTTGGGGAACATCTTGTGACGAGCGCCCATCAAAGCATACATGTTCGAGAGTGACCCGCCGGGAGCCAAGATTGAATCGCCATGAACGAAGCCGAGGTAGTTCCGCATTCTCTTGAGCACAACGTTCTCCATTAGGATGAAGACTGGTGCGATCTCGTATGTAAACCTTGGGAACGAAGGGATTCGCTCAGCATTTAATTCTTCAGCTACCAACAACCGAAACGGAAAGCATCATGAACGAAACGGAGGTTAACTCACATATTCGTGTTAGCCGTTGAAGTCAACCATTCTCCGGCGAGCGACACGATGTCAAGTCCAGAAGAGAGTTGATTGAAGAAGTGGGGGTGGCCCGTCTTCACCTGCCATCTCAAGGCCTGGCGACAGTCCTTCAAGAGTTGTCCAAGGGGGAGACCTTCTTCGGGCAGTTGAAGGTCAAGGATCTGCTCGAGTTCTTCGGGCATTTTGAAATCGAGGATTTTGGAATCTCGGTCATTCTCTTCATCGACGTAGTCCAGTAAAATGTCCACGACCTTCAGGAGGAAAGCGCGAGTCTCCTCCTTGCCTTGGATATTGTACGGGTAGATGTCTGGAAGTAAGATTTCGTAGTTTTGGATTGTGAACTACAGCATGCCACGTCTGTCTGATCTCGGGCTCGAGGAGGCGATCATAAAAGCCCATTTTCCGGGGATTCGCGGGTATTCCCAACAGTTCTCCACAAGAACTCTCTAATGAATTCCTTCGATAGCTTCAGTATGTTCCAATACTCTAACAGTGGAAGCAACAGCTGATGAAATCAACCTTGTTTCTAAAAATACACATTTGGTCACAGGCGGAACTCAAACGCTGGAGAGGCAATGACGTCATAGGATGACGTCAGCGCCTCAATTCGACGCCACAATGGCCGGTCTGGAACACCGGAGCAGGGCGATAGGATCGTTTAGCAGTCTTCCCTCCTTTCAAGGTCGCTCCTGGAAAAGGTCACCCGAGCGTGAACACTACGGTAGCGTTTTGCATCGTCTCTCCAGAATACTTCAGCTCAATTTATTCCAGGCAAAGGCTTGCGAAGTGATTCCTCCAGTTGAAAAAACTTGTTGTTCTCCCACTTGCAGCCTTGCTTGCAATTTGCTTCGATGAGCGTTCGCATCACGGAAAAGGTCTCCTCCGTTCGTCGTCGATAGAAAACGGCGTCAGGAACTTCGCGATCGGAGAGGCATCGAGAAACAACTCGCGACGTTCTTGCCGAGGAGGGCTTTTCACAGTCTCTCGTCGAGGACAGGCAGGATGACAGCTCTCGCGGCATCAAACTGGCTCGAAGCCTCGGACACGCTCTGTTACTCCAAGCACGCTTCACCTCCAAGTGTCCTGCTGACCCAGTTCCGACCGTTCCATCGAGAGCTCGCCCTCAGTTTCCTCGCAGCTCTCGTCGTTCACCATTCCTCGGCGCTAGGTCAGGCCGTCGAGAACTTTCCTAGGTGGCCACATCCGCTGGCCTCAACTCTCCTTAGAAGAGTCTTATAGCAAGCTCTCTTCTGTAGCATCACGCCTACGAATTATGCCGTCTAACTTCTGTTCTCTAAGAATATGAGTAGCTCTAAAGGTGTCAAATAACTGACCTTTATAACCGAGATTTTCAACATTCTCCGCCATGCTGTGCTCGCTGGTGGAGATGTGCTCTGACTCCGGGGTGTCTGAAGGCTTCTGCGAGGAGTTCCCCAGTGCTGCTGAGAGCGATCTTTCCGTTCCCCTTACCAAATTCCCAGCGAAGCTCACCCGCGGAGTTCGTACTCCGCCGAGCCTTGGAAGCTCTGTAGGCAGGCCCAAGTGGCTAGCGAGCACTCCAAACTCGCTCGCCTACAAGTCTGCTTGCCAAGCGGTTAGCCTGACTGTCTGCTTGCCGGCCTCTCTGCCCGACTGTCCGCGTGCACGTACGAACTAGCGAGTGCCAAGCCGGATCTGAGTTACAGCGAAGCGAAGCGTTGCTTCACCGTCAAGCCGCGGAGTCCTCGACGAAGTACCGCAAACTGGCTGCGAAGGACCGGGCTTCAATGAAGGTGCAGCGACCGAGTTCGAGTTTTCAGAGCGATGTGTATGGAAATCGTCTGACCTTTGAGAGAATCACACCGAACGAGGGCCTAGAATCAAATTTTTGATCGAATCTATAGAATTTGGAGGTTTTGATTGCGGTATCGATGGCAGTCAGTGGACAATTTACAACTTCATTATCTAAATGGAAAATCCAGAATCGTTGAGGTTGCTCAACGGCTTTATAGGCTACGTGACCTTTTTCCGAAGCTCCCCGATTCTCTCCTGTGTCACTCAGGCCCTCGAATGAGGACGTTTCGCGGTGGTTTCAATAGAGTAAACGACTTTTCAGTACCGGTCCTAGCTTTCTAGTGTTCTGATTTCAGCATAACCGATTTCGCACAGAGTGCCAGCTTTCACGAATGGTCGTCGAACCTCCGGAGTTCGATCTCATCCCCGAAAACGCTGTCTTTGAGTCGACCTCGAGCCGAGGCTGATGAAAACTACATAAATTGTCCATTTGGAAACATCACCTCAATATCAGCTGGGAAGGCTCGATGACTGTTTCCGACCAGAGTTGACAAATGTGTCGATCGACATCGAAAGTCACGTTTCAAACTCAAGTGCCGAAGCTCAGAGAAGCATTTGCAGAACTTGCTCGATGCCTACATGAACGATTTAGCTCGCCTGAGCTTTCCATGTAATGTCGCCTGGGTTTCGCAAGGAAGGTTTCCTTTCATTTTCAGCACTGCGCTGGCTCTGCCGTAAACATGAAACGCCCCGTGACAAATCATCAATGCAACTCGGAGTTCTAAATCTCGTTTTATGACCGACGATGGCCCGATCAGATGCCTTTCGTAGAGGTCATGCCAACAGGTGTTTTCATCGTGAAGGTCAGAGCTGAAGTGAATTCGGGCCGTATGGAAATAGAACCATCCTAAAGGTTTCTCCAAAGGTTCCGTGATCTCTCGCAGTTCATGGAGCTGAAATCAACAATTTCTGCAAATCCAACAAATGAGTCGATCAGTTCTCCGAAAATCCGGATTTTCGAACCGCTTCCGTCTTCATCCCTCAATGCGGTCCGATAATACGGCAATATATCTAAACATTTCACAAGTTTCCTTGTTCGTATTCGCTCGATCGGAACAAGTTTGCTCATCAGTTCCTGCCGATATTATCTGGGTTAAGGGACCGAATCCGGGCAAAGAAACGACAGAGAGCTTGAATTTTCGGAAAAATATTAGGGTGCTTTCGTCGGCTCTTCGCTTGCTCCATCTTCGTTTGAGTATCTGATGTCTTCCCGATCAAAACAGAAATCTTGCTTTCCGAAGTAAAATAGGAAATCAAGCCGTAGATGGGGATTTCTGGAAGGGATGAGACAATCAACACGGTAGCCAAAGGTTGAGAGGAAATCTCGGTTTACCGGCGCTTCATTTCCAAGTAGAAAATCGACTTGTTTCGAAATTTGTCCTTCAACGAATCGCTTTCTCCCTATATCGAGACTTTGAGATGCGAGGTTTTGAAGAGCTCGGACCTCCGAGAATCCAAATTACACTCTTGACGAGGTGCGCTGACCGTTCTAAGTGCTGAGAACTTCCCTGGCTCCGATGTCCCTCTGTTTCCTTGGAGGATATGGCCGTGGCTTGGAGTGCGAGTGAGAGAAGGCACTGATGACAGGTTTCCCAGATTTCCAGACCTGGAAAAGACATCTTATCCCTCGATGGTCGAACGCGATTCCTCCTCGGCCGAGTAACCGTCAGTATGCCCCGCCGCTCAACTCACGAAAAACCAAAGCTTCAAGAATCAGTTGGGGATATCAATCAGCAACCAGCAGGATCCTGGATTTTGGGGACATTTCGAGGCAGAATTCTGATATTCAATCTCAAAGTCTAAGTTGCGCTTTCTATTCTGCCACATTTATTTGCGATAGATTTGCAACTTGAGCGCATGTGTGCGCAGACCTCACAACAGTCGAATGGAAACAACGAACGTCATTCGAATCATCTGTGATCGTCCAGATTTCTCCGGAGATTTTCCTTCATTCGCTTCCTCCTAGATGGGGTGCGTCGAGAGCGCTCGGCTCGGAAACGACAGGTTTTCGGCCGTATCTTTTCTCTCGCTTCATGCGTATCGTCGGAATCAAATCTTGCGACCCGGTTCGACGAGAATGAGGACTCTTTCTCCTATTGACAACAAGAAGAAACTTGGGTCGACGTGCAGAACACAACATTTCCAGCAGCCGCGAAGCTTCGCACAGCTCCGCCGAGATGCTCAGGCCAGCCTCGTGAAGGCCGTGGAGCTCGATCGCGCTGTCGGTAGTTGACACACGTTGTCAACGTCGAACCGTTATCAAAATTCGATGATCTCTCGCTCCCTTAGAGTTGTTCTCACTTTTATTACCCAAGTCCGTCCTGTGGTTTCTCTTCTTTGCAAACATCCAGAGGAAGGAACCTCAGAAAGGAGGATCCGAACATATGATCGGATGAGTCCGGGAAATGACAGCACCGCCATTTCTTCGCTTTTGGAGGATTTGGTTTATCGGAGAATCGAAATCGGCATCGCTGCTCAACGAACTAAGACTCTTTGTTGGAGCTTGATCGGGATCGCGTAACATGCCGAAGATGTCTTTCCGGTCACTGGCGGTTCGATGGTACCAACTATCGACGGAAAATCGAATTCAGCTGAGAAAAGTTATGATAATTCACTGTGAATCGCGCAACTGACCTTCCCCGCTGGTTTTCACGTCCGATCGAACGAATGTGTCGAGACAATCTTACACCAACGCGATTATTAATTTCTCTCCGACGATTGAAAAGAGGTTGCACAAGATCGCCATCGGCCAATGAATCCCGAATATGTTCCGCAACTGTATTTTGTCTTTCAAGCCAGAGGCGCTCGTAAATGGGACTGCTCTACACTGTTACAGTACAGTGGAACTCCTTCAATTGACAGCAGACAGTTGTGATCAAACGGGAGTGGTTTGATTTCACAGCACTCATTGTAAGACAGGTACATTCCGCTTTCCAAGGCGCCCGTTTTAACATCGATCGATATTATGATAATTACGCAGCCACCGGAACGTTTCATGGCTCGAATATCTCGCTATATTTTGCTAAAACATCGGGAACGGCTGTTGGTGACAGTTCTAACTTTTTATGTCGTGTCGCCGAGTTCAATTTTAGCCGCGGTTTTCCATGTCGCATCCAGAGCCTTCATTTCGCCACAGTAAATCGACTGAAGAATTTCTCTACAATTCATAAATTCCCACGAAATGCGGAAAGCCGACGCAAGCGGAGGGGAGGCAAGCTTTTTCCGTGTGCGCCGGCCACAAAAACTCTTCAATACTGACTGCATGGACGCAGCTAATGAATCGCGTAGTGATTTTAAGAAGAAATATAAACTCAACTCTTGAAATGACTTTACAGCAACTCAAAACATTTTGATGCATTTTTTTGAGGAACTCTATTTCGACATCCGGTTTCAACCAAACGACGATATATGCCTTGCGGCTCAGTGAATACTGTGGCTTGGACCATTCCTTAATCATTCTCCCTGCTTCGCTTTTCGGTCGCTGAACGGCATCACGCGACACGTTTTGTTCTATTCCACGTGCGAGTTCGCTGATGGAGATCCTGGAAGTTCTCTGGTAGAACTCTGGAATCGGAGCTCAATCGAATCACGCTTTCTTCTTATCGCTATTGTTTTCGATGTATAAAGTACCGATTCGCCGAGTTTCTGAGTTCTCTCGTACCTTTTTGAAACCTAAACCTTTGATAATGATTTGTCTGCCCGGGAGTGTTTTCATCGCGAGCTCCTGTTACCGCTGGAAAAAACGTCAGCCGGAAGCACAGCGTTAAGATCTCATTTATCGGGCCCGACAGGACAACGTAAAGTTTTTTAACAGCGTTGTTGCTAATTGGCCTAACGGTTATTCCGTTTCAGACATCCTTGTTGGAAGGTTTCCGACTGCCGACTGTGAGGAATCGTGTGCTGTTGAGCTGTCGTAGAAGCCGTGCTGTACTCCCAATCTATTTCAGCCCTCGTCACATGAGTACTGCCCCGCATGAATCATCGTGGGGTGATTCAATTGTTAAATGCCACGGCCGCAGATGCTCACCGTGCGGACCAAAGCTACTTCGTGAAATGGAAACGAATGCCGTCATTCTCACGTTGGGCTCGTCCCGTGCGCCGCGCCGCTTACGTAACGTCGACGGTAGCATCGGCAAGCCCCGACTTCGACAACGATCGCTATGCTCACAGTGATTCATCATGGGCGCTCGCCGATATGGCCGTTAGGGAAAGTTGAACGCATAATCAACAAACTGGCGGTATGAGCTGAGAGGCCTCAAGTTTGGAAGTGTCCAATGAAGTCAAAGATGGATGATGTTAGTCACCAATCTGGTCGGCGTGCCGGATCACATATTTATCATCGACGTTTCCCGAAATTAGCTCGGTTATGGATCGACACCTGGATTTGACGGGCTAGTAATGTGAATTGTGGACAAGAAGATGACGTTCGCAACCGGGTAGGGGCCCATTTTGCACGATATTCATCGTAGCGTGATTATGATGATTGGTCTACCGATGCACGAATCGTGTTGATATCGTTGAGGTAACGCAGCGAGTACGACGGTTAAATACTAAATACCAGAATGAAGGAGTGATATTGCATTTCCATAAGAGGTATCATAATTCAATTCAGAATTCCAACGACATTAGCCGAGCGAAAAGCATATCAACAACAAAAGACGCGATCGAGCAAACAGGGAGGGGTGGAACAGGTAAATCTCCTTGTAAATTTTCCAGAAACTGTTCTTGGAACATCATTCTGAGTTGCGACTGAGAGATGAAATTGAAAAAGAAATTGTCCATTCAACGATGGTTACTCATTTCGAAACCACAAACGCAACCCTGAAAATTCATTTGCGTTATTCCGTGCGCTCGTTTCCTGATCAGAAAGTCAATGATAATATTCCTCTAGCAGTTCCACAAAAGTTCTCACACTTATCATCAGTAATTGACTCTTGCCTATCGCGATTCATAATCGGATGAGCTCGCGACTCCGAGAGCGTAGCAAATCTGCAATCGAATTGGGCATTTTCAAAGAAGCCCTGGTCCAGGAGGCTCGTGAGATGATCATTGGAAAGCCAAAACACGAGAGCTCAAGATGATACAGATCAATATTCTCATACTACATCGATTTCCTGAAGAATCGACCCCTTGTTTTGAAGTGTTGTGATGAAATAGAAGTGCATGTATTACTATTAAACTGCGGAAAGAAGTCAGTAGGTGTCAAACGGAGATTCTCATGGTATTTCTGTCCTAGATTCGATGAGCGGTCCTCCCAAAATATCGGCACGTTTGAATCATTTCGAAATTCAATTGGCTGGCACTGGGAGTGTAGTCAAACATCACATCCAGACAGATGACATTGTCCATCAGCTAGCCTTGTTGAAGGCTCCGACGGCGCGCGGACGAAATCACGATCCGAATGGACAAATTACTATGCGTAATTCGTCGTCGCCACTTGCTCTCTGAATTATTCGCAATCTTTTCACGATCGATTTGAACCCCACCGAGCCGGCGACGGAAGATGTCGGAAACTCAATTCAGCAAGTGTCACGTATACACCCTGTTTCAACACAACTCTACGCGCGTTCATGAGTGCCGGGGTGTTCCAGAGCGGTTTCCTGTCTCATCATGTGGAAGCGCATGTCTGGAAGCGTTAGGGAATCCTGTGTTACGACTTGAGTTGAAGTCGCTAGTTCTTGCCGAGAATCTCATCAAAAGTGCGTTTGAGTTTGCCCGCGATGTTCTCTGACTTGGTGCATTGGCTGGTTTTCCATGGAAGTGAGTATTTGTATGGGGATGGGGCTGGCGCGACTTCGAAATTAGCATGCAAACTATATATCTGAGCTCTTCCTATTTTGGCAAAGATTCTCGATACGGTCCATGTACATAGAAGGACGGAGGTTCGGTCAGAAAATACTTCGGGAATCACTGACGTAGCCCGCCAAAAAAACAATAGTTTCCGGAAGATGGAGCCGTCCGAAACACACCATGCAGAAATAGTTCGCTCCTGAATCGAGAGCTGGGTTCTTCGGTTCTCTCTTTGTGAATGATTCGTAGGAATTTCGGATGAGTATTCGGAGAATAGAGGGATCAGCCCAAGTCAAGAAGTTTTCTTTGTGCGTCTTTCATTCGATTCCCTTTCGTAGTATTCCCGGGTAGCGAAGAGCTCGTAAACAAGAATTTTCTCGACGAACAGAACTTCCACGTGCCGATGATTCGCCATTTGAATCGACTAGAATCCGCAAAACAGCTGGGAGCCCATTTGAATGTTCGATAATCCGTCCTGATCTGCGCATTTTCCCGCTGGTATCGATTCCGTTCCTCTTCGGGAAGATTGCTCCAATTTCCGACTCCAAGACATCGGTTGTGTAAGAAGGGTTTTCGAAGCTGTCTGCCTCGGTCGTAACAAAGCGCTTTGAGTTGGAAGATTTGCACGAACTCGTCGTCCAGGAAGTTCGGATGATTAAGCTCCAGAGAATCGTGTTCCGTATTTACATAGCGCCGTCGATGTTGGTTGCTCTGATCAATTATTTGAAACGCCTCGAAATCGAAACCTCCAGAACATCCCTCGATGATGTCGTTCCAGTTTTGCAGATACTTCAATTGCAACGCAGCGAGCCCAACGCTAGATGAACTGGATCTGAGTCCATGGCCTGTTCAAGAGACGCCCAATATGCAAAACTCCCCTTCTTTTGGTCGAGACAGGGAAACTTGAAATCAGAAGTATCCTGGTGAGCATGAGGGTTTCAGTTGCAATGCATTACACCGAGAAAAATCGGCGTGACAACGCTTCTCAGAGCGTGGCGAAGCAACTTCGATTGCGTAACGTCCGCTCAGACCCCAGTTTAATGCCTCGGAATATCAACAGGATGGCTTGACGCATAACGACCACAGGAACTTTAAACGGCAAACATCTTTCGACCATCGGAACGATGGAGAAGTTCGGATTTAAAGTGTAGTGACGATGAATAACTCGCCTTCTCCCCCTTCAGAACCTCCGCAGCTGATCAGGTTCGAAATTTACGCTTCCGCTGCGGTCGTGTCATCGCTTTTAGGCAATGGGGTGCAAAAAACAAACACTTCCCGTTTATTTAGATGATGATGGTCACGGTCAATGAGAAAACCGACGAAATGCTGACGATTCCTTACGTTTCACAACGGAAAGACGCACTGAAGTCAAAGATACTTGTCTGCCTGGAATTTCGAGCTCAAACCGGATAATCTTTAGTATTTTTCTGGAAGCGAGAATTCATATCTCTCTTCTGTAGCTTCTTCAGCGCTCACGACAAGCTGGACGGAGCCCCTTGCACAAGCCCCTCCTGAAAGCAAAGATATCTCGGCAAGTAGTTCCATCGCGCGTTTTTCAAAGAGTCCTCTCGAGGAATTCAATTCATTCTCCCTGTTGTTTCTTTGTTGGACACGAAGTCTCACAGCAGATGTAATTATTCTAGCATCTGTCTATTTTGTGAGATATTTCTTTTCTACAGCTTCAATTCTGCCCGTTTAAAAATTTTCGCGGATTCGTGCTGGATCGCTGAAAAGTTCTCCATGACCAGCTAGAGCTGACGTCTTTGCTCTGTCTGTCGTGTCGATCGATTCATTTAACGAAGTCTTCCATTGTACAGTGAATGAGGCTCCGACAAGACTAGTAGGGAAAAAATCTGACATCTTCAGCTCTTGATCCGTTCTCATACAAAGTGTCTGTTTTTCATGTTTGACGTGTCTTTTCTGCAAAAGCACACAAACTTCTCAGGGAAAGAAGCTCCAGACGGATGACATAACCGTCAACAAAAAGCAGAATGGATGCTTCGAACAATATATATACCAGAAAACTCCATAAACGTCAAACGTAAGTATCACGACCGGTTCAATCAACTCGCACGGGAGAGACGCGGGTCTTTCTTAATTCAGCAAATGCTTCGACAGTTTGTAGTCCGTGCGACCTTTCGGCCAGAATGTCGAAGCGACAACAGCTGAGAATTCGACCTTTCTTGTTGCACAACTAAGAGAAATCATCTAATGTGCATGCTGGTGAGAACGAAGACCAGGGTTTTTCTTAAATAAGAAGCGTTCCTCGAGGGAATTGCGCATTTCTTAAGTTATTTCTCACGTTCAAATTACTGTGACCTCAAAGCTCGTCGCAAAATTACTCAGGGAGCTAGGGTGACGTATTGATAGAATCGCTATCGTTGAAATCAATTTTAACGACTCAAAAACTCATCGAATAATCGCGCTGCGAAAGCTTCGTAGTTCGTGTGATGTGTGTGCAAACAAATGCTCAAATGAGATGCCATCTATTGGAAATCCGCTGCCTCGACAACAAACTAGAAGAAAGTCACGAGAAACTGTTCGTTATTTCTTTGACCCTAAATCACCTGCACTCTGTCTCTTGTGACATTCAGCTCAACCGCGTGAAATTCGCGACACGTCTCGAAGATTGAATGGAGAATGAAGAAGCGAGAAAATATGTCATGGCTCAAGACCTCACCTAACGATCACTAATAGAAACGAGCGGCAGGGATATGACTGATTCATCTCAGGCCCATGAAACAACAGTGTGGACTGTTCTGACTTTGTGTATCCATCGATTAGGCTGACGAAATAGAGTTCCTCTCGACGTCCTTCAACTCTTCCAATTCGATCGACTTTTGAGAGAAAGTGGCTCGATATTGGCTCGTCATGCGACAATATTCCAGGTTGTAGAACGAGAGCAGATGGTGGACAGGAGCAAAAAAGCCCTGAAGCATCTCCCAGTGGGCTCCTCGATCGCGATTGACTTACTCTATAAGTCAGTCTCAAATGTCACCAACTCGGCAAGAGATCGATGAGCACGATGAAGGAAGTTGTTCGACTATGGAAAAAGAAGCTAAAAGAGTCACCGGGCATTTTCCATCGATGCAGTGACTCCCTACTCCGGAAGATTTGAAACAATTGGAATGTAGGAAAATGTTGATTCTGATGACTTCGAAAACAACGCCAACCATTTGTGGTTGACTTTTCTCAGACGACCGGAAACGCACTATATTTCGAATGGCTTAGAAACTCGAGAACCCGAGCCTTGGATTTCCCATCGAGCGAGCAATCTTTGGAACGAAAGTCAACTTTCTGTTGTCGTCGAACATTATTTCCGAATCGTGTGGGAGACGAAGAGAAAAATGTGAGGCAAATTCTGACAGCCAGCTCTCAAAACTCCGCCAGTGCGGAGCCGAAAGTTTGTTTCAGAGGATTCACTGTCCGCCGGAGACGCGAAGTACACTTCCAGAACTGTGACCAATATCACTGACGGCACAAATTCACCGAAACGAACGACAGGAAACGCTCTAACTTCGAACTTACGATGCCCCTCGCTCAGTTCTTCGCCGAGTCACTCATCAGGAGCAGCGAATTATATCATACCGACGCTTCTGATATGAATCACGGCTCTCACGCCGACCGTTGCTCTACATCATTGTTTCTTCACAACTCTAGTCGTATAACCAGACGGAAACCGCTAGCAGGCGGATAAGCCCATCAACAGCTCGCGAGCGTCGGTTTCTCACTATCGTCGTGTTCAACGATTATTTGAAGTGTTTGATATACGCGTGTTTCTCGTGTTTGCCGGCGACAGACCGAGCCGCAGATCAAATCGAAAGCTAGGGCCTACATATCTATGTCGTTCACCGACGGCGAAAGCCCCGAGACATGGTTTGAATCCTTAGTCTGAAGGTAAACCGCGACCACGAGCGTTTTAGAAACCCACGCTCTCCTTCAGGAGGAAACCGGAGATTGGCCGAGGATGTTCCTAAGAGAAGAAGAATCGCGAAACGATTCAAATTCACCTCACCGGCTATCTTAGGGACGTGATTAGCGAACCGATGCTCCTTGCGTCATCGGGAGCAAAGCTTCACCAGCAGGACTCGAAGAAGAGGCACCAGGAAAACTTCTTCGGAAAAAACAGAAACGGTACGGTTCTGAAACTTCCTCGTTTTCGGCCACTTCCTGACTTTTTGAATTCAAATCAATCTGAAATTCCACCTATTAACCGGGTCCTCTTCGAATCTCCGTCGATATCATCGATTTTTTGAGGACGATCTGTCTGCTCTGTTGTTGGCAGCTTTCATCCATTGAAAAGCTATCCGTTGAAGAAAGTGGAGGAAAAAACGTGCTCATTTTGACCGTGCGATGGTGGTGTAGGCTATCGTTCATGAAGTCCTCCCCAACGCTGGAAGCCCTCTCCTCGTGTAGCGTTCTGCCCCTGCTTGCTTGTTTGCCGGCTGGCATGCCGCCCGTCTCCGCAGTGGATATAGCAGACTATGGGTTCGCGCTCCCGACTAAACTAGTCATCAGTGATCGCTTGGTGTCGGCTCAATTTGGGATTGCCGATCACTGCGGCACCCGATCAGATTCAAACAAGTGCGACAGAAAACAACTGATCAGTGCCGCGGCTGGGTGATGTGTGGATTTTGTAGAGGATAACACCGACAGTGACAACGATTAGTGCCAAATTGATTAGGGAATTATTTGCGAGGGGCCATGCGTGCCTATAGTTTACTCTTCGTGTTGGGAGCCTTCACGTTAACTCACTCGGCTCACCACCTAGCCCACCTACACTACAAAAGTAAGTGCCCACTCGCAGAATCGGCTAAGAACTTCGAGTTCCACCGAGCCGGTGACAGCTTCCTGAAGCTCCGCTGACAACTCACTTTCGTGAACTTCCTCTCTTTCTGTATCACGGTTTGCGATACAGGAGCTGCGGATCACTCTTCTTGTGCAAATTCATGTTCTGAGTTCCTTAAAATGAATTCCTCGCAGAAGATCTGTGATTCCAATACGCTGTCCGGGAGTTCGGGGTAGCCTGAATCGTGAGCAAAAAACTTCGACGAAATCGAGTGATTTGAATTTCGCAGGAGGTGTATTGTAGTGCGCGAAGTTTACGTGAGATTCTCCGTTCATGTCGCGAAAGATGACGAAAGACCGACCTACGAAACTCTGGATGCTTTTGAGATGGAAATTGAAGAACAGTTCCATCAATTTTCATCAGGGAGGCAGAGGGAGGGCTCAAGCGCGCGAGAACGCTTCATCATTTGAAAAGCATTTAAAAATCGAATCCCGGCCTTGACTTTATTCGTTTTGAATCACCCAAAAGGTGAATGAGATTCCGATGACCGTAACCGTGATTTGGCGATTTCATTGAAACACAGGAGTTCTTCGCTCGGCTCACGGCATCCACAGCGTAGCCCTATCCATAGCCCGTGGAGTTGGTGAAGTCGGCGCTCGCAAGTTGGTCATTGATGCGTGGAACACTATGTTCATTCTAATGGAGAACTTTTGCCCAAGAAGCCTCTTTCCAGCCTAACATAGCTTGTTCGAGCGATGCTCAGCAGCCATTGTAGACGCTGTTCGTTTGCTAAAATGACAATCGCCGGAGAAACTGTCGCCCCCCGTTTGAGCGGCTTCATCGATGCTTTCACGCCAAAACGACATTTCTCAATCGAATACTCCGTAAACGGACTTCTTTTGATTCCGATTCTGTAGTGGGTCGGCAAACTGTATCGAGGATTACGGTTGGGGATTCCCGAGCGACATCAAACTATTTCATCGGTTAATGCGGATCGAAAGTGAGATTCCAATCATTAGGAGCCGGTTGGTTGGTTGGTTGGTCGATCGATTATCCAAGAATTTCGCTCGTTTTCTCTTCAAATTATCCCTTATCAATCTTCGTATTGTGTAACTTTTGTGTCTGATAAACGCTTTTTTTTGTGTTTCCAACGTTGCCCGTCCGTCGTGAGCCTTTGGAGCTATCTATAGCGCTGCTAGCCGCTGCCGTGGCTGCAGAACTAGAAGCTTTTGTATTTTTTTATTTGTGCAATAAAGGCATCAAATATTCCACTTTGTAACTTACTACAACCACTGACAAGTGTCAAGTAAGTGCTGACAGCTCTGTCAACTTGCTTCGCTCCATTTTCTCGCATTTGACTCGGAACCAGCGAGAAACATCTGACGTTTCCGAGCTTCTTTTTGATATTTCCTCGAACGCCCTTCATCTATCCTTCGAGGGATTCAACGATGCCTTCGGTATATTCCGTGATCGCCGAACTGCCTTGCACGTTTTCAAATGAGCCATGCGATACGATGGGCTGAAGTTGAATTGGGAGGAGGATGAGTTCGAAACTGTTTTGGAAAAAATATTCGTTCGAAACTGTTCCGAAATAACCGTTTTCTTCTCGGATGGACCAAAAAATTCACTACAGTGTTTTTATTGTGAGCATTTCGGTTTTTTTCTCATTCCGAAAAGGTTGTATCCGTGATCCTCGTAACGGGAGGAACTGGTGTTACATTAAATTGCGGATGCTATCACGTTCCTTGGCGAAAGACGTCCAATCTTTGCGCCGACCGACGACGCCACAAACATCATCAACAACCGCGGCAGCCGTGCCATCGACGCTTCAACAGCCACTACTGGTTCAAATGGAAACACCACAGATCAGTGAAAGAGCAGCGATATCTTTAGAATGAACATACAGGGACGAAAATCGTAGAAAAATCCGCCGCAGAGACACATACGGATAGTTGAGAAATCCAAACGCGAGGCGTACGGACTTCGTTGCGACGCTGCAATTCCCCACCGAACACGATCGAAGCGATCGTTTAGTTCAGAAGCAGCAAAACGGGAGCGTCGAAAAACAATGACCGAAACAATGAAGGCGTAGGTAATGTCGGTAGCGTTTACCGAAATCTTTCCAAAGAAACTTATTTGATCCGCAGCTGCTCGAGTTAATCCTTTATGAAGTACCATCCGCTTATTATCCCACTTTTCCCCCATGGTCGGCGGTAGACGCGATGGTGAATGTGGATCTTCCGACAGATTACAAGAAGGATATTCGGTACGAAGAAGCTGGCGGAAGTCCCACTTACGATTCGGCTCGTTAGACCACACAAAACTCGCTCACCTTTACGGCTTGCTTCTATTGAGGAATAGAATTTCTTTGTTTCATGCCCCGACCGACTTGCTATTATAGCGCACCGAGCTGTTAACTCTTCGCATTGTCCGGAATCAACCGCAACACCCAGGGGTATTCGCTGTTCGGCTCATTATTCACTAACCCGCAAACAGACCTGGCACCGACGCGGTTCTCATTGGGTCTTAGTCATCCGAGTACCACTTTATCAAGGAAATACCATCGTTTCATTCAACTTACGATGACGAACTTTTAGAGAAAATTATGTGGGTGTGATCAACAGCCGCTCGTCAGCTCCAACGACCACACGTGCTAGAGCATCTATTTCAAGGGCTCGTCCGGTCAAACAAAGTTTCGTTTCGAAGGAATAGAGCAAACTCGTGCATCATTGTTTGCGCACTTAATTCAACCATGGTCTGATCGTTTTCTCCGGCTAAGCGGATGATAGCGATCTGTACAAAACAGAGCATTGTTTGCGAAAGGGATAGACGAGAAATGAAGAAAATTCAGAGGAAAAAGAAAGTGCTAAAAGCGGCGTTTCGCAGATTCACGAAATCGTGTCTGTTTGTCGTCATCGTTGAATCGAACAGAGGTGTAAATTCTTTTCGCTCCGCTCGAAGACGCACGCACTTGTGAAGCCCGATAGGATACACATCTCACTCAGTGCGATTCTTTCACTGGCTCGTCGCCGTCGCTCATCGTGTAGTGCTACTTTGGGTTGATATGAGTTGAACGGAGTCTGGTCCGGGTACCGCCGCCCTGTCCTTGAATGAAGACTGGAGAAAGCTGAGCGCCATGCCTGGACCGGGTATGAACCAGAATGGTTCGAAACCATCCATCCGGTCCTGGTGGATGGGCCTCGCAAAGCTGTTTCGGAAGACTTCATCCATTAACTGAACTTGAAAACGAGTTCGGACGAGCGCACGAAGACGAATTTTCAAACTGCGCACCAAGCTGAGAATAACCATGTGATTTCGATTGTCCGTGCTTGGTTACAACACGATTTGCCGCTACAAATCATCACATGTTCCGTGTTATCTTCACTTAGAACGAAACTGGCCCCATCTTCAACATCGATTTATCAATTCCAAGTCGTGGCGCAAGACTCGGCGTGTTGTGGGAGTGAAATTTCAAACAGGTGTCATCAGTGACCGATGAATGATGAACCTTGTCCCTTTTAACGAGGATCGATGGATCAGTCAATCAATCCGGTGGGGTGATTCGAACCTCTCCGTCCTTTTCGTCTTTGTTAACATATTCAATAACCTACTTCGGTACAACTATTGCGGTTTTCCTCCTGAACCCTGGAACCCGTTCTCTGAAGGGGAAAAGCTTTAGTTTGATTTGAACGTCAGCCGAATGTGTCGTTTAATCAACTACGGGAAACCTGAATTCGTTTGAAGCATTCGGATTCCCCCTTGAAAATACGGTGACAGTACGAGTTAAGCGATCGTGGAGCTCGAAACTTCTAGAGCTTCAGCAACGGGAGACATGCGGAATAAGCCTTGAATCCTGGGGAATTCGATTGATCCAAGAACGACCACGTGTGTTCTCCGAGCCATCACCTCTGGATCATGTAATCGAACCCTGTTCTCGGAACCGATACAGAAAAAGAATCAATTCTGGGCATTTGTTCGGCGGGGAAACGGAGATGAGGTGCAATTCAATGTAATCAAACACGCTCAAAGTATCACCTGCGTCCAGAGAGTGGATTGTTGACATTATCTGACGTCGACGATGACAGTCGGAACGGGCTCGATCTATCACGAAACGGGTGCGAATGTTTACGGATGATGATGATCTGATGTTCCGGTTGTCCATCCCTTCGTCGATCCGTGGACCTGTCAACAAGGGCTGATGGAAGCCCCCTGGAAGCAAACAAGTCCATGTGGAAGATCCGCTACTTTTCGTTCACCGTCAGGCGATTGACGTCCCGCCGACGTAACAGAAGATTTTGGCCGTCATCCCCGACGTAACGTGGGAAAGCAAACGAAAGAGCCGATTGTCTTACTTGGAGGCAACACGTTCGACGTTAGCATTGGGTGTAATCTTCGACGAAGAGAGTCGTTGGGTTTCGAAAAAGCCGTTTGTAAAATCGCGTCTGTCAGAAGTTCTCTGAGCGGACCTATGCAAGCTTCGAACCCCCCGATGTCCTGATGCGTTCTTCGAATTCTCGTGATCACAAAAGAAAAAAACGCTTCTGTATGGAGAAGCCGAGGGTGCCGGATGATGGTCCAAGAGCTCGGAGTCTGAAACTTCTGTGAATCCGCGAATAAATTTTAGCTCATTGAAGCAGCCACCGATTTCGGATGAAGCTGGCAAAGTGGGACGGTTACGTCATACGAATACGATCGCGTTTCGCGTCGTGCTCCAGGGTAAAGCACGATAACAACAAAAACGACGATGACAACAACGACGACATTGACGGCCGACGAGCGAGCGATCGCGCCCTTGTGCTATTGATTACGCTTTACAACGGTGCGCTATTCGCGATCTGTCAGACGGCTGCCCATTATGAATGACATTCGTGACATAATTCTAGGCCCACGGCTGATAAGTCTCCTTTGACCGCGTATTCGGTTGAAATCTATTGTCGTGCCGCCCAGCAAGCAATTCGTAAAGACTTCAAGAGGTTTCAACTTCGATCGGAATTTCGACGCAATCAGTGGCGTTTTCGTTTCCGAGCGTGAAAATCGATGACTTCTCTGGAGATTATTGTTATCGTTGTTGTCTCAGTCGCATAGAGCTGCGCAATCAGGCGCTAGATGCTCCACGGGGCCTCATTCCAAAGATCTCGCAAAGACAGCTCTCTATGATTTTAAGCAAACGATTTGTCCGATGCGCTGCCTGATTTTGCGTCAGAACCAAATTCGTCCGAGACTGACAAATCGCTCCGAGCCAGCTACTCGAATTATAACTTTCTGACTCGGCAGCGACTGCAAAAATGTTGGTTAATATTTCCCAAAGTGTCGTTCTCATTGCTGAGGCGGCAAACTGAGTGAGTGTCGGTGACGTTTTTGCGCGCCTCGGTGAAAATCGTAAATTGTTGTGAATGTTGTTGTAAAACAAGTGTCTTCAGCTGGTTCCGCGGCGGACGTTGTTGCCTATAGCTCATGCGAGTAACCTCAACGATATGCTGCTCAGCGGTCGTGAGTCGTGAATCATGACCTTCATGCAGCTTCAATAAACGGAAGTTAATCTCTTGTGACGGTCTGAGACAACGGAGTCTCGTGATACATAGTTCGCTTCAGTGTGTTCTTCGCTTTTCCCGACACCGGACAGCTGTCTGCACGGCTGTCATGAGCGCCTTTCATTTCTGTTTGAAACTTCTAAACGCGTGAATGAAGGCACCGAAGACACAGTGAATGGAAGCCTGTGTGACACACCGTTAGCTTTTCCTTTTCCTCGTCAAAACTCATCTCACGAAAAGCGGCCGCGTTCCGCTCGATGCGCAGAATAAAGGCTCAGAGAGGTCTAAGCGTGGGTGTGAATTGTTAGATCCTCCTCGCTGTTTTACTTATCGAATTGCCTATCAGCTGGACAGCCGCGTCGCGCTCGTTGTTGACCTGTGAACAAACAGGCCGATGTGGCGCGTCATAGATAAATGAGAGAGTAACGAATAAATGGCACATTTCTAAGCTCTCCGTTGTTTATCTCCCTCCACGTGGCTGCGAATTACGAACAAAGCCACATACAAGTTATTGTTTCCGGACAGCGTCGGGATTATCCGATCATAGATCACTGGCGTTTCCGACATTGCTGAGAGCGAGTGCTTCCCCCTTGAAACTTCCAACTATTGGACTGAATTTTAGTTTTTCCTCTGATTCGAACAGCCAGCAGAACCCGTGCTCCTAAGATGATTCAGTTTAAAATCCACAGGCGGTAAATCCGTGCGGCAAGCTCTCAAGTTAAGTTCATTTCTCTTCGGTTCTTGCTCAAATCGCCGAACCATCTTCGGCGAGCGGCTTGACTTTTTCTCAGGAGCGATTATCATTTGTGCAGCAGACTGAGACCGGTTCGGTGCGGCACAGAGTTCCGCATCGAGTTTTTCAGCGGCGTTGCACCAAACTGAATCTTATCGTAGACTGTGTGGCGTAACGGCCGGCGTTCTTCTCCTCACCCTTCTCCATGTCACCAGTCCTGATAATCGAGTAGATAACGCGTGAGGCTTGTGCACAATGTACAAAGCCGTCCATGCGAATTTGATGCCCCCGCAGAGAACACAAGTGCACATTAAAGAATCATGCGCTTGACAGGCGTGAAATATGAGAGGAACGGACACCACGCCCGGTGACCAAGAAATCGCTCAGAGCGGCATCGGTTTGTTTGTCCATCGGCTCGCCATCCGCATTCGCAACAATGAAGAGTCACGTAAGACCCACATAAAAAAAAAGTTCGTCGGGCCGTAAAAAGAGGTAATGTCGGAGGAAATTCACTCGCGGAGCGATCTTCATGCTGCCTTAATGACCTATCCGGACAGTTTCGATTGCCAGCGTTTGTGTACGTTTCAGTAATTTTCCATTTTTTGTTCCGTGAACGCATCCGCTCAAGAAACTGATGGTTCTTGAGTCGGTTTCACTGCATAACTATTCAAACTTTACACTGAAACGAACTTTGGCCGGGTGGCCATCCGCGGCCGGAGGTCAACACCCAGTCTGGTCCATGCAGCCGATGCACGCTTAACGATCATCGGCTCTCGGCGGATTGCGACTAAAAGATCGCCAAAGTTACTACGGTGAGGGCAGAAAACATGTAATTTTAAATCTTATTTGAGTTCTTTTCGGTGTCTGTGTGTACAAAGAATTTCCATCATCCGGCCATACATGAGGAAATGTGGAGAATTCCGATTGCCCGAAACATTTCATTTAAGAGAGTTCTCTGAATCGAAAACTTTTTCTCGAGATGCCACTGGCGACGTCAAAAAGTTTGAGTGACGGCCCATTCCGAATAGAATCGCGAACAAAAGCTTTCTGCCACCAAATCAGTCAGAGTGAAGTGCCAGAGCCATGTCCCGTGGAGCGACGCACGCACGCATTAGAAGTTTCACTTTTAGACGGAAATGCTGTGTATACGTTGATCCGTTGCATCCTGAAGCGGTTTGAGCAACTTCAGAACCGAAACAACGACGACGTCGACGATAAGTTGCTCCTGAAAGTCAAACGCTGGTCAACAGCTTAAACGGTGGCCATTCCGCTGACATTGTCAAGGCGGCGCAGTTTCCTCCGTAGGTAGCAAGAACATTAGAGAAGAAAGCCTTCGCGCTCGCCGCCATCGTGGTCGTTTAGAGAAATCTTCAATTATGACATCTTTTGCAAGACGGGATTGAAGATAAAATTTGCTCGCCGGAATCAACAGCCAGCCCTCTTTTCTCTTCAAGCATACTGACCGCTGGAAATGAAGAGGCACTTTCATTCCCCAGACTGATGCTGACGCGATCGATGATGATTCTTCGAGAAAAATCAATTCCACCGATGTTATCGCTTGCCCCGCATTGTAGCGAACGATCGCTAGACGCCTGATCATGCTTGGCTTGCCTGCCTGCGCGCTCGCTTGCTGGCTGGCTGACTGACTTTCACAACCGTTGAAGATGGTGGCCGGAGGAATAAATTTTCGGAACGGTAAAGCGCATAGGGGATTCGGCAGCGGCAGCAAGTGTTTTACACGCACTGCTAACATAATTATGTAATGAAAATACAGGAAGCTGGTTACAAGAAACAAGCGTGAGAGGAGAGAGACGGAGAAAACCCATCGTACGATAGTGTTATCATGGATCTTCATCTTGACTTTCGTCTTAGTTTGTGATCACCACGGCTTCGCGGTCAATGAGCCTTGTCTAATCAGAAATAGTGGATCGTTTTTCACCTGATCTGACGTATAATGGGCACAGGCTTCCTTCCAGCTCGACTCTATCTAGATGAAGACCGAGATGTTTCCACCAAGGCTTCATGCGTCTTGAACACTTCGATTTGCGCATTGCATAACTCTCGAGTCGGAAGTTCATTTATCGCGGACACCTCTCGTATATTCTTGATCACCGAGAGGACCACAATGATCAACCGTGTCGACACCTAGATCCGTTCGTGGGGTTTGTTCAGCAGTTTTGGAATTAAATCTTGCCCTGCAGTCATGAAATTTATCGAATCGGTGTCACCGGTAGTGCTTTCCTTGATGCTTAGACTAACGCTTCCATGGATGTTGCTGCGACACCGCGTTGGAGTTTAAATCGGCGCCGGTTCCAGTCCAGTGATCGTTGACAGTGTGCAAAACGATCGGTTTCGACATTGTTGACAACCTGACGCAGTCCCGGCTCCCAGTGCAGTCATCCCGTGCCGCCTGTCGCCCCCGCATCGTCCGCGAGGCATTTACAGAATCAATTTTCTTCCGCGGCAGAAGCACATTCTCGTGAAGTACGAGTCAACTCCTTTGCTGTATGAGCGAACGAAAACTTTTGCGAATTTCAGGATAGAAATGATAACTATTGAGCTAGAATCCGCCCAATGAGCAACCGATTCCGAACATCGCGGAGGGAGAAACGGCACCCAAAAAGCTGACGCCTCGCGTGAAAGCTCAACGAAATTACTCTGACCAGAAAGCGGAGCAGGGACATTCTGTATCGTGACATCACATCTAAACGACGTTTTGGCGTGATCCGCTCATGAACCGCGAAGAGTCGTTCGACACCCCGACAGAAAGGAGGTGTCTGAACCGTTAGCTCTTGACCAATGTCAATCGTAAAGCAGCCATAAGCGACAGACCGATGCAATCTTGTTTGTGATTCAATCATTAGCCTTTTCGGCACTATTATCGATCGCGGTTGGTTAGGGTCACCTGTACTACTAGATATACATATTTTCCGTTCTTGTCCCACCGGCGCGAGCGACTCTCGGTCCAGGTTCTTGAAGCCCTAGACGGTTCGCGCATTGTTAAGCTGAGGTGAAAGTTTGTCTTGTTGTTGATTCTGCCCCTCGTTGTTTGTTGCGTCATGTTTCTCGATGCTTCGCATTATTGCTTTTGAAAAGTTCACGCTTAGAAAGAGGTAATCGTGGAAGAATGCTTTTTTTCGGAAAATGGTGCATTCAGATTCGCTTCGTTGCTTCTCTATCATCATGATCGGTCGTTCAACATCACCAAGTTTACCAACCATCAAACTAGCTACTAAATAGTTGTCCTCGCCCTCCCCTTCCGAACAACTGACTTCAAACTTCCAACTGATTTACTCATCACCGTCTTGCGTTTCACGTATCCGATGAATCGTTAAGTGAATAACCACCGTCCGCACCGATTCAGGCTTAGTTGACCTCAGAAAGCTTCAGCTGTCAAAGAACGAAAAGCAAAACATTGAAATACTGCGTCAAGTCAAGGAAGCTTCACTGAAACGAAGAGCACAGTCGGACATCCGGCATCAATCACAGTACAAAATTATTTCTATTGCATTCCTTCGCTTCTATATGAATCCTTCACGCCTTATGAATCCTCTCATCCCTGAAGGCATTGTTCTTAGTGGAACGGCCATGAATTGCGTTCAATTTTAAGTCGGTGCCCCCCGTAGCCAATGAAGCGGAGGGAACAAAACCGATCTGGAACAGCAATCGAATGAGTAAGACAATTGGACATAGCTGATCACTGTGATGCAAGCGTTAACAATATATTTCATTTTTCAGAGCACATCTACCAAATCACAAAACACATCGGTCCTCATCTCGGCCCGCTGCTCGGGGCTGCCGCTGCCGGTGGTATGGGCATCGTGGGACTGGGTATTGTGAGGTCCCCGCTCTCTCCGTTCCCAGTTCCACATTTACCGCTACCGCCAGTGGGTAGACATCCAATCAAACAGGTCATTTACTACCCAGGACACCACGACCGGGTTCCCAAAGGTGAACAAGTTGAAAGCTCTGCTCTCTCGACACGGATGGATTCGGAAAGTTCAATGGGTCCTCAAGTGTTACGGCAAAAGTACCGTTCTGATCACTTCTTCGTGGCACAAATCACTCAAAGGGATTTTTCGATTTTCAGGTTATCACTATCTTCCGCCCGTGCAACATCCAGCCTACCAGAACTTAGAATACGGGTATTACGGTAATATGGGCTACTTTGGACAGATGAACAAAATGAAACAACAAATGCATCAGATGTCGCACAATGACATCAACGAGATCGGCCACGACTGGTGGGATCGTTAGCCAAGCGCGATTTCAAGTAAGTTTGCGATTATCGAGTCTTGCAGAAAAAGCCTTGTTTGTCCTATTTCGATGGAAGTTTCGAACTTTTCTGCTCGGGGCGACAAATCTGAAAACAAGAATCGACGCTGTAAAATTGAATATATGTAGAAAGAGTGTCACGAGCCGCTGATTGATTTGAGAAAGAAAAACTAAACGGGGAAACAGTTGAACAGCACTCACTTGTTATTCCTTTTTTTGCAGGAAATCAATCGTATTCTCCTCGCTGCCATCAAAGCAATGTAGATATGTCACTGAAAGACGGAGAACAGTTCAACGCTTAGATATCACAAGAGTTCTGCAGCTGGCCTCCAGAAGGACGAGAGTTGACGTTTTCCGTGTCGAAACCATTCACAGATTCATCTTCCTGAAAAACTCATTTAATATAAGATTCCAATCAACAATCAGCGGATTGGGCCTGCCATTAATGCAGAGAGTGCGGTAACGCACAGTGTTTGAGAGAGACGCCGTCGCGTGAATGGGCGGATCGGTATCGAGATTGGTTTTTCGTTTAACGTTCTTTCCGTGAATGCCATCACAGATCGCTGTTCATTGTTGGTTCAAAGTGGAGGCATTCGCGAATTTCACTTGAATCCGGCTCTGATGCTATTGTCAGTCACCGGAGATCACTCTCTCGGATTTTGAAATAAACCGTTAAAAGTTAACTGACATGAATCGTGCATTTTTATTATTCGAGTTATGAGTTATTTCCCGTCCACTCCAAGAGCGAAGTATGAAACTCGGAGCAAAATGAGAGGAAGTTAACCAAGTCAATGTCAAAGTTCTCCACAATCTTCGATAGCCATGCAATCGAGGTCTGAATCGACTGAAACTTGAGAATCAAAATTTCCGGAGATTCGGCGATCAGAAAGCGAAACTTCATGACCCTGGGCTCCATGGCGCGGGCGCGCGGCGAGGCTCTCTTCGTAACAAGTCGCATCCCTGTGTTCTCCTATCAGCGGCGCTCACGAAGCAAGCATGGAATCGCTCCAGTGAATCAGCTGTTCGTTCACCGACTCCACTCAAGTTCTCCCAAAAAAATACACGGAGGTGTGAGAAGAAGTACTTAAGCGTTCGTTTCTTGGTAAGCATCCGTTTAGACTTCCGATTCGGAGATTTGGAAACTCCGGATGACCACAGGCATCTCGCATCGAGCGAGAACGTAGCGACAACCCTCTTTCGATGAAGTTTCCATCGAAGAATAATTCCCAGCCGAATCTGAGGCTACCCAGATGAGTTTCGTCGTCAAGGAGATTGAATTCTTTTCCCACCTTTCCAGATTTCTGTCGAGATGGAGCGAAAATCAACGAACAGGCCGCTGTCGATTGAATGACGGCACGATCATCGCAAAATCTTGCGTGGGATCCGGTGGGTCACGTGCATACACGTCATTCACCTCGAGTGAGCTGAATATCCACAACAATGGGCTGTTATTGCCTCATGCTGTCCCTCCTCTCGGGATTTCTGGCCTCGTTTGCCAGTGTTCTCGGAAAGCTAGGTATGGCCAGCGATCGAGCTGCCTTCATGTGTCAAGCAATCATTCTCGATATTGTCGTAAAAACGAACATCGAAGCATTTTACATGTGTGAGAGCGTAAGTATTCCCGTTCGGTCGAAATTCATCTGTTATCATACTTTAGTAGTTCTCGAGATGTCTCGCTGAAAGCTTTTCCATTCTCTTCTAGATTATATCGTTCGTCCGTGGGGCTCTTCTCCTCTTGATGATCGCCTGTAATGCTCTGATGTGGACGGTTTTCACCAAAGCTCTGCGATCAAGTGCTTCCACCGTGGAGGTCACCGTAGTCAATCTCGCCGCGAACTTTTTTAGCTCTGTAAGGCCCTCCCTCCTTCTGACTAAAGAGTCTCACTTACATGCACGTTTTCGGAGCATTATCTGACTTCGAAGAGTGGAGCAGTCGGAAAGCATCTTTCTTGATAGCACATCACCCTGAATACCTCATCTCATCAATTCTTCCCAAGCTTCCAAGCCTCGTTCCTTCCAGGCGGTGTTCGGGCAGGCTTTCTTCGGTGAACGTCTTTCACCGGTTTGGTACTTCGGGAGTGTACTGATCATATTCGGCTTGGCCCTCATGCATGTTGGATGCAAACAGAGTGAAGAAACTAGACTTCGCTCCCGGGAAAAGCATTGTGACAAGAAGTATCCAGGGACGGAGAAGATCTACGAACGGCATCTAGCAAGAAAGTCGCAATGAGTGCGCGCCACTAGAGTAAGAGGCTCAAAAGGACTCTGAGCTCATGTGGATCGAGGCTCACAAAGAAATCACCCTGAGGTCTCGCGTTGTGGAGGGAAAGGGTAAAGTTCCCCATCTGGTATGTCGAATCTGCGCGAGGTTTCAGGTAAATTGTTGTATAATCTGTAAATGGTGACATAATTGGATTCGGGAGGTGATGCATTGTTTTGTACAGTTAAGTTTGTGTAAATCTCGAGGAAACTTTTTCTATTCTTCCGATTTAACGGAACTAGTTTCATACATTTGAAAATATTCGATCAGAGCGGAGGGAGTGTGATTGAACTCGCTAGATGTGAGAGTAATAAATTCACAACGCCTCAACCCAGACGTTTTCGAGTCACTGCCGCGTGTTTTTTGATAGGGAACGATTCAGTTCTACGTTGAAGCCTCTTCTCCGGAGAAGTGCATCAATCATACATTCGTGGAGCGGTTTCGATTTGATCAATCATGTCAGAGGTCCATGATGGCTGATTGTGAGCCCAAGCACGCGGAGTCAGTAACCTGCTGCAGTTCGAAACCCTTGGTACATCCGCTCGAGGGAATAGGTATCCAACAGGTTCTCCTCCCTGTTTCAGCTGATTACATCAGATAAGCGAGAGCATCGCAGCTGTCTTTGCTGATTAAACTTTCGCGCCTATATCCCCATCTGAGTAGAAGAATATTTGCACTCTGACGACGAAGAATTGAGGCCCACCATTTGTACCCTCTCCCACTGCTAGGCCAGCTCCCTCACGTTGTGCAACCCAGTCAAAGCAAGTCTCAACCATGCGCCTCGCAGTAGAACGTACAACACGACGAAAATCGTCACCAGCAGCTGGATACCCACGAGAATGTCAAGAGTCGAAACAGACAACCAGTGTCCTGCGGCGTTGCTTCGGATTCCTCGGCATATTCTTAGGCAGAACCGAACCCTGGCACCAGGTCTACAAACGAGTTTCCACTTTCATCGTGATACTGTGCTGCATCAGTCTCGTGTTCTACATGACGAAATATTTGTTGCTTTACCTCGGAGTCATTGAATTAGGCTCCAAGCGGAAACAACAGAAAACTTCGACGGAATTAGCTCGCATGCCTCTTCAAATCATGGAGTTCTTCTCGCATATCTACCTCGTCTACGAGCTGCGAAAAAACGAGCAAACGTTGGGTGTCATGTTCCGCAAACTGAAGACTCAAACATTACAAAAGTACAAGAGAGCTCTGTCGTTCACGATAATTTTCTCGATCTCGTTGACTGCGACAGTGGCCTCGTTGCGCTTCGCAAGGTGTTATTTCCGACCGGTGAGCTACTGTTTCAGAGTTCTGCACTACAGCGCCGTGATGACTCCGATGCGAATCATGTGGAACCTGGCTCTGACGTTGTATCTCGTTCTGGTCATGGAGCTCATCGATCAAGTGAATGCATTTCCCGAGAAATTCACTCGTTCCGGAATTGTTCACTCTGTCGAAAACAAACTCGACCTCAACGAAATGTGTCATCGCGCCTTCAAGCTCAAGAGCGATTTCCGAGCTCGCGTTGCCCTCGTCAACCGGGTTTTCTCCAAAATGCTGCTTTTCCACTATGCTAAACTACTTTTGTACTCAATCAGCATTTTCTTCAGAGCTCAGAGGAAAGCCGGTCCATACGAACTAGCTGCAGCCGTGATTGCTATGCTGCATTTCTCAGGGGAGATTTTCATCTTATCTTGGGCGGGAACGAGTTTGCAAAACGCTCTCTGGGACTCTGTCGACCGCTTCAAGTCAGCAATGGTTGAAGAAGCACCAAAAAACGTTCTGATGATCTCTCAAATCACACGGATTCTGAGCTTCGACGTGACGCGCGACGCACTCCTCATCTGGGACTCCTTCGTACTCTGTCGCGCCTCTGTCGTCACTTTTTTCGGAGGAATCGTTTCGTTTGTTGGAATCGTGCTGCAGTTCGATCACGAATTTATGGGCTCGTTGAAAGATCCGAAATAGCCGCGCTTCGGGGTCAGAGCACGGCGATGATTAAAGTTGATGCATACGGTTAAAGAAGAAAATGTACACTATTGATGAGTGGCGGGAAATGTTATTTATTTACTACTTAAAATGTGAATAAAGTGAATGCACTTGATTGTACCTCAGATTTCAATCCTCGGAAACTGAGTTATATTCTCGAGGAGCTCGCATTTCTTTGTTTTTCCTTGACAAACTCGGTTTCCATCTCGTTCCGGAGTACAATGCTGCAAGGTGTGTTCAAGGGAGGTGAATTCCTCCAACTTTGAGACAAGATGCGCCGAAGATTTGACTTTGAAGATGGTAATTCATAGCAAAAACGTATAATCACTCAGGATATTTAGGAAACGAAGGGTAGCATTGATCCACTGAAGCGATCCCTGGCGCTTCTATTCAGAGTCCTAGCCCCAGACTCGATCTCATTTCTCCCCCGCTGAACTTCTTTCATGACGAGATAATATGCAAAAAAACACCCTTGATGGGAACAGAGGAAGCGAAAGATCATCCGAAACGCTTCCTATGTTGAACCGCCTATTCGATTTTCGCGAGAGAGTTCGATGCCCAGTCCCTCATTTAGGCGTAAGTCGGTTTTTCGGGTTTTTCTCGCTAAAGGGAACGTCCAGGAAGAAACAGTGCGAGGGTAATCTTCTTGGAAACTCAGAAGTAAGCACGAAAGGCATCACAAAAACTTGCGAGTTTCTTGCTTTCATAGAGATCTCTGGATCAAGAATCACGTTTTTGCGCATTCGTTAGGATGACCCCTCTCGGTAACATCTCAGATAGAAGAACCTTGTAATATCAGGGAGAAACGGTCCTCGGACTCAGCTTCGAAGAATGCTTCCTTTCTGAAGGAAGACTCTAAATTTCCGCATTTTCCCCATTGGAGTCTATGGAGAGACGTTCCTTGGATCTTCCGAGCTCGAGAAACATGAGGTGTTGCGATCGGAAGACTTCATCAGCGAAACTCGAATGCCTTTTCTACCTTTAACTTCAAGATCTTCCGATCTAAAATCTTCCCGAGATCTTTCAGAGAACGAGTGCTTCGCGAGTCCCCTTGGACCAGAAAAAAACACTCTGTATGTCTGCTATGCTCCAGTTCACAGAAACGAGGACCCGGGACACCAGGAAGAGTTCATGAGTCGAACAGCACCGGAAGAGGCTTTTTATTAGTTCAGTTTCAAGTCCGTTTATGATCAACCATCGAACTCCTTTAGCCGAATTTCGTCGAGTTGAAATCGATGCTGCGGTTAGGCGTTTGTTCAAGTTGCGTTCGGAACTCTTGATCAAACTGTAGAATGATCGCGATCAAGGAAAACATTCCCACGAGTATCGTGACGGTCGTTCCTTTCGAGAAGATGAACGAATCCCATATTGTCAAGGCGTCTCTCGAGGGATCGAAGTCGAGAATCTTTTTAACTTCGGCGATCATCGGAAAATTACAGTTGTTTCGTTTTACCAACAAGAGCTCGATGTCATCGGCAGAGGCGTGGAATGTCCTCATGAGTCGGCTGCTGGTCCACGAGTAGGCTGTGATGCCGCATAGGAGGAAAAGTGTTTCTAGAATCCAGGCGTAACCTTCGAGATAGCTTTTAGCGACTATTTCTCTGAGCGAGGTCAGAACCGACATGAAAATTCGTAAGTGCAAAACCAGCACCAGGAAAGAGAAAATCTGGTTTAGAGTGGAAATTTTTGTTCGGATGGCCGCGCGAAACCGCATCGACTGGAGGCACAGCCGGTTGTAGTCGATATAGTCGTTGAAAGTTATTTCTCTCGCGAGCTGGGCCGTGGTTTCTCCAACTTCGTCGATGATGGACCACGTTAGAATGAGGTAGAGGATCATCGCGTAGTGCCAAATCAGCTGAACAGGGGCATAGCTCAGGTAGGCGCCGATCTGGTAAATGTCCTCCTCGAGGAACGCGACGAGTGTGTTGTTCGCGTGCGCCGATTTGTAGATGAGACTGGTCCGGACGATTGTCACGAGGATTGACGCGCACAAAAAAGCGAGGAGGAAGAAATCTCGTTTGTAGAACCTCCACGACGATATTCCCTGGAACAGTTTCGCGAGTTTCTTCTCGAACTTCCACAGCGAATAGTTGCATCGGACGTGTGCGGCCGCGTCGCAAAGCTTCAACAGGACTGTCGCTATGTCGGCCGAAGAATCCTTGCTCTCTTGTTTCATTGTCACGATCTCAAGGGTCATGAAGAAGCACATCGAAGATATGATGAGAGTGACAACCAGACCTGAGACCACTTTCAGTGCGGTCTGCCACACCTGTAGAGGACCATCGACGAGCCAAACTCCCACAATTTTCAACAGAACGTCCAAAGCACGAAACGAAGACGGTGGGGGTGCGAGGAATATCGCCGGCAGACCACTGGACTTCCGCGACAGGGGCTTCGAGCGAGAGAAGTCCTCTAGCGATATCACGTCTTCAGTCAGGATTTCAGCCATAGGGCTTGCAGTTCCGTGCTTAGCCTGAAATGTGGGCGTCTGATTCGACCACGGTTTCACCGCGCCGCTTCGGCCATTCGACTGGGTGGAGTGAACGGAGAGACGGCAAACACGATTATTGCACCAAGCTCGAGGAAACCCTTCTTGCTGACTTAGTGGAATTAGGGGCGCATACGATGAACGCCACGAGCCTTTGAATGTCGAGAGTGGGGCTGTCGTAAAGATTATTCGGCCGTCACGTACGTCGAACCCTCGGAGTGCTCGGTCCTCGGAACAGTATTTCGGACCGGTCTGATTTTCGTTCAAACAAAAACCCTTTCATGCCAGAACCGCTGAGCCCCTCTGATAGAAGTTTCGGAAACTCGAGGACGTTCTGAGTACACTTTGAGAGGGCTCGACTCTGAATAGAGGGAAGTGGAATCTTTTCAGACCCACTCAAACCGTGCAACACAAATGAAGAACTGAGATGCCGTTCGGAGTTTCCCCTCAGGCACAACGGAATCGAAAATTCTGAAAATCCATTGGACGCCATCTTTTGTTCAAGACATTTATTTTCCATATTTCTGAAAGAAAAACTTGCATTCTGTAAAATATTTCCTTTGGTATTCTCAACCCAAAGCCAACTTGTCTAACGGTAGGCTTCTGACTAGGATATCTTTGTATTCACACATACACACACACACACACAACAAACATACCTCACCTTGCTTCCTTGAAATATGCACCTGGTCGCTTACAAGTTCAGTTCGTGTGAATATATCTGGTTCTGTTCTTGAATACAGTCATCTACTTACTCGGGAATATGTCATCATGCCCAATGCAGTATTTTCAGCTGTGTCTAACTTTAAAGGAACTAATCTTTGGTCACTAAATGACTAGCTAAATGATAATAATAACAAAGCCCTAGGAGCGGTCACTAACTGTGACTCCTCAGAATGACATGATCGAATGCGATGACAACAGTGTTTTTCGTCACAGAGAGAACTCTAATTCTCCCCGATTCCGATGAACCAAGTGTTCCGTAAACTGAATACGTAGTCCAGATTTAGGGCCGAAAATGCGAATGAAAAACTCATATAAGTAGCTCAGCATGAAGGCCTTGAGACCACCAGCGACGGGACTCGGGACACAATTCCCACTCGTCGCTTAGCATCGACTTCAAAATCGAGGTCAAAATGACTGGATGGAGTCGCGGACATACTTTCTTCTTCGCTCGAAGCGGAGTCGCCACGATCCTGTATGCAACGATAGCCGCGATCTCTTGATTCTTTTTTCCAATTGGATATGACGGGGATTTCCTCGAAAAACTTTCTCCATTGTCACTACAACAGCGCGCCGGGGAAGCCACCGTCGGATCAGAGGATGTGGATTATGTTTCAAGAGAAAACGCCGTGTTTTGCTCTTAGATGTCTCTTCAACGCGGTTTTCTCTCTAGCTCTGTACGGGCATTTGGGGCACGGCTGTGGTCTCTCGCCCGTGTGTATAAGGAGATGATTTCCCAGATGCGATCTCATGTATGCGTTGAACGGACAGAACGGGCACTGGAAAGGCTTCTTCACCTGTGGCTGGTGCTTATACATGTGGTATCTGAAATATTGAAACGAACGGTTCAGGAATATCTCTCACAATGACCTTTTTTGATACGAAAGCAAATGAAGGAACGCTATTCCAGAACGAGAGTATAGCCTAGTCTGAGGGTATGTTGGGCTTAGTTCCAATCGAAACTTTTCACCGAATTTCAGACACAGTTTATTGACAGTACGGCCGGATAACGCGGTAAAGGACTACTGATGATTCCTTAGATTCTGGAGCGGAGACTCGTCGCGCGATTGACTCGATGGCTCAGGAGGATTCGCCGGGCCTTGCGTGAGTAAGCCAGGCTCGATAAATGACTTTTGAGGAGTTGTTGAACAGAGCATTCGTTTCATTGCAGGAACGAGACGTAAACTCGGCGGCACGCTCCGACTGAGCCCAGTCTGAGGGTCACTGTTAGAAGAAACCTCCCCGAGATGATCGCAAACGCCGTCGTTCACGATGTCGAGCAGGTTCATGAGACGCAGGAATGCGTTCTTCTGTCGATTTATACTATTGAGCATATCCTCACGACACTTCGACACAGCTTCAGAAAAAGCGAGAGCGGCAGGAGGGTCTCTGGGGGCCAGGGTCCGTATTTCTTCGCGGAGTCGCTGAGATCTTTCGTCGACAAACGACCACAGTTCTGAGAACGCATGGAGCAAATCTTCGGAAAGACGATCCTCAAAGAACGGTTGAGCTTGCTCCAGCGGCAGCAGGTCAGACGTTTCTAAACTGGGCGGTTCGCGCAAGCCACGATTCGCTTTCTGAACCGCACAGGCTTCCGACATTTCGAACAAGATCTCTCGGAATATGAAAGGCTCGAGACAAGAAATCCCCGATCTAACGGCTTCGTTGTCACAAAACTCAGATGATTACTCACCTCAAAGTTTGGGTGCTACGTGTGGAATAAGCGCACTTGTTACAGTAGAACATTCCGTTTGAGGCCATCGTGGCGTCTAGCGTCGGCTTCTGGGAACCTCCAGCTTCACTTCCATCGGCCGAGTCAGCTGCCAGCAAGTGCTAGAAATCGGAATAATAAAATGAATAATTTGCTTCTCCTATATTCCTCGAATGTCTGGAACAAGCTCATGTTAGCCATCGTCCTGGCGAATGCGGTAGAGCATAGCCAGATTCTCAGACAATTCTCAGACAAGATTCTCAGACCGTGTGAATAAGAAAATCAGACTACAGTGAGGCTGAAGTAAATTGAGCCTCCCCCGAAAACTGGAAGTCATTTACAAGCTTCTATATCTTCACAGAATCCGCATCGATTAGAGGGATATTGAGAATCGCTGATGTCGTGACTCTGCGGAGGCAAAAGGCTAAATACAAAATCAAGTTCTTCGAGCGCCGCTAAAGTTCCAATGATCATGCATTCAGTGAGATGGTTCCTTGATTGTTGAGGTCGATAAATGCGGTCGTCTCAAGATTTCGTGACGGAAGGTTTTTTGCTTGAAATTTCTGCAATATTCTTAACTGCGGCTCCAACAACCGGTACTCACCTCTTCGATTGGCGATTCGGGTCTCTCTGTCTTGATCTGTATGCAGTCAGTATCGGGCAGGAGCCAATCTGTTGGAAAAGAATCATCGAATCACTGACTGAATCTCATCACTCCAGCGTTCTAATTGTAGTTCGGGAGAATGTCGGAGTTTCGAAGCTTGTGTTCAAATCAATGCCTAGAGGTTTTTCGTTACAGAAACGAGATGTCAAACTGGGGAACAATTCCATTTATTATCTTCTCCTCGAGTGTACGAAGTGACTCGCATTGTAGAAGTCTCAAGTTTCGAAGTCTGCGATGTCTCCTCCTGAAACAGAGAATTGCTTTCAATGAAATGTTTCAGAATACTCTTTTAATAATGAGTTGTGAATTACCGCAGATTTTTCGAGCGGATGCTGGACTTTCTTGAATTATTTTCGCGGCTGACCGTCTTGCGTAAATTCCGGAAAAATATCTTTCTGGTGGTTCAACCCCTGGGCTCGTCGAGTGAGTCGAGCTCTGTTAGGTCGTTGCCGGTGGTTGGATTTCGTTCAGCGAGACCAAACTCCGCCAGATGCTATCTTTCCACCTTTCTCTGTTCCATCTTCGTCAACCACCGGATGACTCGGGTCGTCCTTCTCGGCGCAACTGATTTCTCCGCTAGGAACGACAGGCACAATCTCCACGGTCGATCCCTAGATAAGATTCCGAGGAGATAAATAGCAGCGACACGAAGATAGTTGGAGCCAATTATTAGAAAACTGGTCTCGACAGAACAACAGTTCCAACCGCGACCGGTGTTTAGTTCCTGTGGTGCAACACTGATTCCAAGGAGAGAATTTCTCTACGTATAGATGTCAGTGTCCGTTCGGCCGTTGCAGTCAGCTGGTGGGGTTTCGAGAGACACGTCAATATGAATTTTTCGAGTGAACTTTAGTAACAAGCACAATTCTACTACATTCTGACAACACTCCGTTTGCAGTTGGGTGAATCCTCAATCTTTCCATGGTGTTCACGCACACCACTCGAGAACTCCTCGGTTCGCGCTTAACGGCTGGAGCCTCCACCCGAACCGTTGGCTAACGGTAGACTTCGTCGCGCACGCCTCTATGCATAGAATCTTCGAGCAACCTGGATTTCGGCTTCAGTGCCACTCTGAGACCATGGGAGCTGCGTTTCCTGTTTTCGAAAATCGGCGAATATCGACTCTGCTCCGGACGAATTCCAGAATGACATAAAATACTTTTATCCGAAAAACGGCTCGCAATGCGAAGCTTCTAGCAGAAACGGCGAGCTGTTTCCAAACAAAACAAGCTGCCGGGAAGAGACAGTGGCTGCGTGTGGTCCGAGTGTTGCGATTTTTACACGCAATGGAACGATGTAGATTTCCACGAATATAGCGACTAATTTTTTACTCTCACAGTGTGTTCTATTCTTAGAGTGTACTCTGCGTAGTAACCCTGGCTGCAGGACGCCACGTCCGAGCTGGGATTCAATTGATGTCATGAGTTCATCGAGTATGATGGCAAGGAAAACTGACTATGACCAGGAGTGAAGTTCCATCGAGGAAGCGGATCTCCCTTTCATCGTCTCGACTCGTTGTTGATAGTTCCGTACCGTGCGCGAATGATGTGATCACCAGAATCCTTCCGCCTCACATCCGAATAAACCCCGGATTGCACTCCGTAAACTTCCGAATCTGAGATTTCTGATCGCTAGAACGCGTGAGAAGTACATCGGATGACAGAGAATCGGAGAATAAAATGGGGGCCAATATCAAGCTTTGTATACAGAAAAATCTTGGGGTCTTCCGACTATCCCTGGAGGATGGTCTACCGGCCAAAAGTCAAATCCTGATCGTCGTCGATGACTTGGAGAAGGAGTCGAATGTTCTGAAAAATATTCTTCGCGCGCATCTCCTCGATGAAAGGTGATTTCAACATTTCCGCCAGTCAGAGACTCAATTAAAAATGTTATGACGAACGAAGGGCGATTTTGTGTTTGGGAAAATCGTAGTTGACACCACGGTCAAGTGTCTGAATTACAGTTTCAGGCCTGTTGGCTCTACTCCATCGCTGCGCCTCGAAGTTGGAGGATTCGGTGCCTTAGTTGAAGCGCAAGAACTCAGCATCGCGAAGGTCGGCATCTCTAGCTGCGGAATTATCGACGATAAAAGCGTTCGATCTAGATTTCTCGACATTGAGCCCTCAGTCTTCAATCCTATTGCAATATTGCAGATCCCTGAGAACTCTCTCGAGTGCGCGGCTTGTAGAATAGTGGCAAGTGATCTACAGAGCCTGAGAGTCCACTATCGGTGAGAATTAGCGTTCTCTTCTTTTGAGCGCTTCATATCTTATTCACGTTGAGAATTCATGTCCGTAGAGATACCTCTTTCAGGATTATTCCCCTTGGCTTCATTGATCAGGAGGACGGTGAACAATGTATTTTTTTTTCACAGAGAACACATCGCTGATGGTACATTGTCTTGTTCCCACTGTGAGATACCTTTCGGAACGTTGGCCTCATTCAAAGAACATCTCCAGCTACATGAAGAGAAAGATAGAAGTCAACCTGATCCATACGTCGCCCCGTGTGATCAATGCGAAATGAAATTCAGCTCGGTGAAAGGCCTGGCTAGTCATCGTCGGAAGCACGTTCTCGAGCGAAAGACCTCGTCGATGGATGACCAAGAAGCCAGTGAGTGTTCAATCCATTGCTCACCATACCCCTCTCTCAAAGTTTCTGTCGCCTGCTCATTCGTGATTAGATTCATGAACCTCTGATGGTGATTCCAGATGTCGTGCACGTTGCTGTGCAGAAGACCGAAGGCCCAGTGACCGTGCGACGTCTCTTGGAAGAACGCAAACTGCCGTCTGATCAGAACAGAGCAAACATGATAATCTGTTCGCGATGTGGAGATGTTTTCCACGCGAGAACGAAATTCGGTAGGGCCATGTTTTTCTGCAGGATGTTCCACTTTGATGGATCAGCACGGAGCTTACTTATGAGATCAAGTAATCAAAGCGTTTCGCTGCTTTCAGATGCGCATCTTCTCAAAATGCACCCTGATTCATTGAGCGATCGCTGCCCACAGTGCGAAAAAGTATTCCTTTCCGCCGCCTTGTTGCGCAGTCATATTCTCGAGAGACACAGCGGTGAGTTTCCGGAAGCGCCGGGTTCATTTTCCTTTCATCGTTCCCCACACTTCCGGACCCCCCGATGTCGAGTTCCAACTCAAAATGGCTCTTTCCGTAGTGCATTTCTCTACCGTGGCGGAGTTCAGCTCCGCTTCAGCGGGTCAGTCTGAGTTTTCATGCAACTATTGCCCGTCGACGTTCGCCCAACCCGTGGACCTGCTCGCACATTGTAGGCAGGTACGTCGAAATCCGATGGAAGCTCAATAGATGCTCAATAAAAGTGCGTCTTAGTATCGATAAATCCAAAAAATTTTCCCCTCAAGGACCATCCGGAACGTTTGAAAACTTTCGAGTGTCCGAATTGTGCCAAGAAATTCTGCATGGAGAAGAGGTACCTCAATCACATGCTCTCCAAAAGTAGGTGTTCGGCGAACTACTGCGCATGTTGTAGATGACTATGTATATTTCCGATAAGAATTACACGAGGATTATCGCCGTCAAACTCCAGGCAACGATTGTGGAAAACGACCTGCATGCGCCGTGTGCTCAAAGTTCTTCTCATCGTCGAAATCATTGCGGGATCACATGCGGGCTGTTCATCCTGAGAGCGAGTCGCCCACCAGGTGGGTTAGCCGGAATTCTCCTTGTGTCGTGAATATCTCGTGGTAATATTCTAAACCATTCGTTCCCGTCCGTAACTCTGTTCATTAGAGAGATTTTTTTGTTATAGGCTGATCCGTTGTGGTGTCTGTAATGAAGGCTACGCAACCAAATCAGCCCTGCGGTACCATGTAAAAGGTAGGCTGGGAGTAATAAGCAAGGACCTCCATTATGAAGGCTTAGTTTTGAAATGAAGTTCATACATTCGAAGATGATAGTCGAAGAAGAAACGGAAAATATCCTCTGCAGTCTCGCATTTTCAGTCAGTTTAACTGATTACAGCCAAGCACGGTATAGAACGACATCCGTGTTCAGTATGCGATAAGACATTCGCTCTGGCGGTTCAGAAGATACGTCACGAGCGTCGGGTCCATCAAAGGGTACGTGCTTCCAGCGCCGATGTTTCCTCACATGTACTATAACATAACAATAAATATATCCATCGAGAATATCCATCGAGTTATGCAGCCAATGTGGATTCCCTAATCAACTGAGTCCGTGTTCTAGGGAGATAAGTTGTTCTCTTGTAATCTCTGTGAACGATCTTTCTTGACTTCGAGAGATCTTCTTCAACACCTGTTGAATGGTCACAAGGTGGTACCAAGCGTGAATGAGCACGGGCAAGCCATCTTACCCGACGGCAGCGTGAGTATTTTTGAAACTTTGCGATAGTTCGAGAGAAACGGCCATCCTGGATGGACTGTAGAAGTTATTCCAACCCGGAACCTCGATATTTCTGATCAACATCAGGTCGGGCCCACGATGAAGTACTACGCGTGCGAGTATTGTCCGATGACGACATATTCGAGGAAGAGTTTCATCCGGCATCGTGTCGACCACACGGGGATTTGGCCTTTCACCTGCGAAGTTTGTGCGAAGGTGCGTGGCTCTTAGGCTTGGATAGCAAGTTCCGGAATGACACCGATTGGGCTGCTCGCATGAAACAATATTCCCGAGCGGTGAAAACTCTGTGAAAAACAAGGAATTGATTTCAGGGTTTCTCGGAGCGATTCCAAGCCTTGAAACACGTCCGTCGACGGCATGCGCTCACATCGGACACGACCCTCTTCTGTCCTCACTGTCCGAGAGTTTTTGTGGATGATGCGAGCTTCGGAAATCACTTGGACACCCACAAGAACTCTTCTGGACAAGCTTGCGAACTCTGTCACAAGCTCTACGAAACCCGGCATGCCTTGGAGGTTGGTCAAGACTTCCTCTTCCCGTTCACATTTCGATTTTCGCAGGAAATCCGGCGGCGATCTTATTCCTCTCTCTTGGCGGCGTCCCTTAACAGCGTGTCCTCATCTATTTTCCAGAACCACAAATCCATCGCTCATAGCGTTTCGGTTGATGAGAGATTCCGATGTGATTCTTATCATCGAGATTTCGGGAACCGGAGTCTCTTGCGGGAGCACAGGGTCTCGAATCACGTCCACCTTAAATCGCTGCATTGTTCCGTATGCTCTCGGAGCTTCAGGCACCAGGTATGTCGATGCTGTCCGAACGCAGGACCGGGGATGCGGAAGTTCTACCAGAAACTTTCTCAATTTTGTTCTCGTATCTTTCGCTTTCGTTCCCAGATCGACTTGCGACTTCACATGTATACAAAATGTCGCCTTCCAAATCCTCCCAGGACTTGCCCATTGTGCCAAAGTAAATTCCGCAGTCCACAACTTTTCAAGATACATCTCAGGTTCCATCAAAGCCATAAGCCGTTTTCGTGTTCGATTTGTCGGAAAACCTTCATTCTTTCATCGTCGCTGACGAGACACGCTGAAATCCTCCACGGAGTGGTCCATCGGAAGGTGTGTAAACCTCCCCTTTGTTTGATCGAAATTTTCGAGTGGGTCGTCGTGTCCGTTCCAGAAATTCATCAGAAAACTTTTTTCCAGATTCAGAAGTTCAAGAACGGGGAAGCGACACCTTTCTACAGCGATAGTCTCTCTTTTGCGCAGTCCACGAGTTCCCTTGCACCGGCGAGAGATCCGGATATTCTGATGGGATCGTCCGCGGATCTACTCGATTTGGCTGAGATCGCTGATGTCATCGAAGTCGATCACGCGGTGGTTTGACGCTTCAAATTTTGCAGCAAGCAGACGTTAAGCGATTCCATGCTGACGTTTGTGATCTTGGGAAATTTCCATCAATGGCAGACTGAGAAGACACGGCAGAGCTCGAGGTTCCCCTCATATGAATCTCAAATGAATAATCACACGCATCGAGAGGAAAACTCGGTCAATGATTTGAAATAAATGTGAAGACTCTATTACTTTGGAATCTATCCCGTCACCGGTTTGCCAACGAGAGCAAAACCCAAGTTTAAAGTATTGAAGAGGGTAGAGGAGAGAAACTCGAAAAATTAGTTTTTAGAAATTCAGTTCTCTGTCATCACATCCCTCACTCATTTTGGATTGTTATCGATTCACAAGTAATGTTATCAACGGATTCGGGACAAGCCACCGATCTATTTGGGTCAGGAGGCGCATCTCCGGCGACCAGCCAAATGAAAATCCCAGAGGGAAAAGGAAAACGCTGGTTGACCCGCGCCACTCCTCGAGTAATTTCTGCTCTCAAACAAACCAGACGAATTTTGTCTCGGCCTGGTTGTGCAAGCTTCACAAAATGTATTCCGTATTTTTTTCCGACACCGCCGTTCGATGAAAGAAGGGGCAGGGAGGAGAAGGAAAACGCCGTTCAACATCTCTCCGTTCCCTCGAAACCAGTGGAACGTTCAAGACAGCATCAGGCATTGAGAGAGCATTTAAGGAACCATCATCCTATTGCCCCGATGCTTCAGTTTCGCGCCACGGAGCAGCCGAATTGTGACTGTTGTTTTTCTCCGAACAGCTGATGTCGCAGAGTGCGCGTGCTCCGGGAATCGATTGAGTGTATCCATCCTTCCAGGGTGAAATAAATTCAAGAAACTGAGTTGTGCCCGCCTTTGACTCTGTGCGTGTTAGCAAGACGTTCTATCAGTGCCTTAAATCGAATGTCATAGTCTGCAAGTCTCACACGGGGTTCGAACATCATGCGACAATGCCTTCTCCGCGCTCGAAACCCAAGCTTGCTCCAAGGAATGCGGAAACGATTGTGTTCTCAGCGCATAAATCCTGTTGGTATTCAGATGCTACCACAACGAATCCTGGGAAAAGTTTTCCCAAATCATGAAGAGCGTAATCTCGACGGTTTGACTCTATCTGCTGTTCGAGACCACTTGACACAACATGAACTGCTCAATATCAAAGCCGGCATGCTCCCGGAAGCCGAAGTTTGCTTGCCCGATCTAGACGGACCTTCAATCACGCATCATTTCCAGAACATTGGTGAGAAGTACTGTCAACCTTATCTCGAAGCGTTGAACAAACTCATCGAGTCCGATGTTCCGCCGATTCCTTCGAATTTCGCCTTTCAAGCTGGATGGGTCAGGTATTCGAAAGACGGCTCCAGATTCAAATCCGTGGAGGCTCCCAGTGGAAATGCCGTCGTCTTCGATGTGGAAACGGTTGTCACTGAGGGTGGCCTACCGGCAATGGCCGTGGCTCTTACGGAAAATCGATGGTACACATGGTGCTCGCCCGCTCTGGTGGAGGGTCGAGATCACCGCGTTGAGGATGTGACACCGGACGTGCTGATTCCGATGACGTGCAGCAAAAAAAAGCACCGCGTCATTATCGGTCACAACGTAGGCTTCGATCGAGGTTACATCAAGGACCAATACTCACTGGAGAATTCGAACACTCGCTTCTTGGACACGCTGTCGATGCACGTTTGTGTCTCCGGTCAGACGAGCGAGCAGAAAATTATGACCATGTCTGTGAAGAAAAAGAGAGCTGCTTTCGAGAAATATTGCGAAACTGCTCAGATGCCTGACTTGGAGACCATACCCGCAGTGAAGATCAAATGGTTGTCGGTGTCGTCTCTGAACAACCTTGGCGACGTATACCGTCTGTACTGTGGCCAAGCGCTCGAGAAGTCGGCTCGAGACACCTTCGTGACGGGGAGCTCGGACGACGTCCGCAAAGATTTCCAGTTTTTGATGAAGTACTGCGCTTCGGATGTTTTGGCGACGAGAAACGTCCTCGGCAAGCTGTTCCCCCTGTTTCGGGAGAGATTTCCGCATCCAGCCACGCTTTTCGGTGTTCTGGAAACCCTGACCGCGTACCTTCCGATCAACGCGAATTGGAAGACGTACCTGGAGAGCTCGAAACGAGCCTATGACGGGCTCGATTCAGAAATTCAGTTGTACCTCAATCAGGTGGCGAAGGAAAGTTCTGCTTTGTTGGAAAATGAGGCTTTCAAGTCCGACCCTTGGCTCTGGGATCTCGACTGGTCCACACATGAACCGAAACCGAGACGATCAAACGGGAAGACGGGGGAAACCGATGAAGTATCGAGCAGAGCTCAAGATGGCCGCAGTCCGAAACCGAAGTGGTTCAGAGATCTCTGCGATGAAAACATCTCGGATGAACCAAAAGTTCCAGACTGGGAGTCCGGCCCGTGGAATTCTTCGCTGCTCAAACGATCCATCCCCAAGTTGCTAAGAATTACGTGGAACGGATACCCTGTACATTATGACAGTGAGCTCGGTTGGGGCTATCTGGTTCCTTCTGCGGGAAACCATGACCCCACCGAGATTTCATATGAAAAAACAGAACGTATGGGAAGTGCTTCTAAAACGAACGGCGAACTTTTCCCCCTGGAGGCTTACTTGGAAGTGATTGACGATCATCGAAAACAACAGACAACGACCGCCGTAGAAGATTCCACAGGAATGGAAGAGGTGCAGCAGAAACTCTCTGAGATGGGTGATTTCTCGAAACTGGACAACGATTGGAAAGAGGTCTCAGAAGAAGCAAAGGTGTTCTCGACTGGCCCGGAACCTAAAAAAACATGGCCGTTTAATATGGAGCTGAGCTACGACATCGGTTTGAGGGGCGTGAAGTTCTTGAAGCTCCCTCGGAGACCAGGCAGCATGCATAACGTGGGCGCTCCTCTTTGTCGGTCAATGATCGAGAAATATTGGGGAAACATGCTGGGATCTTACAAACTCGAGGGTATCTCGGAAGTGTTCGATATGGCAAAAAACAATTCTTTTTGGAAGTCGGTTCGAGACAGGATCTCTGACCAGGTTGCCGTGTGGATCTCGGAAGATCAGGGCGCCATACTGCCGAGGATCTTGCCGGCAGGCACAATTCACAGGAAACCGGTGGATAGAACATGGTCAACGGCGACTCATGCCACGAGGGATCGCACCGGTTCGGAACTCAAAGCCATGGTTCAAGCTCCGGAAGGTTTCCATTTCGTCGGACATCATGCGGAGTCGAAGGAGCTCTGGATTGCTGCGCTTCTAGGTGATGCGGAGTACGCACAGATGCACGGTTCGACTGCTTTTGGTTGGAGAGTTCTACAGGGGAGGCTGTTACCTGAAATCGGTCCACATACAAAAACTGCCAACATTGTCGGTTGCACAGAACAACAAGCTAAAACACTTGATCTCATTAGGCTTCACGGTGGAGGTCAGAGGCAGCTATGCAAGGTTCTCTCCGAGTTGAAGCCGAACATGTCTCAAACCGAAGTCTCCCTACGAATTAAGCACCTTCTCAGCGTTACCAAGGGCCAAAAGCAGTGGCCAGAAGCAACGATGGTTCCAATGCAGACGACTTCCATAGGTCCTTCTAAACGTTTGTTATCTTTCCACGGTGGAAAACAATACATCGAAGAGAAAAAGTGGATGGGAGGCTCAGAGTCTCACGTTTTCAACCGAATCGAAGGAATAGCTTCAAAAAAAATTCCCGCTACGCCATTTCTCCGGGGATGCATAACAAGAGCATTGGAGCGGAGAGTTGTGTTCGACAAATATGCAGCAGCGAAAATGAATTGGGTTCTCCAAAGCTCTGCCACAGATTTCCAGCATCTAGTTCTGTTGTCGACGAAGCACCTGTTCGATTAGTTCAAACTCAAAGGTCGCCTCGTTATGCCAATGAACGAGGAGATAAAATACATGGTCAGCTCCAAGCAACGCTATCAGGCTGCTCTGGCTCTGCATATCTCTGATTTGTATGTTCGATCTTTCTTCGTGGAGTGTGTAGGAATGGACGATCTTCCGTTATCGGTGGCTTTCTGCCCTTTCGTAAGTGTCGACAAAGTTTTGCACCGGAGAGTGTTTGACGATTGCGTAACTCCGTCGAACCCAGAAGGACTTCAGAAGACCTACGGCATCGCTCCCGGGGAGGCATTGGACATCTATCAGACCTTGGAGAAGTTGGCAGAGTCTTCTTGACAGCACCCCACACAAAGATTCTGAATGTACGTCCATTGTGTTGGACTCTTCTACAGTAATATAATTTTCGGATGTTGTTGCCGAACCATGTGATTTTGGCTAGTTAGGAGACGATGCCTTGAATAAATGTACAAAATGTATGCTATTTGGAGCTGCAGAAGATCGTTCTTGCTAAGCTTTGACTTGATCAATTCTCTGCAGGCTTCAGTTTCGGAGAGACTGAAGGGTATCTTCAGATCTCTAACATACAGTGTTGTATCAGCAAGAAGATGTGTTATGCGACTTCTTGTCGACACCGGCAGACCCATTACTCTCTTGAGGAAGGTCGGCTTTGTTCTCTCGAGCAGCGTCAGGTTGGCTCTGGTGAGGTGCTCCCAAAGGATTTGAAAGCCGTAAGCTGCCAAGGGTCCCATTTTCATGTTACATAAGACTGGCGCCGTGCTCACTGAGAGTTGGCGTGGCTTCTGTTCGGAGTTTATTCCGGCCGATGTTTTTGCTGAATCTTCTTTCGACATGTTTCGTGAATGGAAATCCAGCGGTCGACAGTGTAACTCCCAGATAACAGAAGCTATTCACGAATTTAATCCCTTGGCCGTCGAGTTTCAGGATGTCGGTATTTGCTAGTCTTCTAACGCGCCAGAACTTGATGGCTTCCGTCTTCTTGGTGTTGATCTCAACTTCGATCTCTTCCACGTTTCGGTTCAGCGTTACCAATGATGGTTGCAGATGAACGACTCATGATCTCATGAATAGGGCCGCCAGAAATTTGCAAATGCATATTTTAGCTCATATGCGCATATTTTGGAGATATTTCTGCCGATATGCACCCGGAAAATCATTCCGCAACGATAGATTCTGACTGAAGTCTTCGGATCTTCCCGAGTAGCAGCTGACGACTTCTGGCTTCCTACTGTACAAGCAGCAATTCCTCTCCACGACGATGGATCGGATTTTCCTTTGGGGATGAAGGACATGAAACATGTCCTCCAGTCATCAGGAATCTGACCGGTTGCGAGACATTTGTTGAACAGCTCGGTATGATACAGAATGAGAGGGATGGCGAGTTCCAGAGTCTCATTCTGGATCGATTTCTGCGCGCCACTTCGTCCCATACATTGCTAATCTGTGGTAGCCCACTGGGGATTGTATCACGGCTGGCTAGAACCTTTAGATTGTGAATGATGAACAGTCTTTGCTGGAGGACGGCCGTGAGCAACGAATAATATTCTCCGTGTGGAGGTTTTCTCGAGTCGCAGTGAGAAATTCTAGCTCCCGTGGCGTTTCGAACCATCCCCACTGTACGAAGAAGAACGGATTGTGATGGTAGAAGAGAAGCCGAGAGTTCCTAACACAGTTTTTATTGAGTTATGCCTTTCTTTGACATCTAAGGGTAGAACACGCAGATTCAGTCGGCCGTTACGCGTTTTCGTCTGGATGATGCACCTTGGATTGTGAAACCGAGGATCAGGGCAAAAACGGTAGCTCCTTGTGCTACGACACGACCTCGCATCATCATTTGGGATTTCATCGCCTCGCCTCTCTTCATAGCTCGCAGACCGAGGATCAGGAAAGCCGTTGTTCCCACGAGCCCTTGAAGTGTCGGAATCAATTAGCTAATTGTAAGGCGTATTGGAGAAGATCAACGGTCTTTCGCTCACCAATGGGGATGAAAGGATTTTCCTCAAGTTTGCTTTTTACCCTTGAGGTATGGTTCATTTGACCGTCAACTTCACCTCTTGTCATATTCACCCACTCCAGCTCATCCACCAGAGAGTCATTGGCCGGCATTCTGAATGAGAGAAATCGAGAAGTTTAGTTCTTGGATTGGGCGAACTCTTCAGGATCACTTCCGACTCAACGAGGGGAGGAATCAGCTAACGGTAAAATTCAAAAGCTGAGAAAAAAATGTCTGAACAGGAGCGGAGCGTCATGAGAGAGTTCGAGCCTTCTTTATATCTCCATTGAGATGTAACCAGTGAGTGGGAACGAGAGAGTTCCACTCATAAATGTCAATGAAGGGAAGAGACAAAGCTCGGTGTATAGATTTTTATTTTACACAATATACAATGGCAGCCAAGATTCGGACAGGAGTCAAAATCATGTTCCGACTCCTTTCAGATCTTTCCAATCTGACCCAACATGGCCGTTTAGTTTTTTACTTTGCTGTTTGGGTTCATGTCCTTTCTTCACGTGCTCCTTGAGTCTGCGCTGAATGAATGCATTGTCCTGGATGAGTCGTTTCTCTAGCTTGTTGAGCTTTCTCAACTTGTATGCCAACAAAGCATTCTCCGATTCCAGTTGGCAACATTTACTGAAGAGCTGCTCGCATTTCGGCGGAAGGCTCAGAGGTTCTTCTTTCATCATCCGATCTGGAAACGATGCGAAGCATTAGGGATCTGTGAGATATTTCGGCAGCTAGTCGAAATGTGTCGTATCCCGCACCCCTGATTACGGGATAGCGGGACTGTGGAATCGCTAAGTTGAATCATTATGACTCCTGTAACTCATTGGAGTGTCCGAGAGGCGCTTAGCTGATCTGACAGCGAAACAGGAAGAGGGGTTCCTTCAGAATTGAGGGATGAGATCGAGCTCTTAACCGGATTCAGCTGTAGATGGTTTTAGTCGACCTCAGAATGAATCTGCTAGCTGCGCACACTGCAACATCGGCGACGAGAGCGCCCGCCGCTCACCGATCACTTCTACCCGCGTCAACCAATTACCGCAGCTTCACAGGAGATCTGAGTCCGAACACTTCGATCAGAAGGAATACTCACCAGCTAGGATGATCAAAAAAAAGATGAGGCGGCCGGGAACACGGTCGCGTTCACCCCTGTGAATCTGACTGCGCAGCGAAATGAGAAATATGACTTTGACTCACTTTGATTCGGAAGTAGTGGAACGGTGGGTTGGTACCAAGAAGACTAACGGATCTCTCCAACTGAGTTCTTGACCACCCGAAAGTTCTGTCACTCAAGATTCTACGGTCGTGCAGAAGGCTCTCGCGTATTGTTATGGGACATCAACAGTTCCCCCTGATGATGATATTTGATTGAACGGATGTATGCTGATTTCCGAACGCAGAAGAGTGCACCTCAGAAACCCCCCAAATCAGCGTTAGTTAATGCGTTGGGACCCGTATTCGAGGGGAAGAAAAATAAACCGTGAAATTATTCCTCTTCGAACAGCCGCTCGTCGCTGACAAACACAACATGGCCACCAAAATACTTCTTCGAAGGAGAGGGCGAAGATTTCAAGGCTGAGTTGGCAGAAGCTGCCAACTCAGTTTGGTCTAGTTCATTGTTTATTGGTTTTTCATTGCAGCTGCATATTCATCACTCCAGACGAGGAAAACCCCCGAACGCAGCGAGCGGCATCAGTTTCCGCCGTTGTACCGCAACCACCTCTTTCTCTCGAATTCGTCTGTGTCCTGTCTCTTTATCAACAGAAACATGTACACAGTGATGACGATGATCTCTGCTGAGCGTCGAGACTGGACCAGGCCTCTTCTTCCCAGACTGACCCTTGATTCCCGGACATCGGCTTTTGGGGACAGTGTCCCTCAGTCCATTTCGATTCACCCCGCGCCGACCAGAGCGGCATTTCAGCAGACAAGCGAAAGACGGAGTGCCGAATCGTTGAGAAGAACAACGGATTGCATCTCCGACGAACACAAATCGGAGACGTTGGGAAAAACGAGTCACGAGTCACGAATCGAAGACTCGAATGCAATCAATGCGGAAGTGCAATCATCCTTAGTTCTAGAGATTGCATCACTCAGGTTGCCACTGGTGAGTGATTGACACACGCTCCTTGAGTGAACTGCGGGCAAAAGAGCTCGGAGAAAAAGTTGAATAAAGCGTTTTTCCACGGGATTTCAGTTCAGGTTCCTCTCTAACTGATGGTATCCAGACTTCAATCCACAGGATACAACTCGATAGTTTTGGAGTATTGGTCCGCATCATGAGACAGCTCCTGGCTCAGTGATTCTGGAAGGGGTTGTTCACGGACCCGGAGCCCAAAGGTGCATGAAAGCCAAGGGGGGCTCCATGGCGGCCCGATTGCTCACAGAGGAGCAACTCCAGGGAGTTCACGGGGTGTACAAGGAGGTCAGATTGGACTTGCATGACTCAGAAATAATAGAGAAGGAACACGTTTGGTGACAATCAGGATTTTTCGAGGCCGCGCGAGCAGGCTCGCCCTGACCCTCGCTCATGCAGCGAAGCTTCTATGGTCGGCTTTCTCCACCGACAGTTGATGCCGCGAATTTGAACAGTTTCAGCTGAGCTGGGAACTCCGTCGACGGCTACTAACAAACTTCTGTACGAGAACCGCTTCCGAATTTCATATCTTGCTACGATGGGAAAAGTGAAGAAAGGTTTGAATCTTTGTACCTCCTTATTGTTCTGAAAGCTGCATGGGTGGTTGTACTTGGAGTTTCGTTTTGATAATGAGTTCTGAGTGAGTTATAAGATCAGAAAAGCGTCAGGGAGTAACACTTACGTATAAACAATCTGTGAGAGCTTTCGGAAAGATGGAGGAACCTCCCTGAGAAAACTCTCCGAGTTGCTCCTGGACCAACGATCGGCGACTGTTATTGTAGATAACTGAGGACAGACCGTTATTACAGGAACTGCTGTCTGCAAGGACAGTCCCCTCGCGAAGTCAGCTTTCTTCAAACGTAAAGCGTATGATCTCAATTGGCAGGCCCTCGTGAACTCTACCAAGAAAAATCCCAGGTGAGATACGTCGAATACTCCGCTTGAAATGGGGGCAAAGCTTCCAGCTGACCCAAGCTTCATCGGCTCGCTAGAATGCGTGACAACAATGGAGGGATTTTTGTGTGATGTTGACGCAATATTTTATTCAATCATCTTCTCTTCAAAGCCGGAAACCTCTGTGCTGGAAGGCTGACCAGAAAGCATGTCGGGACATAACCAACGGTGCTTCGAAGTTCAATGTCGGTCCCCTCAAATACAAGGTGAGCCATCCCATGGATCATGGAGTCTCATTGCTGCCTTAGATCAAAAGATGTGCGGAGAAACGAACTGAGTCGCAGAACGATGAGAAATGTAACTCTTCGGTCATTCCAGCCGCGAGTATCGAAAGAAGAAATGGAAGAGATGGGGTGCGAGCCGCTTGGCATCTTGGCGAGAAATCACCCTAACAAGAGGTAAATGAATGCCTCTCTTGCCGGAGAATCAACTCGAAGAAAAAGGCGACAATGCTGGAGGTCATTGATAGATCTTAAAAATTCAGGCATTATTCACTCTTGTACATGAGAATCGATTGACTTTTCGATTAATGATTTTTGCCCAGTAACGCGGGCATCGGACATCCGTAGAGGCATCTGGCTATATTGATTGATGGAGCTCTAATTATGAATAATGCCCGGACTTCAAAGCTCTAGTCACAAGCGTTCAAGATCTCGCCATTATTTTTAGTCGTGACGGCGAGAATCGTCAGCTGTCTTTTTCGTTCGGAACTCTACTCAACGAGAAAACGCCGAAACGCGGCACTCCTCTCACTCAAAGATGCGTGGTAGAGATGGGTCGCAACAAAAACAAGGAGCTCGAAGAGCTTGAAGAAACAGTGGCGACAATCCAGAAATCAGTTAAAAAAGGGACAGTGAGTAACATCCTCATTGTCAACAGCAGATCTTTCGCGGCGACTTTTCATGTGACCAAAATAATGATAATGGAGTGAGGTCCTTCATTGATCGTTCCTCGTTTTAGCTAAGTCTGGAAGTCGCCCTCATCGACATCGAAGGCCTGAAGTTTAGGCGACAGTCTTCATCGAGTGCGAAGTTCTACAAATTGGAAATGCAGTTACGGAAGCAGAAAGGAGATGCATTGTAAGATCTTCTGAAAGCCGAGTTCCTAATTGATAAGGGGTCGTGACAGTTTTTCCGTATTTCTTCTGTCATTTCGGAGTTCTCATATCTGGCTTTTCAATGACTAGGCTGGTCATTTTACGTCGTGGGAAGCTAACTTTTGCATCATTTCTTACCCAGATGGGGGACCTCCGAAATGACTCCGGAATGAGCTTGCCTAACTCTTGAAAAGCATCTTCTGAATAACTTTCTTCCGAAACCATGATAAACCGATAGCGTCTCTCGGCTTTTTATCGTTGTCGTGGGTCGGTCCGAGAGATCGAGATCTTACGGAGTCAAACAAATCATTCTCAGCGCACCGTAATTCAAGCGTTCATGTTCCAGGGAGGCTTGCATCGCTTGTGTCCGCGGAATCTTCGCAGCGCGGGACACCAGATCGAAAACGCGCCTGGTGAAGGACCTCAATAACATGTTGAAGCCGGTCGAAGCATCTGGCGATCCCGATGCAGAGGCAAGTTCCCGAAAGATCTCTCCCAAATGACATTTCTCGTAGAGGCAAGATGTATTCCTCTCGAATGAAGAAACGGCAAAATAGATTCGTCGGATAAGTTTTGAGGGTCTGAACTCCGGGCGTAGAGCTGATTTACTTCGATGGGTCGTATGTCTATAATTTTTCGCAACTCGGGAGTCTATCAGCTTCTCCAGAATGGTGATAGATCCAACATGGAGATCAAAGCGCGCGGTCAGGGGCAGAAATTTAGAGAAAAAAAAACTCGATGAAAAATAGTTTCTAACAAAAAACTAGGCAAACTGCATGCAGAATCGCCTCCAGAAATCAGGATCCACGGTTGTCAAGGTTTTGAAGTGTCCTGTAAATTCAGACATATCCATGGAGGTGTTCGCGATGCCGGAATATCAAAAGCGAAGAAATAATCAGTTTTTTTTTGGATCGGAAGTTGGCTGAATCTATCCCTAATCTGTTGATATGGGCCCCTCTTCTAGGCTGATATCATATCTGAATCGGAAGATGACGATGCAGACGAAGCAGTGGAATCAGTCCGAGATGCTTCAGACACATCGTCGCCCAAGTCCACTTTCACGCCGGAAAGCGTTGAGATAACGCCCAGTGTAAGTTGTTTGAATAAATACCAATAGTCGTTGTCTACAGGGCCAAGACTCGCGAATAATGCGAATTCTGTCACCGACAGGAATCTCGAATAGCAGTCTCCTCGACGTTTTCAGATCCGAACCGGAAGTGCGGCGAAAACGAGGCTCCGCTTCACACCGCTCCTGTCAAGTTGCCAACGACGGAATAACGATTCGACGTCTAGCAAGAAAAGACGCAGCTCTTTCAAGGTCAGCCGATAGTCTACTTAGAAGTCATAAGAGAGGATTCTTGAATATCTTACATAAGTTTCACGCGACCCAATGAAATTTTCAGTTGACACCGCTGCGCCGCTCAACAAGGGTCGCCGCTGTGAGATCTTCTCAAGGAATAAGTTCGAGTTACAGAGCTGTCGACCTCTGATCATGATTCCTGTTGCGCTGCCCTGAGCAAGCTGGGTAGCTGGAAAGAGGACCTAATTTAAGAATCATCACAGGACTCTTTCATTGGGGGCAGATGAGACTTATTTGTTTTTGTGACCGTCTTTCAAGCCCCCTATGAACTCCTCCTCCTCCTCCTTGAGCGATAAGTTGCGTTCATACGAGTATTTATTTCGAGGGATAGTATTCGCGCTCGAAAAAAGTAGGTAGTCATCAAAGCGGGTGAAATATAGCTTGTTCAGTTGCGAACGAGTCCGAAAATTGTTCAGAGTTTCGCCTTTTATCGTTTTGCGCGTTGAACGTTCTGCTCCTGGGGAAAGGAGCCACACTGAAGCTTGACTTGAATAAATTTCGTTCTGAAGTACTTTATCGGGTTTTTTAGATATGAAATTATTTCTAGGCAGGATGGATTTCTCCGACGACCTTTCCCGTTCACGGATAATCGCCGTGTGTATTAGCATAACGCTTTTGTCGAGTCGAGTTTTTGAAAATCGCGCCGCGGCCTTCGCACCGTGGCCGAGTGAGTTCATAGAAGCTTGGTCAAGTTCTCGTTGTCCTTCAGCTGTTTACTGTGCGTCGAACAGTGCCGACAGGAGGCTCTTTTGGAGTCTAGAAAAATAATAGTGCGTCGTGTTCGAGGTTTCTCGTAAAAGTGAGTCGCGGAGACGCTCCCGATTCTTATTTATCAATATATTGAGTTGCTTAGATCTGATGAAGTTCACGCCCGGGGTTGCCGGGGAGTGATCTCAGGTTGGCGACGATTCTCGATGATTCCTTAAATGACCGCGACGGAAATCTCGTAGCTCACATAGATACGGTAGAATTGTTCACTCGACTCATTAATTCTACATTGCGGTGATCAAGTCCCCGCGAGAGTCGCGTCCTGATGGAGCTAGTTGAAGTTTTTAGAATTCCTCACGTGGTGCGTCCGCAGTTCAGTCACACGGATTCGGTTTGTTTTTCTGGAGCGCGAAAAGAGAGATCGAGCGGGCGTTCGCGGATGAAACCGATGTTCATTCCTGTTTCGATTCGGAGGACGACGGTGAATTAGTCTCACTCCGGGGGACGAACATTCGTTCCGGATAAACAATTCGGTTGTTCCGGCTACCCCTCTTCGGGTTCATTCGTGGAGAATAAGAGATGTCGTTACCTGACGACAGCAACCTTAACCGAATCTCTCATCGATGCTGAGACACACTCGGTGTGGAGAGACGAGGCCAAAGAGAGATATATAAGAGATTGCTTGAGAAGCCATCGAATGACTGTGAACCTGAGTTAGCCGGCATTCTCGAAAATCGTTCTCCAGAATGTGGACCACATTACGAAGATCGTTCTCTGTCTCTGCGGTCCAGAACGCTCGAGTTTCTGAAACAAGAGGACCATTCGCTCTTCTCGACGATGGAGATCTCACATTTCTGCAGCGGCTGCTGGGCAGCCACAACGTTGTCACCGACACGGAGGATTTACAGAAGCACAACACCGACTGGTTGAATATCTGTCAAGGTGAATCGCCGAGGAGCCGCTTCTCACTTCATTTTTGAAAGTTTCGAGCCCTGTCTGTTTCCGCGTTGCGTTCCAGACGCCATTCGACTCAAACCCAAATACCTATTCGTAGGGAAGTCTCGTCTGGCGTTGTACCCGAGCTCAACGGCAGAAGTCTCCGAAGTTCTCCGGTATTGCAACTCCCGGAAGTTGGCTGTTGTTCCTCAGGGAGGGAATACCGGCTTGGTTGGCGGCAGCGTCCCGGTGTTTGACGAAATTATTTTGAGCACCAACAAGCTGAACAAAATTCACGAAGTTTCCGAGCTCACGGGTAAGTGAGCGTCCGATTGGATTCTAGGGAGCCGTCGGAAAGAGAGCTTCTCCGCTGAGTCCCTTCATCCATTGCAGGAGCGGCTGTCGTCGAATCTGGCGTAGTTTTAGAGATCCTCGACCATCACGTTGCCCCGATGGGTTTCACGGTACCTCTGGATTTGCCATCCAAGGGCTCTTGCCAGATCGGAGGAGTCATTTCAACGAATGCGGGTGGGGTTCGTTTGATCAAATACGGTTCGCTCCACGGCAGTGTCCTCGGCTTGGAAGTTGTCCTCGCCGATGGTTCAGTCCTCAACGGATTGAACACGATGCGCAAAGATAACACCGGAGTCGACTTGAAGCAGCTCTTCATAGGCTCAGAAGGCATCCTTGGCGTCATCACTAGGGCTTCTTGGATGTTGGCCCCCAGAGCAGCTTTCAACAGCGTGGCAATAGTGGGCTGCGATAGTTTCGACAATGTTCTCAAGGTTTACAAAACCGCCAGAGGAAAATTAACGGAATTCCTCTCCGCGCTGGAAATGTTCGACCGAGCCTCCCTCCAGTGCGTCGAGGAGAACATTGGAATCAAAAATCCTCTCAGCACCGATCTCCCCTTCTACGTACTAATCGAAGTTCAAGGAAACAGTCAATGCGTGGTCGAAGAAGCTCTGGTTTCATTCGTAGAAAGTGTCCTCGAATCCGGAATGGTTTCTGACGGAGTGGCCGCCAGTGACGGAAAAGGCATTCATGATCTGTGGCAACGCAGGGAAAGAATCTCGGAATCGATTCGTCTGGATGGTTATGTTTTCAAGTACGACATGTCGGTTCCTCTTGACAGATACCTTGATTTGGCCAAGTTGCTGAAACCTCGAGTTTAAGGCCTCGCTAAGCGCATCTGCGTCTTTGGTCACATGGGGGACAGCAATGTGCATTTGAACATTACGGCAGAGAAATACAGCGACGAATTGCTAGCCCTGATCGAACCTTTCGTGTATGAGCAAACTGTGAACATGGGAGGGAGCATCAGTGCGGAACACGGAATCGGTCTTTTGAAGAAAAGATTCCTTCCGCTGCAACGGGATGGAAACTGGCTCAAAACAATGCGCTGTCTTAAACATACACTTGACGCCAATGGCATACTGAACCCTTACAAAGTTATCTAATCATTTGACCTCCTGTCTTTATCGATCACGTACACAACGGGAACGCTGGCTCGCGAGCGACAGTATCGGAAGTGGCTGCATGACGCTGCATGATTCTCAATTCTCGCGGATCTTCTCGTCTAACTCAGTGATTCCGCAAACCAAGGGTGTCTCGGCTTATGTGTTTGTTTGATTTCCTTCTGTATAACTCGGACACATCACTTCTCTTTGAGGACTCCCTGGATGACCGCCAATAAATCTATATTTTTGGAAACCACACTCGGTAGCTGATCTTTGAACTCATGGTGGAGAACACCACTGTGCCATAAAACTCAAACTGAGCGGTTCCGCAAGCAGTTTCCTAAGAGGAGCACTTCTAAATTTGGGTCGAGCAAACGGTCCCGTGAAACGATGCAAACGAGCCGGGATTTTCAAAAAATGAAATTTCCCAAGTGGATGCATTCTAGTTCAACGTCGTTAGATTGACCCTCTCTGTGTGAGTTGCGTTTGTTTCCGTTAAGTAATTAGTTCCGCTGAAATGGCAACGTCGCTAATCCGAGCCAGAATCGCTTCTAAAATTCTAGCAGCTTAGCCTTTGTTCCCTGTCGGCGACGGTTATCCTAGATCCTTATTAGGTAATTGTCGAATGTATTTCAGAGCTGTGGCTAATTCTCGTGGAGGGTCCCTGATTGAGTTCCTAAGATCCTTGGGAATGACGTGATTTTTCTACGTTCTACTTTTCCATTGCAGCTGGCTGGAACGGTAGTACTCGTGAATCCGGAGCGGTTCAAAGATGAGGTATTTCTCGAACCGTGATGTGTACAATTTCAAGTGGGATCAAGTTACGGCTGCATTCTGGAGAAAGTATCCGAATCCTCAGTCTGGTCACGTGCTCTCGGAAGATATCTTGTTCCGACAAATAAAGAATGGTAAGTTAATTCTCGAAACACTTCTGGTCACAATTGACGAGCAATTTTGTTTCAATCTCGATCCATGGCAAAGACTCCCTGCTGACTGCGACCGAGGCCGATGATGTTTAAATGATACGGATTTGTTTTTGCAGGATCTCTGATAACGAAACGTCTTCTCACAAAAACCAATGGAATGCCCCCTTTGGCTGAACGCCTTGTTGGAAAGGTGGGGAACTCCGTCAAAATCGTCGAAGAGAGTATCGTTGATCCTGTTAACAAGGTGCGTAACTCAATATCATTCAGCGGCCTTCCAGAGCGAGGAAGTCCGCTGTTTTCATGCTCCTGATTCCGGAAAACCAGATTGTGAACTTTCAATAGAACGAACCCTTCTCAACTTAAGAAAATCTCCCTTTTGACAGACGTTGACTACTTACACGAGGAACATCGGCTTGACTCACATCATGCAAGTTGAAGAGAAGTGTGTTTACACGCCGGATCCCACCGACTCGAACAAGACCATGTGCATCCGCCAGGCATGGGTGTCTTCAAACCTTATGGGAGTTTCTCGAGCGGTGACAAAAATAGGAATGGACCGTCTTAAAAATAACGTCAACAAAGCGTCACAAGGTTTCGCATTCGTCCTAGAAAGCCTCTTCGGTCAGGCTGTCAAGTTCCGGGAACGAGCGATGTTCGCCAGGGAAATGGCAAAGTCCACGATCCCTGTCGTGAAGGCAGCGGAAGTCAACGGGGATTGATAACGTCAGAAATTATACCTTGTTAGAGAGCGCTCCACATGATCTTTGCCTAGATCAACTCGATTGTCCTCATTTATTCTCTACGCTTCCCGATCCAGTAGCTATGATCACTGATGAAAGGAGAAATGTGTGTAATTATGTATGAACGCGAGAAGAACACTTTTTTTCATTTTGTTTCTTGGTTTCGAATGAAAACATGACGTCATAGTTACTAAGCAACGGGCTGGGCAGAAAGAAGCTTGTATATTTTATTATTACGTCGAGTACGATTCAAATAAAGCGATGGTGAGCACTCAGAAACAATGGTAGTCTTTCAACGCGGAAGAGCGCGGATTCATCAGCTTCGGCAAAGAGATCACATTTGCTAACTAGAATCAATGTCAGGCTTCGGAAAATGCGGAACCAAGCAAACTTGAATGATATCCTGTCGATTTCGGCAGGATATGCTACAAAGTTCATCGTGGGTGAAAGATGTGAAGCACCGACGGTCGAGTTTGCCTTCGTTTCGGCCGCTGAGAGTTCAGCTCGCCGCAGCGGAGATCCCTGACCTGCGCATCGCGGGTGCATGACATCCGATCGCGTGAAAGCTTGTCAAACACAGCGGCAGAATTGGCGATATATTCATCGACATCTTCAGAGCCTCTCATCGGAATCTCGTTTTTGTTAATCATCGTTCTCTTTGACGAGTTGCCCGGTGCCGAGGAATGAAAAGAAGTCTTTACGGCAAGTTTTCCAATTCTCGCTGGAAGGGAATGTCGCTAATGGAAGGATGCCGCCAGTTTCGCCTCGTCGCGGCTAAATTCGGATCGCACATCTGGCACCAACATGCGAAAGCTCAAATGAAAAAGAATCTGATTTGACTCATATGGGAATTCTTGAAGCCGATGAGCTCCTAGTGGCGTATTCTTTTACTTGACCTATTTGTCGCGAGGAAGGTTTCCTCTCCCAGTGCACGGCCAAGAAGATGCGCGTAGCTTGCCGTTAGAGAGAAGCAATAACCGGCCGAAAATTCCCTTCAATTTTCTCCGCTACAGCTGCTTTGCTGTTCGAAATCTTCAGGATTCTGGAATCATTTTGGGACTGTTCGGCGATTGAATTCGATTTGGCCTGAGCCAACAGATATTCGTCGTGGTCGGTATTATGCCCAATGACTGGGGCTGTAAGTTTTTGGCGGCGATCGCGTATCTGAAAACGGAGGAGCAGAGCCGTATCACAACTCTAGAGCGGTGGAACGCTAAAGCGAGGGGCTAAATGTAGCGACGAGGTTTGTATAGCGGAAGCCCAACACATTTTGTGCCCGTTTTCATGCATATTTGGCTGATTTTGCCATTCTTCCGGCAGTTTCCAACCTATTCTGGATCGAATAATTGAATTTTGATGATGCAAACACTCTGGGAGCTCGCTCACTAACAGAATTAGAGTGGGTCTCACTTGTTTGCAAAGCTAAACAGCGCTTGCGAGGAGAAGCCTCCGATATAGGGAAATTTTCCAGGCGTAAGAATCAGCTACTCTCTACTATCTTGATGCCGCAATCTAAAGCGTGGGAAATCTGGACAAGAATCGAAACTCGTTTACACCCCCGTAGTCATTCTTCCTCCAAAGATTCTCGAGACTCTGGAAGAGATTCGCTGTCGACGTATCGCTGACGGCGGTCAACTATGGCCGAGAGTTATGTGCAAATTTTCAGGGTTCTCCCATTGCATATTCCAGTTTTTTCGATGCATAAAAAGCACAGCCCTATTCATGACCATGTCGACAAAATACGCCTAGTCTTCGAGGTCCGCCAGAACACTACGACACGTTTCTTTGCTAACGTCATTACAGGCTAGTTGGTAACGAAGTCGAGACGATTCCAGAGGGCTTAATTCACAGAGGGGATTTTCCACGCAGAGAATAAATTTTCACGAAGATATTCAAAGAGAAGCTGTCACTCAGTTTCTCGACGGCGAAGGCGCCTCCTCCTTTCGAACTCATAGGAGGAAAACGATTGAAGACCGTAGCCTTGACCGGCATGAGCATCGAACTTTCGCCGTGATCTTCCATCTTCGGACGAAATCAGAAAGTTTTCCAGAGTCATTAATCATTCCTTGATTCACTCTGCCCCAAAGGTACCCCAAATTAGTTGAAAAGACTTGAGATAGATATATTTTTTTATTCAAATGCACCTTGGGAGCCATAATCTGCTGCTTCACCCACTACTAGTTCTACCTAAACATTCCATCCAGAGCGATTCCGCCGATTTGGACACGATCGGCCAGCGAACGATAAATATTTTCGTTTTCCTCGTAGAACGGGTCGAACTTGAACTCGTTCACTTCCTCAGCATCGGACTTCACCTCGTTCAAGGATAGGCTGTGAGTTATTTTGTGGGTGGCCTTGACGAGGTTGAGAGCGGGGATCACCGCCGGGCCATGTTCGAAACCGTCCTTGTGCATCGCAGCCCAGACTTGCGTAGTCAATCGATGCCGAGTGCTCAACACACCCTCGAGCGCAATTTTCTGCAGCTGCTCGATGATCAACAGGAAACCCTCGGGGATCACATCGGTCAGCTTACGCGCGACTCCGTTGAGAAATAGAATCGCCAAGTCAACGGAATCCTCAGTGGGCTTACCCAAGAGAGGATTCAAGATCTCAAACGGAATCAACTCGTCAGCGACATCCTGGTTCACAAGATGGGCGAGAAACTGAATCGAGGTGACGCACATCTTCTTGTTCTCTCGCTGCAGACTTCTCCTGAACTGGAGAATTGTCTTCTCCAATATGAACTTGCCGATGTCGGGGAACTGTGAATTGATCACTGCGACGAGAGCTGCGTAGACGTTGGAGAAAACTGCTGAGCGAGTCTGGGCCTGAATGATGGACTCGGCCAAGATTCCTCGGGCGCGCCAGACATTGCGCTGCAGGAGTGACCGAGCGATTTCTCTCACGTTCGAAATCTTGACTTTGTTCACGAGCCTGGTGATGTCTCTCTTGAGTGCTTCCCATTCGAGTTCCTGATAGTCAGACGATCCTTTGTCCAAGGTTTGCGCGGGAGATTTCGAACGTTTTGGCGGGGGGATCAAGGAATCGTCCGCCTTACGCTTCAGCAAGTTGGATGTTTTTCGGGATCCATCCACTGCTTCAAATTCTTTTCTCCCATCTGTGTGGTTCTCTTCGTTGAAGGTCACTTTCGCGAACTTCGGATCCACTGGTCCGGCTTCCTCCCTCTTCGGATGACGACTCGCTCCATCGAAATGTTCACTGGCACTCACTCCGTTAGACTTAGACATTTTTGATGAGCGATGCTTACAGACAATCCTTTTCTCGAGCACGTCAATAGCGCAACGGATGTTGTGATGATCCAAGAAAGATCGGAGCCTTTTAAGAGTAGGGGGTGGCGAGAGATCGGACCCTCGCCACGGAGACCAGTTCCGAGCATGTAATCAGCGTTCAAAAATGAACCGAGCTCGCTATCTCCCCCCACTGGACCTCGTGTTGCGGGGTTGTGGTCCCTTACACCGGGTTCATTACTTTCGTGTCTTCTGTAATCTGCGGTTTATGCTTCTACGGGTTTCAACGTAAGTTATTAGGTTTGGGACCGGCTCCCAGAGATGGTTTCTTAGAGAGATCATCTGAACGTAATTTTGTTGTTTATTAAGGTAAGTAGTATAACGTATGGGGAAGCAGGAAGAGTATCGGCAGCATAACGCTTTCTGTGGGATCTTTTGAGGAACTCTGCAGTTCCGCCGAATCCTGTTTTTTTAAGCTCCCGTGATTTGCAGTATCATCCACGGTGTACACGAAGCGGAGTTTGAATCTGCCAAGCTATGAAGACGCAGATCCTTCACGAGTAATTATCAGACCGCAAGAATTCCGTTCTTTGTCCTTAGCTTTAACGAATATTGATGTTTTGGAGGGGTCGGCGATAAGTGGCATGACCGCTTGCATCCGATGAACTCCGTCTGAGAATTCCTTGGGTATTTCCGCGTGTGGTCAGAGCAACTGGGGGTGAAGTTCTCGAATTCCATTGGACGAGCTGAGAGGATTGTTCAATTACTTGCTTTCTCGTCCCGTCTGAGCTCTCACAGCGCGGGACTCACTCCACCCTGTTTTTGCCGAGGTTTCGTAGAAGAGCTCATAAATCGAAAACACCCTTGAGCAAAATGATGCAAATCGAGCTTGAAACCATCCGGAACTCCGGAAACCGGATCCGGTTTTGGGAATGCATGACAGCGGATCGGCTCAGATATACATATCATAGATGGGATTTGGCACGAAAAGCTTGCAAACAAGAGTGCGGTCTGATTCTGAGACCTTCGAGGAATCTCCTGCTCGCAGTGAACCACGGCTCTCTGTCAGTGAGATGAGTGGCTCCGTTTACTCACAAAATTCTCGGACTAGGAAATTCCAGAAAATAAGCTTGGGGTGCTCGGTTCCTCGTCATGCAAAATGAATCCATAAACTTCGAAGACTTTTGTTCTTCGACCTCAGTTATGTAAACAATCCTTCCAGAAGCTTCTTTGCGGGAACATTAATCCGAGAATCAGCATTCGGTGTGCCGCACTCGATCGAAACTGAAAAAGGATCCTTTCCGAGGCCAGAGGCAGACTAGCTGATCAGACGCCCCACATGAAGAACTGACAGGAAGGTTCAAGAGCATCAAAATAATCATTAATCAACACAAGAATTGTCGCATGTATTCAGCTCTGAAAACGTCATCCTCCATGTGCTTCGACTTCCAGCAGTGCTTTGGTTGCGATAATAGCCGAGTCCTTTAAGAGTTCTGCACGTGGCGTGCAGATTCGCGTGTGGGTGCAACACCACATCGCGTGCTATGGTGAAGTTGTCTCGAGTGGGTGGTCGCAGATTCATTATCGGAGCGACAAGGGAAGCAGGGGCTTCCAGATGACAAAGAAACTCAATCTCACTCAAACTAATCGGAGAACTGCTTCTGTTTTTCACTGGAGTGTTCCTGGATAGCCGAAGGAGCTGCCAAAACAGAGAAAATCCTCTAATCTCGGAGGATTTCTATGAGATGCGAAGCAAGTTTGATTTCAAATTCCTCCATACATTAGAGTGAACTTTTTGCCGCATGTACATGCTGCGACTCGGCTACACATGTAACACCGTACCACACCGTTACCACAATTCCCGAGCTTCCGCGACCCATCGACCTCCTAGGGGAGTCGATATCAACCGACTCGAGACCGCAAGCTAGGTAATCGAGCCTCCAGGAGTTGATATCGACCACTTCGCCGATTCCTTCGTCGCATTTGAGAGGGTCACGAGGTCGAGAACCACTGCTATAGGGCAATAACTCCCAAACTTCTTGGCTCGCAGAACGCCTGCGCAATATATGTACATAGACCCAAGCCACTCATGCGAGCCGTGCGACATATTTCAACTCTTTTCGCGGGGATGGAAGCTCAGGGGAAGTTTTAAGGAACGCATCTACAGATTATCTACCCGCGAGACTCGGTTCAGAGTTCGCGAATCAATACGAAATCATTGCGCCGGGGTTGAGGGTATCTAGAGGAAAGAAGTGCGGCAAATTCTGCGGCGGACATCATCACAACGGACACACGGATTAGATTTTGATCGAGGGAGCCGTTGCTGAACGTGGTCGCTGCCATGTACGTTATCGCATTTCGATATCAAATGTTCGAGACTCGGTTGGAAATGTCGATATGACGTCAGGTACGTCGTTTAAGAAGCAAGAACCTCCACGTCGACGCTCATTCTCTTGATACTGTGGGACTCTCCACGGAAAAAAAATGGACTTCTCAGATGAAGCCGCTCGCCGACTTTTGGAGAACGGTTAGCATATTACCTTTAGAAGCTCTGCTGCAGGAGCGTAGGAAGCCGAGCAGCGCAGCTTCGGCGCGATTCAGATTGCCGCTAACTAAGTTCTTCAAATCGTTCTTCTCACAGTGCCGAAGAACGTCTGTGGCTTCTGTAGACACGAGATACTCGAGGGGGACGAGCATCCTCTCAGGATCGAGGTTGTTGGGAGAAGCCTTCTCTCGCATTGGGGATGCGTGGTGAGTAGAATTGATATCGTTCTCCAATTTTTCCCGACGACCGCTTTGCCAGATGCGGACTCGGACTCGGCTGTGTCCATTCGAGTCACCTTCCTCAACCTTTCATAGGAAAACGCTTCCGACATGCAAGGTGCCGTGCTCCGCGGAGAAGATGTTCGCAACGAGTTCATCCGGGCGAGCTTGCGTCTTTGCCATCTGTGCAGGGTAACGGGAGCTACCATGAAGTGCGCCAACGTGCCGAATTGCGAAACTCTTTTCCATTGGACTTGCCGGATCAGTGAACCAGAGTTTGACGCTCGCGCCCCCTTGTGCACGAGATGCACCGCTAGAAGCCGTAGAGCATGAAATGTTGCCGATATTCATTTTGGAATGACTTCAAATAAACCAGCCAACATTACGCTTTCACGCTATCGAGTTTGCTATTCGTTCTTCCACTCCATCGCCAGGAGTGTTTACGTTCTCGGGGGAGCTGCATGTGTTGTGATTCCACATCAAGATTAATCTGTGTCCCATGTCCAAGTTAACAGTGACAGCGACATGACACATCCTGAGACAGGGACCTCCATAAGCATGCAAAACTATTTAACCGACAGCGTGGATTCCGCGTCTTCAGGACTCTTCGCGATCTTAGCAAAACTCAAGATCGGATAACTTCGTTGAAATATTCGAGCCAATCGGTTTTTCTTCTCGAGTTTCATCTGCTATCCCCATCCCGAATTCCTTCCGTGTAGATCGCTGTGCAGCACCGAGGCGAGCCGGAGATCACGGAGAATACTACCGATCGCTGACTGCCAATCAAGTCTCGCACGAAGTGTAATAACGAGATTCAACGTGCACATTGGATGTCTCGACACCAAACGTGACGCTTGGATGAACGTTCTTGTATCATTTGACAATGCTTCAACAATCTCTGAACTACACGCATGAACGTCGACGTCTTTGACGTTCAACGTTGAATGTTACGAACTGTTTGGAGAAAGAAGCCTCGTGGGGAATCGAGAATACTTCGGCCGAGATCGTGGTAAAATGATTCGTCCTGATCAAGTTCTCCGATTGTTACAAAACGGTGAGCTAGTTTCCGTACAGTTTTTTCTTCTTGTGTATCGTCCTCGTGATCGTCTGTTGGAGTGATTCCCACGCGGCCGTTGAGCGAAATGGGTGGTGATTCCAATGTGAGTCCAGAAAGCTGACTGAAGCGAAATCCACACGGACGACTGCTTCGCGTGTCGTACGCGGAAGCTGTCATACGCGACCTCAAACTCAAGTCAAATGAATTATCTAAATCAATGTTATCCTCCAAAGTGCCGCAGAACGTCTGCGTTTTCTGCGGAGACGACGTTTCTCCGGAAGGAACGCATCCGCTCAGCTTCGAAGTCCTCGGAAGACGTGGCCTCTGTTGTCACGCCTGTGTGGTGCGTTTTAGTAAGATATTAGTTTGGATTCGAGCATCTTCCGCCTCAAAGAATGCTCTCTGAATACGTTTTTCTCATAACTTTCCTCATAGGAATACAGCACGGATCTCCGCTCTCTGCGAGCAGAAGGCGTTCTTCACACAAAAGATGTGCTCGATGAATTCGTCCAAAGCCAGAACGTTCAGTGTTATTGCTGTCATCGACTGGGGGCCACTGTGTTGTGCCCCGGTCTTAAGGAGTGCGGCCGGAAGTTCCACAGATCGTGTCGGCTTCGTGAACCAGACGACAGTACTGACCGATCTCGATGCTCGAAATGTGCTGAGACGAGTCAGAGCATGTAGTGTGTCTCGGAACCCAACATGAATGTATAAAATGTACATTAATAAATGAATGCTTCGGCCACAAACTGTTTTTCTTCTGCCAAAGTTCATCCATTCGCTTGCAAGAGAATATTCCTCTCAGATCCCACGTTCGATTTATTTTGCTCTTCGTGTTATCTCGGCTGGAATGATTTCGACCCTTCAGCGCAGGCTAGAGCATGGTCAAGACTACTCCATCGGAAACAGCTCGGGTCTCAGGTTTACGTCTCTCCGCGAGGGATTCTCTCAGCGGTCATCGATGCTCTTGTCATGGGTTCATATTATGTTGAATAAGAATGGTAAATCTTCTTACTACTAGGTAGGCCCCAGATCCGTTGCGTTCGACGAAGGAGCTCATCATTGAAGCGAGTTTCACGCTTCCCCAGAGACACCTCGAATGACCTGGAGTGACTTGAGATTCATCATGACTTTATCTGCAACCCTGAATTCACTTACAATGTTCATATTTGAGATTCTATCAAGAAAGAATCTAACGGTGCGGCTATGCTTAGCAAGTTGTTGTTGAATTCTTCATCTCTTCCAGTCGAAGCCGTCGAATTCGAATCTGTCTATCCTCATGAAAACGTCCCTTAACTGTTCTGTAATTTGGGAAAGACGTTGAAGAAACCCAAACCGGGAAACTGGAATTGCTTGGCAGCGATCCATTCCATTATAAACTCAACGCGATGTCAAGGCGAATCGCTATGGAGAGTGAAGTATTCGTTGCGAACCACTGGATGAAGAGTGACTACTCATGAGTGAACAGCAACAATTAACGGTCATGCCCGCGAATTGCTTGGAGCAGAATTCCACCAAAAAAAAGTTGTCTTCATTTCGGGATCAATGCGTGCTATGAGGTCGATTTCCTCGAAGTCATGATTATTTACACGGAGACCGAACCAAATCCATCTCGATGCTGTAAGATGTGGCTCTGTGGTTGCTGTGCAGCGATTGCATTTTGAACTGCTGCTGGTCAGCCGCGCACGAATCACGAATGCGAGGTTGAACGTGCACAGCAGATGTCCCGACGTCTGTGCGTGGAATCTGGATCAATGTTCAAATATTACTCGGCATTGCTGAGTTGACTTTGATATTGAACGTATGAATGTCAACATATTCGACGTTTTCTGCAGAATGTGATCGAAATCTTTAAAAAGGGGAATCTTGCTCGAAACCGAGCACACTTTTCTCAGGCTCACATGGATCACCTTGATCAAGTGGCTTTCCGATTTCTGCAAAATGGTAAACTCGTTTCCGAACATTCGCGAATCGATCAAAATCGTTTTGTTTTCATGATCGTCTACTGAGATGAACTTTTTACGGTCGTTGCTAGAATCTCATGTAATGGCGCTTTGTTGTTCAGAACGGATTTTGGTTGATCGATGAGTTCTCTAGAGTTTCTTCTTCCAGTACCGGAGAATGTTTGCGTTTTCTGTCGGCACGACCTTGAAAACATGGAACGACTTGCTCTGAACTTCAAAATCCTCGGAAGGATTTTCGAGTGTTGTCAGGGTTGCGTGGTGTGTTCTGGTGTGAATTCTGCTTTATTCTGGAAATCCATTTCCGCTCGTGAAGACTTCGAGAGCGATTTACGACGTTATAATGCTTCTTGTTTCATAGGGAAATGCGACGGATCTCCGGGATCGCGATCTTCGAGCAGAAGACATCCGCGATGAGTTCCTCCAGGCTCAGACGCTCCAGTGTTACGTCTGCGGCCTAAACGGAGCGACAGTCATTTGTCCCAACGTCAACCAATGTGGTATGAAGTTCCATTGGTCGTGTCGCCGTGACGAGGGAGACGGCAGCTCCGACTGCTCAAGGTGCTCACGCTGCGTCCAAATGGTCTAGAATGAATATCCATGCATTCTCGATAATAAATCAATATGTTGAAGATGGAATACTTTGGTGTAGTCTTTTCGGGAAACGAATTCCAGTCAAACAATGTCTTGATAATTTCTAGGGAGTTCTCGTGGGGGTTTTTCTAAAGGGGCTACATTTCATTCAATGTATGTGAATAACGATTGAAATCGCGAAATATCGAGACCGACTCTTGAGAAGGAGGCAGCGGGAGGTGAAACGACGAGAGTTACTTCGGAGCGCAGGTTCAGATAATCCTGTATTTCTAATGTGAACTCCAAGAGAATACAGGACTTATTCTTAGAGAAAATCAGGCGAAAGATTGAATGAAGGGCAGCCATATTGTGAGTGATCAATCAATCAATCAATCAATCAATCAATCAATCAATCAATCAATCAATCAATCAATCGATGCTCGATTTCTCCGTGCGATCAGATACTCAAGGTGACACACGGGTTAGCAAACTTGCTCGAAGTACGAACACGTCACGTCTTGCACGAACAGGTTCCCAAAAGCTGGATTGAAACTGCATTGAATCCGATGGTTTCGAGCCACGGACACCGCTGAATCCTGAGGTTACTTGAGGTAAATTACGTTTGCGTCTGCCAAGGTGATCTACGGCCGTTCGTGGCCTTAGAGCGGGCGAACAGGCTGTCGAGCTCGATGATCAGTCAATCGTTGTGTTCGGTTCCGGTTCTGTGCCGTTTTTCTCGGGGGTCATGCACTTGCATCCCCACGGCCATCTCCATCATTCACGAGAGGGCCACAATTCATGAAAAGAGGGCCGAAAGTTTGCTGCGGCCCCATCCTACGCGTTTTTCACTCCAAGTTAAAGGCCCACAAGCCTGGACGCTGTTGATGAAACGCGGGATCGTTGCATTCGGTGTTCCGATCTAGCGACCATTTTTCTTTGATTCCCTTGCTCATTGCTCGATCTTCTTGGCCTCCTCGCAAGTCTGATGCATCGAACAGCTGTGTTCTCTTCGTTCGAGATAAAGCATCGGCTCCTGGAAGAACAGAACCGATCCTGCTCAACTTCTACCCATTCATCTAAAACAGGATCAAGAAGTGACGTCGCAATCCGAACTGGAAAACGAGCGAGTTCTCTTCGCCGGCATAGTATGTGATATTTAAAACCGCCACTCGCTAGAGGCACGTTGTCTGAATCCCTATTGCAACGTTCGACGTGCAAGACGATGTTGCGACGTCCCAGCATGATGTAAGATTGAACGTTTGAATATTTTAGCGAGAGGATTTCTATACCGAACGTGACTTCATGTGGATATTGGTGATGTTTTTTCTTCTCTGAAATCTCGAACGTCACCGAGCCCTTTATAAGGCGCGCCTCGCCAGAAGTTAACAGCAGTTCTCTCGAGATCGTTGAAGCCAACATTCGAAACATGGATCACGTGGATCAGCGAGCTTTGCTGTTACTGGCCGATGGTGAGTTTTTTTCGCTCGTTTCGCCTCTTGTTTCTTCTCATCATCAAGCCGACAACTGAACCATCCTTATTATGGCTTTTTTGCAGTTCCAGAGAATGTTTGCCCGATCTGCCGGCACGATATTCCCGGAGGAGACGGACGCATTCGGAACATTGAATATCTCGGACGAGTTTACACCTGCTGCGAGAATTGCGCGGTGGGTACTGAACGCATGTGCTGCCACGTTTTAAGATTTCCGCCTCCGGTCTGCAACATTTGACATCTTTCATTCACCGTTACGCAGGAAAACGCAGTGCATCAATTGGATCGTTATTCCGACGGAGCAGACATCCGCAATGAATTCATTCAGGCCCAAGGTTCGCAGTGCTACGTATGCCGTAGGATCGGAGCAACAGTAATCTGCCCCGAGGCTGAATGCAACAGACGGTTCCACCGGGCATGTCGGCGTGATGGAGGTGTTGAAGATTACTCGAGATGTTCAAGGCACGTGGGAAACGCACGCGGCTTGTAGTTTCATCCCGGAGCGAATGTATACATGTCCACTGTAAATAAATATCGCTGTTTTTTTCGACAATTGCAAGGCTCGTTCTTCACGGTCCTTTGAGGGTTATAGAGGGAGGATTCCAATTGGCGATTCCGAATCATATCACTATAGCCTATTCGATGTCAATCCCGAGAATGTATTCGCTGACGGATTCGGTCTGAGGGAAGCGTGTTCCCGGGCCGGGTGGAAAGGAGTGCAGCCATTGATTGCTAAGCATCTTCCTCATCGACTGCTCACTCGTTGAATTTCCAACGGAACGCAACATAATAGCTTTCAGAACGACGTGCTTGAAGCATTCGTAAAAGATTCAAGTCAAATCGAGGGCGATGTCCGACTCGAATAAAATTCGCGCTTGCGTGACACTGAACAAGTGCTGTGATGGGGATCGCGAAGGTATCATTCGATCCATGGGACCATTTCTATCCGAAAAGCTTCATCTTTCACACGGAGAGGTGACTCCTCGATGGCACCGAACTGAAACGCGAAATACTTTCGGAGCCTCCTAAATGCAATCAGCACGCGCTTCGTACGTTCTCAATATGGGACGTTGTTTCGGGAAAGAATATCACGATTTAAAACGAAATTCTGACTCTATTCTGAGGGGATCGATGCTGAGATCGCTGCCTGGCCGTCGGGACAAGAACAATTGATTCGCTCATCATGAGTTCCATCGATGTTTTGAACGCAAATCGACCGTAAGGCAAGAGGAGAATCGAGGATGTGCGATTGGTGATGCAAAACAATACACGAATGAGATTCGATTTCCTGATGAGACGTCGGGAGTTGCTTCAGGGAGAATTCGTTCCTATTCTCAAAGTTCATCGCCACACGTGGTGTTGCGGGCTTGACTCTCGACTTGCACGTCAGATACTTGACGACATTCGATCTCACCACCACAAAATATGGGAAATCAAAAAGCATGAACACGTGGTGTGCTGGAATCGCATCCAAAATTTCTCAATTATCGATGTGTGATTGCACGACTCTCATCGTCTTCAGATTACTCAAATCTACATTCTCGTCTCGATCTCCGGTGATGCGGCTCGTTCCGTTATTGATTTCGATCTTTCCTTTCTTCATATAATCATCTTTACGCGCTCTCTGCGTTTCCTTCGATGCATTTCCTGTCTTCCATCCGATTAGATACTTGTCTTGGAGAGAGCAAAATTCGGAATGCATTCTCCCATTGATTCCGCCTGGTCTTCCGCTCGCCCGAGGGAAGTACGGTTTTCTTGAACGCGAATTGAAGCCGCGGATTATTGGGAAAAAGCGAATCTATATCGCGTTGCTCAAAACGGGGGATCGCTTCCTGGCTCTCGTCGCCCAGCCGCCACGAGGTAGGAATGAATATTTTGATCGCCACTGGCTAAACGTACGCCGACAGAAATATTATCGCGACGTTTGATCTCAATGCAACTTTTGTTGTCCAGCATTGATTCTGCAACATCTCGACGCCATTTTGGGTTGATCTTTCGATTTTCCGCGCTACAGTGTCTTCTGAGGACTATACCGAATAGAGGTCGGATCGGCTGTCCCTGATTATATCGCACTCCGATTCGATGCCAATTTCAAGTATGTATTCGCTTGCGGAAATCTCGTTCCTGAACTGCGTTCTCCGCCACGTGGTCGGTTTTCAACGAGATCGTAAAAAGAAACGGGGTCATCGATGGCTAAGCATCTTCCTTCTCGACTCCGCTATCGTTGAATCTTCGAGAAAACTCAGGATAGTGGCTTTCCTATGGGCACAATATTGATTCCGACAAAATATTGCGGTTGCCTCAAACTTAAAACGTGCGGTGATGGTGTGTCCTGCAGTTGAAATTCAAGGTCGGAATTGCGGAAAACTCGTGTTCGTCCAAGACACGCAGACCACACGCGTTTCGCGCGAGCTTTCGTGCAATTCAATGGAATCCATCTGAAGGTGGAGAAACAGACGCGCCAGAATCGAACTTTGTCTGAGAGAGACCTTAGCAGAGAGCTAGTCAAGCGAAAGTTTTTCGGGCGTAAGTTCCATTGATCTTCCGACCGCTAACCGGGCGAACAGGAAAGGCAAAATTGGGCAAGCGAGGTATCCGATTTGACTTGACATCCGGATAAGATCCAACTTCCCGATGAGACCCATTAGGACAACTTCACAGAGAACTTGTTCCTATTCTCGAAGTTCATCGCAACACGTGGTGTCGCGACGCGAAAATTTGGGTTTGACTCTCGACTTGCACATCAGATACTTCGCCACATTCAATCTCACCACCGACAAAACTTGGGAAGTCGAAGAGCCTGTAGGCACGTGGTCTCTTCTAAAATACATGCCGCTATTGATCTAAAATCACATCGAATATCTCTCAATAACGGACTCATGATCGCACGCTTCTCGTCGTATTCAGATATCTTGAATCTTCATTCTCAGTCATGTTCTCGCCGATGCGTGCTCGTCCCAATGTTGACTTCGTTCTCTATACTGGCTCGAAGGAAAGCAGGAGCTTCGAATGCTGCAATTCGGTTTGAGACCTGTTGTAGGCCACGGTGGACGAGAAGCAGAAAGCGAAGCACAAATAACTTTAAGGTAGCTCTAGTTCGAGATCAGGAGTTGACGCTCTGCGCTTGCGTAATCCCCGTTCGTTCCACGATTTCCGTGGGACCCAGCCTACTATTCGGAAAGCATCCTTCCATTGATTCATAGCGTGTTCGTCAGCTTGCCCAACTGGAGTTATAGTTTCCTTGACCCAGAGTTATCGAGTTCGTTCCTACATCAGGAAAAAAGCGAATCTATATCGCGTTGCTCAAAACGGGGGATCGCTTCCTGGCTCTCGTCGCCCAGCCGCCACGAGGTAGGAATGAATATTTTGATCGCCACTGGCTAAACGTACGCCGACAGAAATATTATCGCGACGTTTGATCTCGTAACATCTCGCAACAGCGTGATATGATATTGGACGTTCAAATTTTCAAGCGTGGAAGTTTCCGCAACGTGCGTGACTTCATCTGGATGTACATTTGTGACGTTTTTTTCTCAGAAATCTTGGACATCACCGAGCCCTATAAAAGGCGAGCTTCGTCCGAAGTTGATAGCAGTTCTCGGAATCCTTTGACATCGAAACATGGACAGACTCGATCAGCAAGCGTTTCGGCTGTTGGCCGGTGGTGAGTTATTTTTCGCATATTTTTCCATTCGATCGCCGCCTGCTTTCTTCTCGTAATGAAGCCAACAACTCAACCTTCTAACTTTGTGTTTTGTCCGCAGTTCCGGGGAATGTTTGCATATTTTGTCGCCACGACCTCCAAAGAGGCGAAGAGCGTTTCCGGAACATCAGAGTTCTCGGGCGACGTTTTGCCTACTGCGAGGGTTGCGTGGTAGGTACTGAATGCAAACGATGACAGGATTCGGGGTTTTCGCCTTCCTNAAAACCGCCACTCGCTAGAGGCACGTTGTCTGAATCCCTATTGCAACGTTCGACGTGCAAGACGATGTTGCGACGTCCCAGCATGATGTAAGATTGAACGTTTGAATATTTTAGCGAGAGGATTTCTATACCGAACGTGACTTCATGTGGATATTGGTGACGTTTTTTCTTCTCGGAAATCTCGAACGTCACCGAGCCCTTTATAAGGCGCGCCTCGCCAGAAGTTAACAGCAGTTCTCTCGAGATCGTTGAAGCCAACATTCGAAACATGGATCACGTGGATCAGCGAGCTTTGCTGTTACTGGCCGATGGTGAGTTTTTTTCGCTCGTTTCGCCTCTTGTTTCTACTCATCATCAAGCCGACAACTGAACCATCCTTATTATGGCTTTTTTGCAGTTCCAGAGAATGTTTGCCCGATCTGCCGGCACGATATTCCCGGAGGAGACGGACGCATTCGGAACATTGAATATCTCGGACGAGTTTACACCTGCTGCGAGAATTGCGCGGTGGGTACTGAACGCATGTGCTGCCACGTTTTAAGATTTCCGCCTCCGGTCTGCAACATTTGACATCTTTCATTCACCGTTACGCAGGAAAACGCAGTGCATCAATTGGATCGTTATTCCGACGGAGCAGACATCCGCAATGAATTCATTCAGGCCCAAGGTTCGCAGTGCTACGTATGCCGGAGGACCGGAGCAACAGTAATCTGCCCCGAGGCTGAATGCAACAGACGGTTCCACCGGGCATGTCGGCGTGATGGAGGTGATGAAGATTACTCGAGATGTTCAAGGCACGCGGGAAACGCACGCGGCTTGTAGTTTCATCCCGGAGCGAATGTATACATGTCCACTGTAAATAAATATCGCTGTTTTTTTCGACAATTGCAAGGCTCGTTCTTCACGGTCCTTTGAGGGTTATAGAGGGAGGATTCCAATCGGCGATCCCGAATCATATCACTATAGCCTATTCGATGTCAATCCCGAGAATGTATTCGCTGACGGATTCGGTCTGAGGGAAGCGTGTTCCCGGGCCGGGTGGAAAGGAGTGCAGCCATTGATTGCTAAGCATCTTCCTCATCGACTGCGCACTCGTTGAATTTCCAACGGAACGCAACATAATAGCTTTCAGAACGACGTGCTTGAAGCATTCGTAAAAGATTCAAGTCAAATCGAGGGCGATGTCCGACTCGAATAAAATTCGCGCTTGCGTGACGCTGAACACGTGCTGTGATGGGGATCGCGAAGGTATCATTCGATCCATGGGACCATTTCCACCCAAAAAGCTTCATCTTTCACACGGAGAGGTGACTCCTCGATGGCACCGAACTGAAACGCGAAATACTTTCGGAGCCTCCTAAATGCAATCAGCACGCGCTTCGTACGTTCTCAATATGGGACGTTGTTTCGGGAAAGAATATCACGATTTAAAACGAAATTCTGACTCTATTCTGAGGGGATCGAAGCTGAGATCGCTGCCTGGCCGTCGGGACAAGAACAATTGATTCGCTCATCATGAGTTCCATCGATGTTTTGAACGCAAATCGACCGTAAGGCAAGAGGAGAATCGAGGATGTGCGATTGGTGATGCAAAACAATACACGAATGAGATTCGATTTCCTGATGAGACGTCGGAGGTTGCTTCAGAGAGAATTGGTTCCTATTCTCAAAGTTCATCGCCACACGTGGTGTTGCGGGCTTGACTCTCGACTTGCACGTCAGATACTTGACGACATTCGATCTCACCACCACAAAATATGGGAAATCAAAAAGCATGAACACGTGGTGTGCTGGAATCGCATCCAAAATTTCTCAATTATCGATGTGTGATTGCACGACTCTCATCGTCTTCAGATTACTCAAATCTACATTCTCGTCTCGATCTCCGGTGATGCGGCTCGTTCCGTTATTGATTTCGATCTTTCCTTTCTTCATATAATCATCTTTGCGCGCTCTTTGCGTTTCCTTCGATGCATTTCCTGTCTTCCATCCGATTAGATACTTGTCTTGGAGAGAGCAAAATTCGGAATGCATTCTCCCATTGATTCCGCCTGGTCTTCCGCTCGCCCGAGGGAAGTACGGTTTTCTTGAACGCGAATTGAAGCCGCGGATTATTGGGAAAAAGCGAATCTATATCGCGTTGCTCAAAACGGGGGATCGCTTCCTGGCTCTCGTCGCCCAGCCGCCACGAGGTAGGAATGAATATTTTGATCGCCACTGGCTAAACGTACGCCGACAGAAATATTATCGCGACGTTTGATCTCGTAACATCTCGCAACAGCGTGATATGATATTGGACGTTCAAATTTTCAAGCGTGGAAGTTTCCGCAACGTGCGTGACTTCATCTGGATGTACATTTGTGACGTTTTTTTCTCAGAAATCTTGGACATCACCGAGCCCTATAAAAGGCGAGCTTCGTCCGAAGTTGATAGCAGTTCTCGGAATCCTTTGACATCGAAACATGGACAGACTCGATCAGCAAGCGTTTCGGCTGTTGGCCGGTGGTGAGTTATTTTTCGCATATTTTTCCATTCGATCGCCGCCTGCTTTCTTCTCGTAATGAAGCCAACAACTCAACCTTCTAACTTTGTGTTTTGTCCGCAGTTCCGGGGAATGTTTGCATATTTTGTCGCCACGACCTCCAAAGAGGCGAAGAGCGTTTCCGGAACATCAGAGTTCTCGGGCGACGTTTTGCCTACTGCGAGGGTTGCGTGGTAGGTACTGAATGCAAACGATGACAGGATTCGGGGTTTTCGCCTTCCTTCAGGAGTTTTGACATGTTTCATTCCTCTTTCTGCAGAAAAGAGCGACAGATCTCCAAGGATTGGATCCAACAGAAGAAGACATCCGCGATGAGTTCCTCCAGGCTCAGACGCTCCAGTGTTATGTGTGCGGAGTAACCGGAGCCACAGTCATCTGCTCTACCGTCGTGAATTGCGGCAACAAATTTCATTGGTCATGTCGACGCGATGAAGGAGAGCACGGTGACTACTCGAGGTGCTCGCCATGTTCTGAGAATTCACGCGGCCATTGATAGGCTCACACCGAAACGAATGTACATATACATGTAAATTGCAAAATGAATGTTCTTGATTTTTTTTTCAAAAAAAAGGTGTTTGTTTTTCTTGCTGTGCGTCAGCCTTGGAGGAGACCGGGGGGGCTTTTTCTGATCTTTTTGTACACAATCGTATTTTGACTGCTAGAGAACGATTCCCTCGAACAGCCCTTCTAAACCCGTGTTTCGCGAAACCGAATGGTGCACCAAGTATTTCGTGTGGAACCGCGAGGTAGAACTCAGAAAGCCGCCCTCACGAGATGTGCGGGGCGCTCTCCCCCTCACTCCACGTCACCGCCCAGCGGAATATAAGTTAACAACTTCGGTAACAACGTCATCCTTCACGTATGAGGTCCCTAGGTGAGGTGATAGAGTAAACCTAGAAGCTGAGCCACAGATGTTCGAGCGAATGGTTCGGATGACTTCCGAAACGGTTCCGCGGAGCGAAAAAAGGTTGAGAACCGTTGCACTAGAGCAGCGGTGGCCAACCGCGGGGCCGCGGACCGCTGAGGGCTGTAGCGAAGTTCCGGGGGTCCGTGAGCCATTCGTGTCCAACATGAATCTTATGATTGTTTCCCATTGGAGACTGCGCTTTTGAAGAGCCGTCAACCTTCAAAATGGTCCATTCGTCGCTCTCTGTCGCCGCTGATCCTCCGGGCGGAGGTTTCGGAACGAGCCTCGAACATTGCGAATTCGCATCACAGGGCGATTTGCGTCGTAATTCAAGTTGTACAGAATCGGGAAAAATTTACGGAGATGGAAACCCAAGTTGAACGGGAATAAAACTGAGACTTGGCCTTGAATTTTACCCAGCCATAGCGGAGATTTTATTTTTCGTCTGATCAGTTGGCGGTCTGATCAGAACTGGATCATTGGCGGACGGCTCGGAAAGGTGATGCGTAGTTTTCGAGGTTTTCAGATTCCTTATCTCCCGCATATTCCTCTTATTTAAAAATAAATGTGTGTTCATCTTGTACACTGTACAACGGTATAGTCTCTTCAGTCTTTTTTTCAAGGGTTAAGCCTGGAAAAACGCGAGTAAAGTGCAGGGGGTCCGCGAGGATTTGAGACTGCGACAATAAGTCCGCGGAGGGAAAAAGGTTGGCCACCGCTGCACTAGAGGAGTCGGTTTTCAACCGACGAAGTTTCCAACCGTGTGGTGGGAAAGGAGTTTCGAAACATTCATCCAAAAAGATCAAGTGAAACCAGTATGCGAGTACTCCTAGAGCTGCTTCCCCTTGAGACGTTATTCCATGAGACGGCTTCCCTCACAAACATATTTTGCGAACCACTCTATCAGTAGCAGAGTGAAAGGAGTGATTTCAAACAAACTGTCAAGAGAAGACGAATAAATTCAATTCAATTCCATGAGAGCTATGCAATTGCTCAAAATCTAGTTAGGGCACGCCGTACGTTCATTGAATTCTTCTGAGATGATAGTTGAAGGTGAACAAAGCTGTCGGGATATGAGAACGATCACCTGTTTCTGTATCCTCTGTTGGACTGTTTCCCCGCAACCCACCATGCATCAGAGAAAACTCATTCTTAGGTGCATGCCGTGCTTTTATGCATCACCGTGTATCCCCATTCTCATCCCGTTCTTTCTAGAGCCGCTTCGTGCACAGCAACAAGGCGAGTCATTTTTCGAAGGAAATTGTTGTTGAAACGTTATTGATTCTCCAAAGTACTTTCTTGAGAAGTCCTTCCCTACTCCTCCGCGACCTTAGGAGCGCTAACTTATTTGAGCTCCTCGATGAGTTCACGGGACGGAAGATTGAGGATAACTTATCTTAGCGCATCCTGTTCTCTCATGAATTAGGTATGCATCAGAGTTTCTTTCGGAGTAACGATCGCCAGTGTTCCATGGCGTTCTTTCGTCCATACCTAAGCTAGCGATCATTCAGTATCGTCTTGTAACCTGCCGATTTCTGCAAAAGTCATCCTAACGGGATTCCAATCGTTATCGAGTCATCATCGAGAACGCAACAATACACTATCTGTTGATCCTGTCTTTACAACGCCAGTTCATCGCTTGCAAGAGCCCGCATTGCTCATCATTGATAGTATCTCCACGATTCGAGACACCTAGCTTTGATGCGCGAACCTGAATGTAAATAGATACTTTTCAGTGATCGAGGTGTCGGCGCCTTGTCCTGATTACCCACCACAGCAACAACTTCGTTCGCAAGTTGGTTGGAAAGCACTCTGGGGTTATCCCAAGGTTCCATCGTTTCATCATCCTGATAGCTTAATGATATTTGGAACGTAGATAGTTGAGTTCCGTCTAGGTAGGCTCTCATGTCGACAAAGGGTTAGATAGATTCACTGATCTCCTTTACGGTTTAATGTCAGGATTATGGATAAGTGCATTCCGCCTTCGGACGGAATGAAAAATTGAATGAAATAAGTTCATAGAGACCGCTGCGGCCTTTGAGGAGTTCTCTTCTGAGATGCGGAACGTCAACTTCGAGCAATAAAGGCGAGATCGAACTTTAGGTGCAATTGACATGCTTTATTATTGAAATTGAGTTAATCCCCGAAATATGAATGTCTCCTCTCGAACCCTCGAAGCTGCGAGGAGCATCCAAGTTTCCAAGTGACATCGAGTGCTGTTCAGTTCCTTGTACCTGCAGTCGTGTTTGCGCAGAGGTTTCAAAGATGACGAGACGTGGAATCAGCGATCGTAGCTAAGCCAGACTTTTAAACGGGTATTAGGATGCAGCAGGATCGTCCACATCAAAAGCCTCCACTGGATCGATCGCTAAAAATGCTGACATTGTCGATTGTCTGTACGATTTAGATGCGTTTTCGTGCAAGTTCAGTGGAATAAGCTGTGGAGTTGACAGTTACTGAAGACTCTTCGTCCAACTGTGCTGAAAGTGCTCGAGTTCTGCATCGAAAGGTATTGGATGATGTCACAATGAAAATTGACGGTAAGCATGGCAAATTCTCTGAGTTTTGGAAAACAAACGAGCTTGCTCTCGCGGAGCCGCCGATCAGTACCCTCAATATATCCTTGACAGAGTGGTTTCAGTGAAAAGTAAGGCCGTGGTGTTTCTAATGAAAGCGTTCCCATCCACAGCGAGTGCTCTTTGTGCTGTCATCGTGGTTACAGCGTGTTTCACTGCAGGCTGTTGCAAGGATCCAAATCCAAAAGCAGTTTGCGCGTCGGATGGAAATTTCTTGGCTAAAAATCAACTGTTTATCAATAATGAGCCTGTCAACGTTACGATTGGAACCGGTCGGAGGACCACCGATCGAATCCTCGCTTTCATCTTGCTCCATTTCATCAACGACAACATGGGATACCCGGCTGAAGTGGTGACCTATGAAAATACTCCGCAAGAATTGGTCACGAACATGGATTGCGATGTTGAAAAGTCTAACTGCGAAAAGATCCCCATGCTCCACGTCGGTGTTGTGGAGACCACGGATCAGTTTCCACTCTACCGGGGCAGAGTCAAGAGTGCGGGATACCTCGGCGTGAACATCAAGTTGGGTTGGTTCGTGTCTAAGGAGCAGGTGGACGAAGCGGGCTCACGACCATCGCCCGATCACTACAGATACTTCACTTCAAAAGATCTCGCGAAGAATTTTTCCCTCGAGGGCAGAATCGGGGAGAGTTCACTGAAACGACCTGGAGAATCAGTCAATTGGTGTGACGTCAACCGGTACGAGAAATGCGATTCCTCCGGTTACTACATTCCCGAAAGATGCAAGCAAAAAGGTGTTACGTGTGCGACTCTCCTAGCAGCGTTCCCGTATGAAAACTATGACGTCATCACCACGCAGATCGATGAGTTGGGATTGTACGTCAAAGTCGCTTGGGTTGGCCATAGACTCGAAAATCTCGTGCGGCGCGCCTTCTTAGACAGGGCGCCGCTGCTGATCTTCGACTACAGCGTCAGCTCTCTGACGGCTTCCAGCGACACGCGTACAGAAGTTCTGTTCCCTTCCTGCAATACACTCGGTGAAATAAGAGGCTGCATATACCCGAACGCTAAACTGAAGAAGCTGTATTGGGATTATCTGGATACGGCCGCACCGCAACTCGTCAAGCTCATCAATAAGGCGGATTTCCGCGTCGAAGAATTCACGAGCATGGTAACTGATGAAGCCGCCAAAGTTTTCTCTGACGAGGCGCTCCAGCAGTATGCGTGTTCATTCGTCAGAGAGCAATTGGATTCGCGATGGTCGCTTGGGGTGGACGTGTTCCCTAAAATTTGGATTCATGCGATTTTTCCCAAACACGATGAAAGCATGCTGATGGCGACTGCGACTGCAGTCAATCGGATCAACGACGAACACCTCAAGGGCGTCATCCTCGACCCGCAGATCGTCGACGGACAATGCAATCGGGAAATCATTCTGAAACAATACATCAATAACATCACATTGAGCGGAAATCAGATTGTTGGAGTTATCGGTCCTGACTGCAATCGTTCACTCGAAAGTCTCATCGGGGTGGCGGAGCACTATAAGCATGTCGTTTTCAGCTATATGGCGGACACCGTCATCGATGACGTCACTCGAAATCAGAATCATTTCTTCAGGATTCCCCCGGATACCAGCGATCTGGCCAAGGCCTACGTTCGTTTCATCAAAGACATGGAATGGGTAACTTTCGCTGCTTTCACAGAATCTTTGTATCAAAGTTCGGCGTACATAGATGACATTCGGTCCTCTGCTCAAACGAACTCTCAGAATCTTCTCGGTCCCTTTTCATATTCGCACTCACAAATCAGAGAGAAATTGGAGAGCATGAAGAACCATACGAGGGCCAGGATCATTGTCGGCGACTTCCCTGAAAAGGTCGCTAGCAAGATCATGTGTCAAGCGTTCAAGCTCAAGATGACAGCTCAATACGGCTATGTGTGGTTATTGCCACTCTGGATAAACGATCGAGCGTTCACTCTAGGGCAAGATATTGAGTGCACAGAAGCAGAGATCGAGGAAGCTGTGGAATTTTCGTTCAAATACAAATTCAAACAACTGGCTCCCGACGAATTCACTACGGACTACTACAACGAAACCGTACGTGACTGGAAGGATATCGTAACTAGGAATCGCACTATTCCGCTCGACGAATACGCTGGCTTCGCCTACGACGCCGTTTGGGCTCTGGGGAAAAGCCTGGGGTTGCTGTACGACAAGAACAAAAATTTCCTGAAGAACTTACGAAACCCGAATCACGATACGAGCGCAGCCGCATTTCTGAGTTTCGCCGAGAAAATCAAAGAAAGTGAGTTCCGCGGTGTCAGTGGAGTTGTCAAATTCCGCAAAACTCTCCGCCAACCTGAGGATATAATATTGTGTCAGTACCGCAATGGCACTTGGGAGAGCGTCGGCACTTTCCTTACAAACACTTCGAATAGCAAACCGTACACGAATATCCAATGGTACAATGGTGTCAAGCCAGGTGACGGAACACCGACGTGCACATTCCAGGGCATTGTGGACGCGCTTGGTGTGTCGTGCGATGGCGCGCATATCCTGGCTATCAGCGGCATGATAGTTGGTTCGATAGTGTTTCTCGGGGGAGTTGGTCTGAGCTTCGCGTATCGTCACTATGAGAGGAAAATGAAAGCTCTGGAACATAATCAAGGTTCGCTGTTCTCGCTCAACGAGTATCAGCTCCCCGAAGAAAGTGTGCGGATCTATCGACCGGTCGGCGAAGGAGCTTTCGGGAAAGTTTATTTCGGCGATTTCAAGGACGACCACGGCAACCTGACCAAGGTCGCTATCAAAGCCGCCAAGGACCCCAAGAACGTCAACGCGAAATTGGAGCTCCTGAGTGAAGCCGAAGTCATGAAACAGTTCAATCACGATAATATTCTCCGGCTCATCGGAGTAATAGTCAAACACGAATCGAAATGTCAGATCGTAACCGAGTTCATGATGTACGGAAACCTGAAGAATTATCTCCAAGATCGGCGACATCTCGTTGACAAAGGTGAAATAGGAGCTGCTCTTCTAACGCAGATGGCATTGGACATTTCCCGCGGGCTCTCCTACCTCTCGAGTCTCGATTACGTTCATGGCGATCTGGCCTGTCGTAACTGCCTCGTCCACGAGAGTCTTACGATCAAAATCGCTGATTTCGGTTTCTGCAAGAATCTTGTGGATCAGGGATACTATCGAATTGTGAGAACGGGACCAATGCCGGTTCGATGGATGTCTCCCGAGTTGCTCCAAACAGGCGTTTATCACAAGGAATCCGACATTTGGAGTTTCGGAATCGTTCTTTACGAGATCATCACATTTGGCGCCTATCCCTATCATGATCGTAATGACAACGATGTTCAGGAGTTCATAAGGAAAGGAGGTTTCCCAACTCTTCCACAGAAGATCTCAAGCGACTTGGAGGCTCTCCTACTGCGAGTTTGGTCGTTGGATAAAGACGATCGCCCCGACGCCATGGAGTTGTTCGAGTGCCTGACTTCAAACCCAGAACTGATTCATCCGTGCATCGAAGAAGGCGCAATAATGAACGCGGAATCATTTGAGAGATTCTCGAGAGGTTCAAGCTCGCACGGGAGCATGACCTGGGCCAGCAAAAATAAAGTACGCCGGACAGATTCTTTCTATGGAAGTGGGGGTAATCGGGTGAATTCGATGAAAATTGTTTGAGCAGTCGGAGAAGTAGAGATTGTATGGAGAATTGCTATCTCACTGAACAGAAAAAGTGCACCTGTAAATACGTCACGTCATCATATCATGACCCAAGAGAGAGCTCATTAAATATAAATGGAGAGTTTTCAAAAAAGCTCTGTTTATTCACTAAAAATTCCTGCCGCTTCTTGAACAGTAGCGTTGTCTGAAGTTACCTGTCCTTGGAAACTTGCGCAAGCTTTACCTTGTCAATCTTTTCCGAAAAGCTCTGAACTCGGGAGGGTTCTGCTTGTGGTCTCTTGTTACGTTTTGAGAGTTCACAACGACATCAGCTTCGATTGATGTCTGAATAACTTCATTTCTTTTCGCTTTCGCAGCTGGAATCAATGATAGAGCTCACAGCCGTTTAAGACTTTGTTGCAGTCGAGCTTTTGAGCGAGCTCCTGTTCCTCACTTATGGGTCCGAACACCTTCCTGAGGGCACCAAGACTCTGATTCCACCAACAGTTCCGTCGCTGTGCACAAGACGCGGCTCGGGCGATTGCCAAAGCCCTGGTTCTCTCGTAGCTCGCGACATCGTCTGAAAAGTTAGCAAGATAACAATGAACAAGCTCCTGTCGATGTGAGCGAGGCTTCGTGATGGCGGAACTTAGTTTGCGGACATTCTTTCAATCACAATTGTTTTCGTGGGAACATTTACCAACTAGCTCGTTTATTCCTTGGAGCCCGATCTGACTCGTCAGAGATAACTCAGTTGGCCAGTAATGACGTCCGTCCTTCCTGAATTGCGGCAGATTTGATGCGAGTCTAGTGACTCCGGCTACCACGCGACCTGTTGCTGAGCCGGCCTTGACTGGAGTCTGACGATCGGGGAGAAAACAAATCAATCATTCTTCGTTCAAATCTCTTTGGAAAACATCTTCGAACCGATTTAGCCACGTCGGCTTCATCGTGTTTCTGTTCAAGCTGACTTCCGATCACAATTTTGAACATCTCTCTTACCTCGTTCACAATCTCGACGACTTCTCGCCTGGCGCGACGAGGATTCGATAACTCAAGATCTTCGGTTAACTTGGGATACTCCTCAAACTCATGTTCACTGAAGGTATGTTGAGCCAGAGTGAGGTTCACAAGATAGAAGATAACAGTCAAGGATTTCATTGTGGACATTTGAACAGCCTTTTCGTCGAACCGGTGACTTTGTTCCAATCTGATCCGAAGGAGCAACTCAGCTGGAGTCCAGCTGGATGTTTTCGTTTCCAAGACATCATGGAGAAACGTGCAATGGAAGTGCACGTTGGAGATCAGGAAAGAACAGCCCGGCTAACATGTTTGCAGACTTACGTTGCAGACTGCTCTTCCACATACATTCCACTCCGTAACTCTCGATTCGAGGCCTAATGAGAGTCTTTGAGTTACCCGAACTAACAAACCGGGAGATGGGACAATTATTCAACCACCGGATTTGTCATGTCTCCCCAGAGAACATCAATTTCGAACGTGAGGTCTGTGATCTTAACAAAGAATGTTGCGTGAGAGAAACATCATTGGAAGGCATGCAAACGTCGTAGCAAAAGATTGGATGGGAAGCGAGGAGAAACAATCAAAGTGACGGGAGCTCAATACTCGAATGAACCGGGGCGCTAGTACGTCGGGCTGGAGGAGAACTTTCAACTCGAAATAGAGGACGCCATCTAGGTGGATATTATTTTCTCTGACATTGCTTCGGAACCCCCTTAGAAGCCGTGACGATTCACGCGCCTCATTTGTGCTCGAACATTGAGTCGATTTCCTAAGAATAAAAAGTCGCCATGATCGTTGAAGGAATAATGGAAATTTTACTCCATTAATTACAAGCACGCAAAAAGGCTCGGTTACACTGTTTAATACGATCCCCCGCAGTAATCCCTAGCCCGTTGTTCGAAAGAGGCTCATAAAACCTGCCGGCCTAGGGACCCGCTCAGAGGGAAAACCTGCTTGGTGGGGAAAACCATCGTTGTGGTGGCGGTCGGTAAAGTATGAATGATTCAATATCCCACGTCACTTCGATCGCTGACCGTTCACTCTCTTTCGAGCATCTCATCATGTTATAAGCTACAACCAGCAATGATCAATTCGCAGCTTCTTCTCGGGTTGAACTTGGATAGCCCATTTTTTATTCACGTAAACAAGATTGCATCGGAAAATATGATATTTCACTTGACAACGCGTGACGCAGCAGGCCGGGTCTAGGTCATAAGAACCCCGTCCAAGATGGCGGCGCTAGGATGGGGTAGTTGAGAGAGAGGCCTTCGTGTGCACGAACCTTTCTTCAGAAAACCTCGTTTCATCCCCTAAGCGAAGATGAATCGCATCCACAGGTAATGGATCCTCGGTCCGATTATACTGTAGGCGTCGTCGTGAAGTACACGCCAGATTCGCATGTAGGAATCCGCGGCGAAATAAGTCGCTCGAGTATCGGTTTCAACAGCGGCAAACTAGACTTGTAGAGGCACATATACCCGTTACTTTCATTCATGCACGGGATTCCCTCTGATGGACATCTCCGATTACAATTATTGCACGATTTGATAACAGGGCTCTGCTCTTCTGGAGAATGAGTTCCTAGAAAGCTCGCCTTCGGAGCTGTTACCTTCTTCAAGTCAAAGGCATAACTACAGAAACATCGTACAGAATCTCATTGCCCCCATTATCTTCCGGATCACCCTAAATCCACAATAATCATTAATTGAATCAATGATAATGTTGACAACCGGCGAAGACTCTGTCACAGTCTATGTTCCGCATGAGCTTGTGTTCCTCGCTGAGAGTTCCGAACATGTTCCTGACGCTGACGAGGTTCTGGCTCAACCAGCAGTTCATTCGCTGCGCGCACGAAGCGTCCCGAGCGACTGCCAGAGCACGCGTCCTCTCGTAATTCACGACATCGTCTGTAAAGATGGGAATAGATTATAATACAGAACCAGTCATTGTTTTGATTGGTTCCTCCAAATGTTCTCCTACAGATCTCATGAATTCTGAACTAACCAACTAAATCGTTCACTCCTTGAAGTCCTATCTGATTCGTTAGAGAGAACGTCGATGGCCAGTAGTGTCGTCCATCTTTTGTTACTTGCGGAAGATTCGAAGCGACTGCTGTGATTCCGTTCAGGAGCGCACCCCCAAAAACGCCCACTTTCACAGGGGACTGGATATCGAGGATGAAAAACACAAAATTTAATACACTCAAATCTGGAATGGTTGTTGCTTCCAAATCTACAGAATGGTCGGAGCACGTAACGTTCGCGAGGAATGATCAAATGACGTCACTCACCTCGTTAGCCGATCTGGCGTCGTCTCTTCTGACGCGACTCTGCCGAGGCATTCCGATGTCTTCAGTGTATTTGGCCAATATTCGTAACTCTTCCACGCTGTAGGTCTTTTGAGCCCAAGCTGAGTTAACGAGGGAAAATAAGAGGACGATAATACAACACTTCATTCCGATGAATTCGATGGAAAACCGTGATGATCGAGACCACGTCGAGCTGCTCGTTCCCGTTATCCTGGAACCAAAATACATTTGAAGAGTTGGCCATTCGGAAATATCATCAACTTGAATAAACGATGAACGGAAAATGAGCATGAATGCCTGATACGCCACAGTATGTGAATTATTTTTCCGAATCACAGCTCGAATGCTCAACTATTCATGAGACAAACTCGAAGGCAAAATATGTGCGAAAATATGCATTTCATACATTTTCAACTGGAAAAAATAGTGCCTAGGTGGAGCTAACGTCCTGACGGACGAATTCGCGGAATCGACCCAGCATCCCGGGGGCAACGAATCTCTAGGCTGAGGGAACCGACTTGTCCGTCACCGGCGGAATGCCTGACGAAAACGGGATCGAACGAAAGCGAGTAACGAGATTCGACCGACAGCCCGTCGATGAAATGCTCTCCGCCCTCCATGGAGCCACCCCATAGCAGCCATGATCGACTTTCAAATCATCGCGAGCTCGTCCGAGGATCGTCAGGAACCGAAGTCGCGAAGACTGATTGTTGTTGCGGGGTGTCCGCGTCTTGGCTGATTCTCAAGTTTGGTGTTGTTGTACTGGGGTCGATCTGAGAATCCTCGTGTGTTATAGGATCCACGATTTGGATGGAAATTCTGGTGTTTGTAGGAAACAAAGCGTTGGAGGTTGAAAGGATTAGTTTTGAAGGTGTTGGGACGACAGGAACTATAATTGTAAGGTCGGGAATTCGAACTCTCGCAATCGAATCGTGGGTTGAAACTGGATCGACCAAGTGTTATGATTTGGAAAACGGTTATTATTTCGCGAACTGGTATTTTCAAGCGGTAGAAGTTTGGAGATCTAAACGGGGTGATTCTCATGTGTATCGATCCTCGAGGCTTGAGCTTCTCAGAGTAAACGTGTTTAGTTACTTTCGATAAGCGTGTAGGGGTTAGTAGTCGTTTGTTGTTCTGCTGTTTGCATGCTACATGTCTGTTCCGAGAATACTCAGCCGGGGTTAAGCTTATAGAAATCAAGGGATGAGAATTCGACTTTGCTCCAGCACTGGAGCGTTAGCCATCAGGCGGATAGAATGAAAAAAATCCTGAGTGGAAGTTTTGGGTGCATCGAATCGAAAACTGAAAATTCTTTCCAGCGCGTAATGGAAGACGACCCGCCGTCATCCTTGCCGAAAATTCTTGCCAGAAGAGTCTAGTTTGATTTCAGCTAGGTCGGGTATCTCTGAGGAGATAAACTCGAAGCAGACATGGTGTGGCCAAGTAATATGTTTGTAGAATTTATTTCGTGACCCGACGCAGTTGGGGTTATCGTGCACAATTCGTCACCACCCACGTGGAGAATAGAGAACCATGGAAAAGGAGCAGGCAGGGATGATAGGTTGTTCGCCACGAACTTACCGGCTGGCTGAAGAACGCCGTCGGATCACACGCACAAAACAAGGTTGCGCGAAAGTACCGAGAAAGTGTTGATCAGGAGTTCCTCTTCTGATAGCTCACAAATGCAGATCCAGCGCGGGCAGAGTATCACTTAGGCAAGCTCTTATGTTGAGCAATTAGAAGACTAAACGAGTGAAGATGAACAGTGAGGTCCATTGGAGAGTAGGAGCTCATAAAAGGTTTCTCAAAGGGAGAGACCAACTCTCTCACTACTTCTACCTAGATCCAGAAAGGAGCCCTCCTCTAAGCTATGTGCTGTCTATGTTTCATGTTGACCGCCTTTGTAGCACAACCCATGTTTGTTTGCCTAATTCTATCTAATGATGTCTTAACTTGCTTAGTTTGCTGGCAGGGGTTCTCGTTCTCTTGATGTGTAGTTTTCGAAGTCCCAACTGATGCGCCTCGGAGTCATCTCAACGCCGCTGTTCAAAAGAACCTCATGAAGTCCGCTTGTTTTCGAGAAATCTCACGTCAGATCATTTTGCAATTCGATGGGAGGTCGTCCCGTGCCTCCTATCTTCTTCCGTATCGCTCCAATTCCAGGATGATCATAAACAGAATCAACGATAATGTTGACAACCGGCGAAGACTACGTCGCAGTCTGTGTTCCGCACGAGCTTGTGCTCTTCGCTCAGAGCTCCGAGTATGTTCCTGACGCTGACGAGGTTCTGGCTCACCCAGCAGTTCATTCACTGCGCGCACGAAGCGACTGCCAGAGCTCGCGTCCTCTGGTGATTCACGACATCGTCTGTAAAGATGGGAACGGATTAGAATAGTAGATCAGTGATAAATATCATTTGCTGCTCCGCATCTTCTCCTACGGATCTCGTGAATTCTGAACTCACCAACTAAGCCGTTCACTCCTTGCAGTCCGATCTGATTCGTTAGAGAGAACATCGATGACTAGTAGTGTCGTCCATCTTCCGAGACTTGCGGTAGATTCGAGGCGACTGCCGTGACTCCGTTCAGCATAAACCGACGCGATAGCCGAGTGGTCCGTCGGCTTTCGCCGCAACTCGACGCTCTTCTGGGCTCTCCCTGTCTCGTCCCGGAACATTCGCCGGCGACACGAAGATCGCCCAAGCTCCTGGGAGACTGGATACCGAGGAGGAAACAGAGCAACTTCAATTCACTGATATGAGCGAAACTGCGATCCGGAAAGGTTGCCGATTCCGAATCAACAGTGGGATTGATTCGACATTGTCAGACATCAAAGCCGCAAAACCTGCAAACGTGATGGCATTCGAGCATCGCGAGGGCCTAGCTCTGTGTAGTTGACTTGAGCGAAAATCACCGGATTCCGTTAACCACCTCTTGATTGATCAACTTGATTCTTTGACTCATTGACAGATACATTGACGGGTGAACGTTCCATGCATGAAAAATTGAGGAGAATTCGATATGCGCGGGGGAGGAGCACAAATATGCGTCAAGAAATGCATGGAGTTCATTCAATTGCGATGCTGATTGCACCCTACGGTCATGTACATTTTCAAGTTCTCGAATGGAAACGATCGCCTGTGGTCACGAAGGATAGCTTCAAATTGCAAAAAGCCTCTCTCAACTTCACATGATACGGTTTTCGTTTCGGAGTCTAAAATGACTGATCTGCCACAGAAACTGAAGAAAACTGAAGATTCCAGACCGCACCGTGTCGACAACGTGGCCACCGACAACGAGCGTGCTCTGCGGGAGTCATTACTCACCGCAACAACAACCGGGAGTCGATAACTCTAAACCTTCTTCCCTGAATCTGCGCTGTCAGTCTCCGTTCTTCTCTACGAAAATGCCTGACGAGAACGGGATCAAGGAACGAGACTCGATCAACGGCCCGTCCCAGTTGGGACGGGAGAATTATTCTCGTAATTGCTGAAAATAGTTTCGATCTGGTCGGAAATTCGAATTATCGCCATCGAAAATGAAGGTTGAGACTGGATCGACCCAGTATTATGATTTGGAAAACGGTCATCATTTCGGAAACGGGTATTTTGAAGCGGCCGAAGTTTGGACAACTAAACGGGGCGATTCTTGTGTTTACTGATTTGGCTTGGGCTTCTGAGAGTGAACGTGTTTTGTCACTTTCGATAAGAGCGTAGAGAGGTTGATGATAGCTTGTTGCCCGCTGTTTGCATGCTACATGCCTGTTCCAAGAAAACTCAGCCGGGCGTTAAGCTCGTAGATGACGAGGGATGATGATTCGATTTTGCTCCAGCATTGAGAACGTCAGCCTTCGGGTGGATAGATCCAAAAAATTTCCGAGAGGGAGTTTTGGATGCATCGAATCGAAGAGTGAGAGATTGTTCGATTGCAGAGTGCTGTTGCAAAACGGAAACCTTTCAAATTCCTCCTTGGTTCAGGTGTAGCAGCCAGCTTCAGATCACCCGGAAATATCCTTGTTCGATTAAATTTCAATCAGAGAAATATCTATCTGATCGGAAATGGGTACTCGCTCTCCCATTGTTAGGATCTGTTGGTTCCAGCTTTCCATAAGCTGCCCAGTGAAAATTCTTTCCAGCGAGTAACAGAAGATCGCCCGCCGTCGCCCATGCCGCGAAATTCTTGCCAGAAGAGCCTACTTTGATTTCATATCTCTGAGGAGATAAGCTCGACGCGGATGTGGTGTAGCCGAGGAATATGTTCGTGAGAGCAAGTTCGAAGCAGTTGGGAGTATCGTGCAAAATTAGTCATCAGTAGCGTGGAGAATGGAGAAGCATGGAAGGGGAGCGCCGTCGAATCACACGCACAAAACAAGATTTTGCTAAAAGCTGAGCAAAAGTACTGGGTTCGTGTTGAATCAGGGATTCCTCATCTGACGGCTCACGGATGCAGATTCAACGCGGGCAGAGTTTCACTAATGCAAGTGCTTATGTTGAGCAATTAGAAGACTAAACGAGTAGAGATGAACCGTGAAGTTTATCGAAGAGTCGGAGCTCATAAAAGGTTTCTCAAAGGGAGAGACCAACTCTCTCACTACTTCTACCTAGATCCAGAGAGGAACCCTTCAAGCTAAGTGTTGTCTATGTTTGGTGTTGAGGAGTTTGCAGTGCAACCCATGTTTGTTAACTTAATTCTATCTAATGATGTTCAACCCGGCTTAGCCTGCTGGCAGGGGTTCTCGTTCTATTGATGAGTAGTCTTAAAAGTCTCAACTGACGCGTCTCGGAGTCCTCATGAAGTCTGCTTGTTTTCGAGAAATCTCAAGTCGGACCATTTTGAAATTCTATTCGAGGTCATCCCGTGCCCCCTCTGTTCTTTTGTATCGCTTTTATTCCACGTTGATCGATGATAATTCCCAATAGTGATAAGAATAAATAGAATCAATGATAATGTTCACAACCGGCGAAGACTATATCACAGTCTATGTTCCGCACGAGCTTGTGTTCCTCGCTCAGAGTTCCGAACATGTTCCTGACGCTGACGAGGTTCTGGCTCAACCTGCAGCTCGTACGCTGCGCGCACGAAGCGTCCCGAGCGACTGCCAGAGCTCGCGTCCTCTCGTAGTTCACGACATCGTCTGTAAAGATGGGAATTGATTATAATAGTGAATGTGCTTGAGTGGTAAATATGTTTGGCTACTACTAAACATCCGTTCCTACGGATCTCATGAATTCTGAACTCACCAACTAAGCCGTTCACTCCTTGCAGTCCGATCTGATTCGTCAGAGAGAACATCGATGGCCAGTAGTGTCGTCCATCTTTTGTTACTTGCGGAAGATTCGAAGCGACTGCTGTGATTCCGTTCAGGAGCGCACCCCCAAAAACGCCCACTTTCACAGGGGACTAGATATCGCGGAGGAAACAGAGCAACTTTAATTTACCGATATGAGTGAAAATGCGATCTGGAGAGGTTGCCGACTCCGAATCAACGAATCAAGAATGAAATTTCGACATTTCTCGACCTCGGAGGTGCACGCATTCAAGGATTGCGATGCCCTAGCCCTGTGCAGTTCACTTGAGCAAATATGCATCGAATTAAATCACCCACCTCTTTTGCCAATCCGTCGTCTCTTCTGACGCGACTGGGACGAGGCACTCCGATGTCCTCAGTGTATTCGGCTAAAATTCTGAGCTCCTCCAAGCTGTGAGTCTTCTGAGCCAGTGCAGAATTACCAACGCAAAAGAAAACGATGACAATACAGCACTTCATCTGAGCTATTGATAAGTTCAGACTACGATCAGTTAAGCGTTGCGGTTATTCTGGAACCGAGATACATATAAAGAGTTAGCTATTCGAAAACATCAACTCGATTGTCACCGAGTCAAGACCACTAGTCCGCGGGAGTGCGTCATTTATAATCTGAATTTTCTTCCCCGAATCGCCAACATTGGTCTCCATTCTTCTCCGCGCTGGCGGAAACGGCGGAGTTGAATCGACGGAGAGCAAGAAACGAGATTCTTCCGGTATCAAAGTACCGCTCTTCGTCCGCCATGGAGCCATTCCGTAGCAGCCATGATCGAGCTTGCATCGTCAGACGCAGAAACACTTCCCAGGCGACATCTGCCGCCGGGAAGCTGGTTTATCTTGAACGAACAACACACTTTTCTTTTCTCTTTCCCGGCTCCGCTGACCCGAACCCTCGACTGGCAGCTCTGATGTTTCTTCTTTCCACTTCTGACAGTGTTCCGCGTTTTCTGTTGCCACTCTTCGGAACAGTGTCTGTCTGTTTTCATTTCTTCATCCCGTAGTAAAAATGTGAGACAGCGTGGTCAGAGTTAACAGAATTCAGCAGTGGCTAGAGCATCATCTCGAGTAAAACGTCTCCACCGGCATTCCAGTTGGAAAGACTTATGTATGGCGCTCTGCTCATCTCAAAAACACAACAGCTGTCGCTGGATTCTCGGAAAATCTAAAAAGTATCATTCTCCGCGGTAAGCATTTCTAAGATGTCTGTTCCGAAGAAGATTCCCGATTCCTCCGACGATTCATCTCACTGACTCCGACTCTGTCGAAGGAATTTCACCTCCGCAACAATTTCAAAGCACTACCACTAGCTGTTTGAGCCAGGGCTCGTTACTTTTCTCGCGATTTCAAGTGAAATCATTCAGAATTTGCATATTCACTGACCTGGTATTGTTGGTTGAAAGTCCTGGCTTGTCTAGACTGGTCAACTTTGTTTTCAGATGCTAGTCAACATCCCTCGAGGAGGCAAACACCTCTTGCTTCTCATTCTCTTTGCTCTGATTTGGGCTGTATTCTGGACTCAACTCTCGCCCGTGACTTCTGCCTCCCGCAAACCCACAGAAAATTCGCTTCGTGGTAGACTTTCTATAGAGGACGCCTTCAATGACATAGAGCTTCAACCCCTTCCGTCTGACATAGACACCACGTCCAATCAGGTAGGGCTAAACGTTCTATGCATTGAAAATGAAGAAAAATGCATGCGATATGAATGGTAAAGGCGCACAAAGATGCGTCAAGAAATGCACGGATCTTTCGGCGTTTCCTTCGATTGTGACGATGATTGCACGCTACGATCAAGTACATCTTCGAGTTCTCGAATAGAAGAGATTGCCTGTTATCACAAAGGATAGCTTTGAATGGCAAGGAGCTCCTCTCAACATCACACGATACGTTTTTGCTTTCGGCGTCTAAGATGCCTGTTCCGTTCCGATTGGAAGCAACATCAAGTCATTCGTTTCTCCCTAAAAAAATGTTCTGAGCTGCAAATTCGCAGCCCGAACTTTTGAAAATCGAGTGCACAGTAACTCCATGAAACTTTCGGCTGCATGACATTGCACCCCCTTTCATTATATTTGCTGTCTGATATTTGAAGAGCAACATCGATATCATCATCTTCGCCAAATACGCGTATTCGAGAATGAAGGTACCTCGGAACCTCTACGAAACTGTGCGCAGCATTCTACAGTACGCATCCATACCACTTCACGTTCACGTCCTGGCCGATTTGCCTTCATATTTACGAATCAAGAGGACTTTCTTAAAGCTCCAAACGGTGCGTAAGAGTAGAGCCTTCACGGTATTTTAATTGACTCGTATCTAGCGAGAGAGGGCTAATTTAATATTTGGAAACCACACTGATTCTAGCTCTTCTCGATTGGATGCAGATATCGTTGTCTATATGCTCTGAAATTTGAACTAAAATCCACAGGGATCAAAGAAGCCTTGTAAATACACGATGTACGACTTGACGAAAATCGATAGAGAGCAACAGTCAACAATCAAACTGATGCGGAAAAACTTCTTCTCGAAAATGATTGAGCGCTATGACGACGACATATTCTTCTTAACACCTGCATTCCACCGGGTTTTCCCGAAACTACAAAGAGCGATCTTCCTGGATACCGACCTCCAGTTCAAAGCTGACATTGCAGAACTGTGGTTGAAGTTTTCAGAGTTCACGAAAGAAAACATTCTGGGAATAAGGTAAGCAACTAGATGCCTAAAAAGATTTCGAATAATTACGATTCTCGATCCAAGGGTTGGTAACGAGAACTCTTTGCAATTCCCAGCCATGACCTCCAGCCCCATTATCGGTTCGAGTTTGCGACGTATCGGAAGAAACACAATGACACTGATGTAGGTAGCGCCAGGCCTGGGAAGCAGGGCCTCAACACCGGTGTGATGCTGATGGATTTCGATCGAATGAGAAACTGCAGAGTCTACAATGAATTGCTTGTCGGAAACGGCCTCGAGGCTCTTTGCAACAAATACTACTTCCATGGCTACCTCGGTCATCAAGATTTCTTCACTTTACTCGGCAAGTGACCCCTCTTCCATCTATAGCCCTCTCTTCAGTTCCAGGTGGAGTGAATAGGGTAATCCATACCGAAAATATTCTTCTCAAAAGGACACTCCGATATTCCAGCCAATGAATACCCAAATATGTTCTACCTGTTGGATTGCTCTTGGAACCGACAGCTCGATACGAGTTGGAAGTCCCACTACAAAGCAGAAATTTTCGAGGAATATCATCGTTGTGATGGCTCCATTCGGGTATTCCACGCCAATGGCGGAAGCAAAACTCCGCCGGAGCAAGCAGCGAGGGATCTCAATTGAAACATCTGTAAAATTCATTTGTCAAATAAATCAAAAAAGTACCTATATCAGTGTCGGGTAAAACAAAAGTGTCTCCCCACAGAAGTCAGAATCAATTTGCACTATTGGGAAGGTTTGTCGAAGGATAGACGATCTAGCATCAACGATCTGATTCTTGTGCTGCCGCTCAGCGGCTGCGCGTTTCTGAGCTCTATTGGCGAGCGAAACACAACTTGCCCTCAAGGTAGTTCGTTGAGTTCCGCGATATTGATTTCCGTCAGAAATTGCAAGATGAGTTCCTGGACGACGTTCAGGCACTGAGAGAAATGAAATAGAGGAGGTCTTATTTTCATTGATCGTGATCCATAACTCGAGATGACTTCTAGGGCTGTCAACAAGGCGGCACGAGGCTCCGAAGAGAATTGGAGAATGAAGCGAGGGTAAACTCTCTCCATATCGAAAGCGCTTGTTTTCCTGAATCTAACGGACACATGATCCCGGTCAGCGTGAGAGACCTACAGACTCAAAAATGAGAGTCGAGTCAAGTCCGTTCCCTCTCTTCAAATGCGTTGCCAGCTGGATAAGTGCTGCGAGAAAACGCGAAGCGAGTTCAAACGGGATAATGTTAATTTTCACAGATTTTCCTCACACTTGAATGCGTATTGAGGCAGAGTCGGTCTTGGAATGAATTTCGTCACACCAGTGCTCTTCAGATTGCACGTTCATTCTATGACCAAGATCACAGCGAACTGCTGAGCGCTCTTGAAGCCTTGCTGGAGCGTAGGTCGCCAGATGGCGTGGTCTCCTGGTCATTCTTGTGGTAATTCTGAGCTCTTTTGGCTAAGCCACCAGTCTACCAGTTTTGATCGCGCTTCCCGTCGATGTCAACTTGTGCGGCCTTACGCGTTGTTGTCGGTTGTTCGCTTTCGAAACACAGCCCAGTGGGATTCGAAGCTTGGAAATCGTGCTGCAAATCGTGAGGAAGCCGGTGAGCAGATGGGTCTCGATCAGTAATGCTGCGAACTTCTCGAAGTTCAGCTCCTCCATCTCTTCCCAGACTGTGCTGCAATACGATTAGCTTGAGCTCATAAAGCAGTGAGAGGTTTGTTGTGCCGGTTCTCAAAACTAGCTTGAGATCGCTCCGGAATTGAACTTCCTCCGGGAAAGTTTCGTTCCACGGTTCAGCCGGATTTGACGTTGCCATTCAGGGTGTTTCGAGCCAGAGCAATCACTGGGTGATCTGCTTGACATTTCTCATGTGAACTAACCTCGAGCGCACAAGAAAGTTATGTCGGAACGCCCAGAGGTTACGGCGTGCGATCTCGCTCATCGAAATCCCTCGAAAGTAGACGAAGACATTGAAGCTTTCTTTTTTGCTGAACGGGACCAGGGGCTTTCTCATCTCAGGAGCGACAGTGCCAGGAAACAGGAGAAGTTCCGAATACAGAACCACCTCAGTCGACGGCATCACAATTGGCTGCATTCATTGATTGATAATTTTTGCAGAGAATGCGTTCAAGGCATCACCGTTATCGGAGGGGGCGACCCTCTGTTTTGATCACGTCCATCGCTTCAATTTGTTTCCTCACCGTGGGTTTCCTCATGCTCGGGGTGATGCCAAACCTGTTTCGTCGGAGGATAACCCCATCAGGTGCAGAGTTGGAGCCGCTCGGTCTTTCGGTGAGTTGAGTTCTGAGCTCCATTGTTGAGAAAAAACGATGCGGTGCTGCAGAGGGGAGTTTTCTCGTGGCTGGCATCCCGCTCAATTATCAAGAGGTTCGGTCGAGCATGAGCAGAGTCGTCAATGTGATAACCAGCTGAATTTGTTTTCAAGAACATGGTCCAAGTCATCGTGTTTGCGAAAAACGCTGACGCAAATCCAAGAGTCCTCGACAACTTGCGCGAAACTCTACAGAGCATCTTCAAACACGCTTCAATCTTTCTCCACGTACACATTTTAGCGAACCATGATTCGTACGAGCGAATTTCAGAGTTCTTGCTGGAGCTCGAGAAGGTTCGTGCGCTTGCAAACCTGAAAACAGATCAAAAACCACTCAAATCTATGAACGACGGAGAAACTCATTGTCAGATTTGATGCTTGGTGGGTTGAGAGACATCCTGTTTGCAGGAGACAACCATATACTTCAAATACTCCCTCCACCATCTGGAACGGATAGAACAAAGGGAACAGGTCATGGTGAAACTGCTCCGCAAATATTTTTTCACGAAACCGGTCCCGAAATACGATGACGACATTTTCTTCCTTACACCCGGCTTCCATCGGATATTCCCCGACATTGATCGAGCAATTTTTCTCGACACCGACCTTCGCTTCCAAGACGATATACGGAAGCTGTGGGATCTGTTCTCGGCTTTTGCTGAGGTGAATGCTATCGGCATTGCGTGAGTACGAGGTCCTCTTTCATCATGTCATAAAGACCACATGGAAACCAAATTTGAAGTTGAATTTCGCCGGTTGGAGCTCCGCAAAGTTCTCCCTAGCCACAAAGGTCACAGACTGTCTCATGCCAACGATGCGGATTTTTCCTTTTCGGCGTTGATTTCTGACTCAGCTCGAATTGCTCATCGAACAGGCATGATCTCCAGCCAATGTATCGAAGCAAGTTTACGGCTTACCGCGAGAAACATCCCGAAACAGACGTCGGAAGTCCTAATCCGGGCAAACAGGGTTTCAACACCGGAGTCATGCTGATGGACTTCAATCGAATGCGAAGGAGCCTACCGTACAACCTGAACTTCTTCGAGAGAAAGCTGAAATTGTTGCGAGATAAGTACGAGTTCTACGGTGACCTAGGTCATCAGGACTTCTTCACGTTAATGGGTAAGCTTCCATGATCGGGACGCGAGACAAAGGCGACGCCAAAGTTCTGAGTTCCAATATGATCGAGTTTGCGAAGGAATTCCGAGGAATCGAACATCAAACGCAGGAACCCCGTCTGTGCTGAGGCATTCAATGATATGACACCTTATCTGCTCCATGATTCTAGGCATGGAGTATCCGGAACTGTTTTACCTTCTGCCTTGTTCTTGGAATCGTCAGCTGGAAATGACGTGGGCAACGAGAGTTCCGAGTTCCCTGTACGACGAATATCACAAATGTGACGGGGAAATCAAGGTCTACCATGCGAATGCAGGTTCCAAGCTGCCACCGGACGTAGTAGTGTGAAGCATCGTTCGGCTTCTGGAATCCCGAGAATCTCGGTGTTTTCATTTAGACATTGAAAATTGAAATTACGTCGTGTCGTAGGAATTAATGAATTGAGAAGGAGGTTCTGTTCGATAATTTAATTAATAAAATCCCTCTACTGTTGGGATGAGAGCGTTGGCGAGGAAACTGATACACAGACGGTTGAAACTCGGTTCGGCCGCATCTAACGCATTCATGGAACCTTTTCCCGATAGCAGTTTTAGTTTATTAAGGAGCCAGGGTTGAGAAACAATCACATCGGGTGGAGATTGATTGAAGTTATTTAGAAGCTCTTAGGAACACGAACTGCCCAGTTGGCATGATTTGTATAGAAGTCAAATATCACAGCGCACCGAAGGAGATCTAAGAACCAATGAAATGTCAGTCAAACGAAAATTTCCTCGGAGTTAATTGATTCAAACCGAGAGCAACAGCTTTCGCGAGCTTCCTATTCGAAATGTGAGTCAAGGAATGTTTTGTGCAATAGCTTATCCATTTCAGTTTTGCTCGAGTTTGTTCCTGTATTTTCTCTTGAGCCTCAAGTCCCAAATGATCTTTCTGATCAACTTCTTCCAGTTCTTCACCGCGCGTTTCCGGATTCTCTCTCGTCGTTTGTTTCGATCTTCGCGCTGGCGTTCATTCCACGCCTCTTCCAGAAGCTCTTTGTTCTCGACACAGACCACAAACCTGCAATCGAAATTACACGTATTAACTTTGATGGATCACACCGGTCAATGACCAACGATTCTAGTCTTCACGCTCAGAACAAACTGAAACTTATCGGGCACTGCGATTAAGGATTGATGTTGTGGGAAATGTTCGGGAACGTACCCTTCAAGAACAGGATGACAACCTCTGCCGACGCCGTCGAAACCGATGACGGCTGGCACGCAATCAACTTCCAGCTCGGCAGCTATACGTTGGAGGCCCGGGAGTTTGAGATGAACGGTTCCGATTGGAAGCATGTCGGGGTGGAAAAGTTCTACGTTGCCGAACTTGTTCCTGGGAACAATCCCGTTTTCAGCCACAGGAGGCTTGTAGGGTTCGGTTTGCCATTCGCCGTAGACTTCGAGCGGCAAGTCCCTCATCAAACTTTCAGTCTGTTTGTTCCACTTGGGCCTGGCTTTCACGATACTGTAAGGCAGCTCGCCTTCTTTGACTTGGCGCGCCAGTCTGTGCCAAGTGTCCTTGGAGCGAAGAGTATGCACACATTCCCTCGGATGTACAGGCTCGTTCCTGACGTAGCCCAGAACGGGTGGTTCCCTCGGGTAGAAAGCTTCAAACTTGAGCAAATGCCGAGTCAATGCATATTTTGGATGGTTTTTGAATTGAGATATGATCTTAGGTAAGCCTTGCTGCTCATGGAGTTGTTCAACTTCCTGCTGCTCTTCAGCCTGTTCCGATTCAGTGGGTGCGTATCGGGCCAAAACCCCGTTGAAAAATTTGGCGTCACCTCTCAGATGCTTCATCTTATCGAGCCAATCAGCGTTGTACTTCGGGCTGAGATCCATCATACAGCCGCCGTCGTCGATGCCGATGAGGCAAGCCACCGGCTGTTCCAGGTGTGGTGTCAGTTCGTGAGGATCTTCCATAACGGCGAACTCTTCAATGTCGACAGGCCGCCATCGTTTCTTGTCTGAGAGGTAGACCTCGATGAAAAAGTCAGCAATGCCGTATTCAGTTTCAGATGTTTTTGTCTTGGAACCCAGTTCAACCTGTGGGAGAAATTTCAGATTAAATCAATTCACTGGTAAGCTTCACTGCGAAAGAATCAGAAAATGTCCAATGACACGTCAGTGAGGACGTTACTCACGATTTCGCCGTCTTTGATCCTCAGGAGTGGCGCTTTGAGAGGTAGCAACTGGTAGGACAGGCACAGCCTTGACCGAATTTCACTTGCACGAAGGAGTACGAGCAATCCAAACAAGTAAACTATGTTACACGATGTCGCTCTTTTCATCAGAAGTTTGATCAGGTTTGCCTTGAGGAGTTTGGGGTCGAAGATCTCGTCCGAGTTGTTCAGTTCAAAAGCTGATTTGTAGAAAAGTAGAAGTTCTTTGACGATTTGAGTATCTTTTTGTCTTTTCCCGGAGAGCGCTATCGAAGCGGGCAATCTCGACTGGGCGTAAGCCTTCACATGGTCATCGTTCACAATAGAATTAAGGATGCGGTGGTGGCCCACGAGAGCCATCAAGTGCACTCTGTGACAGAGTAAATACGATGTTTTCCGTTTCCGGTTGATGATTCTGATCATTCTCTGCTCCATGCTCAAACGCTTGGTCTCTGGGAGGAAATCTTCGTTCTGCAGGACTACCGTCACGTTCTCGGGACGTTGATAGTTCGGGTCTCTGTCCTCCACAACTTCCCAGTTGTCATCATCTGAGCCAGAGGACTCTTCCTCTTCTTTCACGGAGTCCGCTGCGCCTTTCTTCTTAGATTTTCGCTTCTTCTCCGCTTTTTCTGCTGATTTTTTCGACTTGTTCTCCACCATTTTACCTCTTTTGACTTTCTCCTTAACAGGAGACTCGGCACTTTCGTTGATTCCCTTCTCTCTGACACTCTCGGATTTCGTCGCTGCAGCTTTCGCAGCTTGGGCCGTATTGACTTCACTTTTGATCTTCACAGCCGAAACTTTTTCGGCCGCAGCATCCTCGTCGGAACTGTCATCGGACATCTCGTCTACCTCCTCGTGTTCTTTAAGCATCGACATGATGAGATGTTTCTTATCAGCATCGTTCACAGATTCCTGCTTCACGGCTTCGACAGGTTTCTCCTCGGTCTTGACTTCCAACGATGTCTGTGAACTATCTTGGGTTTCGTCGTCGCTGTCGTCCGAGTCGTCCATTTGCTTCGCCAACTTCAGAAGACTCATCTCGAACTTTGAAGACTCCAAGCCGCTTCTGTCCTCTCTTGTTCTCGGCTTTGGGGCTGTTCTAGGCTTCATGAAAGTTTTCTTCGGAGCTCCGCTGCTTGCAGTTTTCACTTTTTTCACCGCCTTGGCCTTTTTGGGAGCAACATCAGATTCGTCGGACGATGACAGTGATCGCTTTGTCTTCTTAGGTGCACTCTTAGCCCCTGAGGTCCCCGGCTCTCTGACAGCGACGTCCATCTCATTATCATCCCTTGACTTCGCCTTCGAGGATCTCCCCGCCGTAGAACTGCGTTGAGATATCGGCTTGAAATGCTTGCTGACGGGAATGCTGACTTTGACTTCTGCGGAACTCGCTGAAGGATCCACGCTAATCTTGTTTTTGATGTAAGACGGTTGCTCGATATCATTCAAGAAAGCTTTGATTTTTTTGACTCTGCCCCCCGCAGTTGAAGTTTTTCGGTCTTGTGAGCTGTCCATCTCGTCTTCTGAGACCGCTCCTGGGGCAATGTCGTCATCGGAGGCTTCCTCTGGAATCTCATCATCCGACGGATCCGATTTTGGGAGCACAAAATCCTCGTCGTCGTTGTCTGAGAAATCGGTTTCGGACTCGACGTCGGACTCTTCATCTGAGTCCCCTTTGGGAATTTTAGTTTTCACGATGGTTGAAGCTCTCGGAGCTCCAGACGCTCGTCTAGGCCTCCCAGTAGAAATGGATGACTCCTGCTTGGCAAGGCTACCCTCATGTGGTTTCTCTTCTCTTGAGCTGGAGTGTGGCCCTGACGTTCTCTTTGCAAGCCCAACGGAAGATTTTCCTCTGCGATCATGCGGGAACTTTGACTTCTTAGCGACTGGAGCAACATCTTTGCCGATTTTCGCCCTCGAGAAATTTTCTTTTCGCTTCTGCGATTCCTTTTGCTCCTGAGCAGCAGATTCCGTCAGAGTTCTCGTTTTTGTGGACCTTCCTGGTCTATGTCTGGTCTCCGGAGCTTGTTCATCAGCCGTGCTGACCAAAGGTACCTTGGAGTTCCGTCGCGAAGATCTCGGCTCTTTCTTGCTTACAGTTTCAGAAACACTGGGCTGCTGTACACTCGATTTCTTGTTGACTCTTCTCTTCTTGCTCTCGGTTCCGCCGGCTTCTTGCTGCTGTGGTTGTTGTTGTTGTTTTCTTTTCAGCGGTTGACGTTTAGCGGCCTTCGAACTTGTCTTTTCATCCTGGCACAGATCGACTCCACTGTCGCTGGTGGACTTCATGCTCACAGTATCAGCTGGAATGGGAGCACGGAAGTTAGAGAACAATTTCTGATCCTATCGAGGCTTGGACGGGAGCATCACCAGGCATGAATAGCTTGAATGTTATCACAATCATTCTAGAACGCTCCCGTACGGATATCGGAATGACCTTCGAGAACATCGATCACTTGCCTAAGATACCTAAGACCACTCTCAGAATTCCTCATTCACCCAAGTGCGTACAATTGTTTTTTTCACTCGCTTGAAGCGCTCCGTTCTCAAGGTCTGCGGGGTCCTTCACCCTTCTGGAGCGGGTTCTAACAATAGGCATCCTTCTCGTGGTGCACTAATGAACCGCAATGTAGCACCGAGCACAATATAGAACATTCACTTCATGCATGGGGCTCGCACACGCCTAGTCAGTAAGGTTCTCAATGGGGAGAGCGCGCGCAACAACATCACCTGTTTTTTCCGGTAGAAGCGGAGAGAGAAGCTTCTCTACCGCCAGGTGGACAGAGAAGCTTCAACGACCAGTTCCGTGGCAGGGAACTTCTCTTGCGTTCAGTGTCCTGTATCGATTTCGGTCAAATTGACCGGCGATTTCTCCGTTCGAGTTTTCAACAGAAATTCTTTTCGCCCATCGGAGCCGGCTGCTGAATTCGTCTGAGAAGAATGCTGAGTTTTCAAATCGTAAGGCGGGCAAACTTGTTCGACAGCAACTCTTTCAGGGAACGAAATTCGCACGACTTTTCCTCTCCTTCGGTACGTTCTCAAGTAAAAGGCTTAGCCCTCTGGAGTCATAAACTGTGTGGGAATTTTGGCGAAATATTAGAATGTGCCGTGCGTAGATAAGGGAGACAGAGGCACAAACGCTCCTGAAGCCAAACATGGGCAATGTCGGCCGCTGCACTTTCAGATCGAGCGCCGAAGGGCTTGCTCCACCTATAGAGCCGGAAGCATGAAAGCGTTCGTACTTCTCCGCGTTATCGACAATATTACTGTTCATCGATGGAAACATCCACCTTGGATTTCAAGACACATGGATCGCTAACTCTCCTCTGCTTCACCGTCAAACCAAGACAGATACGCGATTGAGGTACATTGCAAATGATGTAAGCTCTCTCGGGGAAACAATATGATGAAGTTGAAACGGAGAGGCAATAAGCTCTCTTCGATGGATCACAAACTTTCGAAGGAATGCTCGACCTCGTTCTGACCTTGCATGTTCTCAAGAAATATCGACTCCATCAATGACCTAGCGGATACAAGATGTCGGTGCGGTCAGGGGTTATTCACTGTGAGTTCCATTCTCCTCGATTTGCGGTGAAGAACACACCTGCCTCTCCAAAACAACCACTGGATCTAGTTTATTGTCACAGGTTGTGATGGAAATTCGTATCTGAGAACGAGAATTGCCGAGAATAGCATAAAAACCAACAAAATATGTATGTACAAATGTCACATGTCTTATTGAATGTTTGAAGATGAGCCATAGTCCTGGCAGTGAGTAGGTTATCAGGCAACGATGATCTCACGATAAAATCGACAAAGATTTAGGAACATGATCCATTGAGAGGTGTTGAATGAATCGAAGGCCCGGGAAGTCAGGAGCTCTTTTCTTGTTCGAGGTTGTTTTTGTATTTCTTCTTCAGCCGCAAGTCCCAGATGACTTTTTTGATAATCATCTTCCAGTTCCTTACAGCACGAATCCGGACCCTCTCTCGACGTGTGTGGCGGTCTTCGTGTTGACGTTCGTGCCAGGCTTTCTCGAGTCTTTCCTTGTCCTCCTCGCAGACCACATACCTGCAATTCGAAGAAAAAAAATTCAGTTCACAATCGAGATGTTCAATCTTCGATGCGCGGAGGAACCATTCATGATTCGATCACTAATGTCTCTCCCGAACCCTTCTCCGTCTTACCCTTCGAAAACTGCGTGGAAAGCTCTTCCTAAGCCGTCGAATCCGATGACGGCTGGGACACAGTCGACCCCCAGATCAGCCGCCACTTTGTTCAGCATTGGCAACTTCACATGAGCGGCTCCTATGGGAAGCATGTCAGGGTGGAAAAGATCGACATTGCCGTACTTATTGCGTGGTATTTTGCCATCGACAACGGCCGGTGGTTTGAACTTCTCGGTTTGCCATTCACCGAAAATCTCCATCGGGAGATCCTTCACCCAAACTTCTTTGCGTCGATCGAACTTCGGTCTGGCTGTGACCACGTTGTATGGCTCCTCTCCTTCTTTTACCGACCGGGCTTTACGATACCATTGATCCCTGGAATGCAGCAGGAACACATTTTCCCTGGGATACACGGGTTCTCCCCTGATCTCGCCCAATATCGGGGGTTCTCGAGGGTAGAAGGCCTCGTGCTTGAGAAGGTGCCGCCTCAGGGCGTACTTCGGATGATTCTTGTATTCCGAAATCACTTTGGGAAGACCCTGTTGGTCGTGCTTGCTCGCAACCTCTTTCTGTTCTTCGATTTGCTCCTTTTCTTCGGGAGCATAACGCTGCAGAACCTCTTCAAAGAATTTCGGATCCCCACGCAGAGTCTTCACTCTGTTAAGCCAATCCGCGTTGTACTTCGGGCTAAGGTCTACCATGCAACCCTTGCCGTCGATTCCGATGAGATGCGAAACGGGTTGTTCCAGATGAGGATTCAGATCTTGCGGATCTTCAATGACGCTGAAACTCTCGATGTCGATCGGACGCCATCTTTTCTTGTTGGAAAAATAGACTTCTACAAAATAATCTTCAATTCCAGTTTCGGAGCTGAGAGTTCTTGTCTTCGCTCCCACTTCGTACTGCAAATGGAACGGATTCAGTTAGAGATGCTTTCCATATTTGTCGCATTAGGGACAGCAACTCAGGACCCTCTACAACGTTCGGGCGGCAGTGAATAAGTACAACGGAATCAAGAGCGACCACTAGAAGACAATAATGATGGTGACTTACCATTTCACCATCCTTGACCCGCAACTGAACTGCCCGGTGCGATGTCAAGCGATACGAAAGACACAATCGTGAACGTATACCGCAAGCCCTGAGGAGCGCGATGAGTCCAAACAAATATGTGATATTACAGTAGGTTTTCTTGTGCGCCAGAAGTTTCAGCAGATTCCCCTTGAGCTTTCTTGGGGAGAACGAGTCATTAGAAGGGAGCAGTTCAAAATCCTTCTCGTAGAGGCTTAGCAATTGTTGAATAGCTTTGGCTTCGTTTCGAGATTTACCAGGTAGGGCCAAACTCGCTGGGAGTACCGAAATCGCGTACGCCTTCACGTGGTCGCTATCTATGATCGAATTCAGCCAACGGTGATAAGCGATTAATGCCAGCAGATGCACTCGATGAGAGTACAGAGCAACACCTCGCCGCCTGCGATTTATGAGGCGAATCATTCGTTGTTCCATGGTCAAACCTTTCTTACCATCCGAAATGAAATCTTCGGCCTGCAGCACGACCGTGACGTTGTCAGGACGCCTGTAATTGGGATCTCTAACAGCAGCATCTTCAACTACTTCCCAATTTTCATCTTCAGAATCGGACGACTCTTCGGTCTTTTCGACTTTGATAGCCTCCTTCTTTTTAGCGGCTCCTTTCTTCGCAGACGCCTTCTTCACCGATTTTGTTGATTCGATCTCGGGAGGTTTTTCCTCCTTCGGCTCGGGCTTCTCCTCTGTAGTTTCCTCCGTTTGAGCTTTTCCAACTTCTGATTTGACTTTCTTCGAGCTTTCGGTCTTCTCGACTTTCTTCTCCTTCAATTCCGATTTAGTTTTCTTCCCGTCAGCGTCATCGTCGTCGTCAGAGCTCCCATCAGACATGTCGTCCACAGGCTCGTGCTCCTTCAGCATAGACAAAATGAGGAGCTTTTTATCCGCTTCTGTTTGTGCTCCCACTTCTGTCTGTGATTCAGGAGCAGCTCCTTCGGATTCATCTGCCTCAGCCTCCTCTGGATCCCCCTCCTTCGGCTCTTCAGCATTGTCCTCGTCATCGCCCTCGCTTTTTTCACTCTCATCTTTATCGTCCATACGCTTTGCCAGCTTCAGAAGACTCTTTTCGAATAGAGAAGCATCGATCGACGAGCCGTCTTGCGAGGTTTCATCATCGCTTTTCCGAACCGCAATTTTTCTCGGTTTCATGAAGGTTTTCTTGTTTTTCATGGAAACTTTCGGCGTCCTGGCCGACTTGATTTTCTTTGGAGCGACCAAGGAATCATTCGAATCTTCGGATGACAAGCGAGGCCTCTTTGTCCTTCCCTTCTTTGAGGGGGTGACGGTGGCAGTCCGACTTTGTTTTCGGCTCTGAACAGGGGGAGCCTCGTCATCGTCATCTGATTTTTTTTCCTCAGATGTCTTGGTCGACCGCGTGGCCTTTTTGAGCTGATCGTGTGTTGGCTTTGGTGCGACTTGAGTTTTCGTCGGGGGGCTGCTTTTTTCTGATTTCTTCGGGGCAATCCTAGGCTCGCTCTTTTGGCAGAGTTCGAGAGGTGCGGACTGCTCGACGTCAAGTAAAAACTCACGAATTTTATCGCTTCGTGACATCTTGGATTTAGCTCGAGTGGACGTCACTTTTTTTTTCGGAGCGGTTTTGGTTGACGCGGCTGATATTTCCGGTTCAGGGTCGCCCTCTGGAACTCCTTCATCTTCATCGGACTTATCCGATTCGGGAAGTACGAAGTCATCATCATCGTTATCCGAGAAATCTGTCTCGGATTCCTCGCCCGGATCGAAATCCACCAACACAACAGAACTTTTGCGAGATGCTCGTCTTGCCCTTCCGTTTGGAGTTAGTTCATCAGCTTCTTTCGCGGGACTCAATTCCTTCTTGGGCTCAACCGAAGACTTCGAGGGTTTGGACGCTCTGGATCTTCGGGTTTTTGGCTCAAGCGCCGGACTCGTTGCTTTTTCTCCAACCTTAGACTTTCTGGTCCTGGAGTTTCGAGATCCAAGAGGTTCGTTCTCTTTTACTTCCACGGCAACGTTGCTTTTCCTCGTGACCCTCCTCTTCTTAGACTCATTCTCCCTTCTATCCGGCTCATGCTCTTCATATTGATGTTGCTTTCGTTTCGCAGCCTGCCGCTTCCCAGTCGGCACTCGAGCTTTTTCGCGCGCATCTTCACCTCGTACGCCGTCATCGCTTACGTCTTTTTTCTTTCTTGATGGTCTCGCTGAAATGATCGAGAGAATAATAGGGCGTTGTGACGCTCACGGGAATCATTGCTCCTCCAACAGATGGATTCTGATACATGCCCGGAACATCTCTGTTCGCTCTCGACAAGCACTTGGTTCTAGATCAACATTCGGAAAGTAAGGCGCGCGGGAAAAAGTCGAGAAATGGACTCTCCAGCAGAACGTTCAGCCGCAGATAGTTTTCTTTTCTTACATTTTTTTATGTCATCCGACAGTGGCTCATCGTTCTCGGGGGCCGGAGACTCCTTCTTCACTCTTCGGGATCTCGTTCTCACGGCCGGCATCGCGAGTTGAAAGCACGATAACACTAACTTAAGCCCGGTGAAACAATTCTCACGGAAGTGTTTGACCTCCTTTCCTTCTGTTGGGACTCACGAGGCTAGCGCGCGAAAATACATGGATTGTTTTCTCCGAAAATCAGAAGTCTTCGGTTCTGCTCTGCTACGATCAAGAGTATTCGTGGATGGATGCATTATCGCGCCAATCTCGAACCCCCTATCCGTAGGGCTTCCCGATACCTTGGGCGAACCTCGAGGGCCGGGAATGAATTTCTGCGGAGAGTGAGACTCGACAAACGTTTAAGGGAATAAATATAGTTCGAATTAACGAGGTCCTAGACCTATCAAGTTCACGCAAGCTACCGGGTAGCCGAACAGCACCCTATACGAGGGGTTTAAAAATGGCGCGATAATACATTCATTCATTCGTTTAGGGGCCAAATGGCGATTCACCCCGACTATTCGAAGGAGAGCAGACAGCCGACGCGCGCTCAATTCGAAATATTATAGGCTTTTGCTCCGGGGAATGAGAACAATGAAGATTCGTGAGCAATGAGAGTAGGTAAATTGGTTCCCTTCCCTCGAGGGATGATGTGACGGATGAGATCTTCGCCTGCTTTCTCTCGATACTGCTTTCATGGTTCTTTGAGCTCCTGCCAGCTACTACCTGGGAATCCTGATTCGGATACTGTGAAAGAAATTACCTAACTCTATAATAATGACTGGTTTAGCGCACCCTCCGATTCCTATCTCGGTTTCGAATCACCCTGCATTGTGCTTGCTTTTGATCAGGCGTTTCTTCGAGATCACGTTAGATATCACAATCATTAATTCCGAAATCCACCTTTGGAAAGTGCCGCCCATAGTTTTCTCGCGTAAATGAACGCTCATGATTCGATCCAGAGCACAAACTGATGCGCTCATTGTGGTATGAATTGAAATGTCGATTTGCCGTTTAGATTACTTTATCGTACATGAAACGAAGTATCCCGACGGCGATGTCAGGCGTCAGCTGAAAGTCTAACTGTCCGAGAGCTTCCGTACAGTTGAGGACTTGAGGATAGAATATGGTCATGATTGTCGATTTATCGATGCCTCCCTCAGGTAAGTTGTCCTCGAGGTGGTAGTATTCCCAAAGTCCAAGAGAAGTGAAAGTGCTCAACAGTCGCAAGAAGCACGAATTGACGTCTCTCAACTCGGTTTTTGTAGTTGTTCTTGCATGGGGAACTAAAGTCCTACAGAACCGCGTAATTACACAGAGAACCTTCACCGATCGACGGAAAATGCTCACTGGCGGACGATAATGATGTAGAATCTTAGCGATGCACTTCACGATATTCGTTCCAATCCTGCTCGCTTGAAAGGCAACCGTGGCTTGAACATGTCCGACACAAACGTCGTATCTGTCGGCTTTAAAAATACCGGTTCAGTTCACTACCCCCACCAATAAGCTGAGATGGAACCACATGTCTTCTAGAAATGAGCTTGAGTGCGACATCGCATTAAGACGGTAACTCACTACGTTTCGTGTTTGATCAACTGACGTGACTTCGAGGACTGTCCATAAAGACACTTCGAGGCAAACCGACAACGAGTCGAGAGAATTATAATTACTCCGAGGAAGGGAATCTCGTTTGCAGAATTCCATCTCAAGTCAGTTCGGGAGACTAATCGCGATGATGAGATCCCCTTCCTCGTTCAGTAGGTGATCCAACCACGACGAAAGCTGCGAATCTCGAATCGCTTCAGTCGCCGAGCATTCAGCCGACATCACATTCGATGAAAGCCATGCCCTAACGCGACGCTGAGAATTTGATTTTCGAGACAACTGATGAGAGAAGTCAAAGAAACGGATTTGATCAGAAATGTTTATTCTTCAGCCATCAAATAAAGTAGCTTTTGTAGCATGCGACCGGAGACAGGGAATAAGGTGAAACCTGAGCGATTCTGTTCCGGCGGAAGATCTCTGACACCAGAGATCAAGATTGAGAATTTCAGTTGCGGAAATTCTCATGTTCGGCACAAGCCTCCCCAAATTCCTCCCTGAAATCTCCGTTCATGAACAAGCACGTTGACGACGAAATTCGTGTGGAGTTTCATTCCAACTCCCACGGTTCAACATCGAGTCAATAGGGAGGATCGGTTTTCGCGACTTCGTGCTGCGTGCCAACGTGAACTAACATTTCCTCTCGAAGTAGACATTTGAACTCACAACTCCGGCACTGGAAACTAGTATCCATGTGTTTCCTGGAAGAAGAATTCCGAACTTGAATGACTGATGAAGACTTTTCAATTCAGAAATTGCATTGTTCCCCATTCGGATAACAACGCACCTGGTTCGAATGTGATTCACTCGACTGCTCATCAGTCATCGCACTGAATCGAGCGAGCTCGCTAGCGAGATTTTCGTGGCCGAAAATAACCTATGGCAGATCTCAAGCTCACCTAATGTGGATTTGCAGTTGTTCCAAAGGATCACCTACATCCGTGCAATACTCGCATCGACAACATTTGAGAAGCAAGGAACCGCTATCGTCCCTGACGCCTCTGAGGAAAATGGGAAAGAATGTTCTCTCGGGACGACCTCAGCTCGAAATCTCACGAGACGTTTTTTAATGCAAGATTCTAGAAATAAGAATGGAGAGAAAAAGAAACCCAGAACAATATTTACATTAAACGAACCTGCAGTGAGACAATGCCGTCAAGTATTCCGATTTCTTGCACGCTTCGAAAAAGTTATCCGACTCCTCAGTTTCTTCCGATTGCCAAAAAATTGATTTGGTTTCTGAGCCGACGAGACAGTCCTCGAAAAGTTCGGGGAACAACTGCGGCAAAGTCGACTGCATCGATTCCTCTGCTGGCTGCTCCATTGGCGTTGATGACCTTCAAGCAAGAACTGCGTCAAAATCGATTTCAAAGGAACCCTTTGGTTCATCGAACAATACTCGCTCGGCGACTTATCCAAATGCACGGTTCGTCACTCACTGGGGCTCATCCTCTGGCAGAGGAGGGTCTTCATTGAAGTTGGTGCTTTCAAGAGCATCAGGAGCGACCTCCGCGCTTCCTCCGTTGATAGGAGAGGACGCTAGAGCCAGGGTCAACTGGAATTCGGAAATCGAACTGGTAAATTACATCGTCATCAAGCGCTGCCGAACGCAGAATGACAAACATCATCAACTCCAATATTTGTGGAAAAAACTCCCGCAATACTGAAAAGACATCAGCTGCCATCTCACCCCGTCGTTTCCATGATTCCTCTCCTCCGGCTCTTCGGTCTCCGGTCCCGCTCGAAGAGCTTTCAGTACGACCTGCATATCAAAGAAGATGATGATGCAGAACAATATATGGTATTCCTCGGAAAGATCTACTACATAACAAACGGAGATCTTGAACTTACCTCGCGTCCGTCCTCAGTGTGGCACTCAAGAACCATCACGTCGCCTTGATTGAAAACTTGCTTCACATTGGAGGCTTTGAAGTTCCCGAGACTGGAACAAGCTTGGAGATGATAGACTTCGTGGTTCTCCGCGCCGTTCTGAACGCCGCCCGATTCCTGCATGCGAGGTGAAAACAAAACATGAATTTGGTCGAGAACCATCTAAACGGAAGACAAAATCATTGATTTCACAGAAACCATACCTCTTCGACAAGAATGATTCGATTCACATCGCCCAAGCCATCCGTTCTCTGGGTGCAGCCGCCTCTGGACGCACAACCACACTGCGTGCAGGGTTGAGCTGGAAGTGACGAAGAGCGAGCAGTGATTATTACGAGAAGGATGGAGAACCGCGGTCACATCCCGAACTTGAATCGAACAGGGTGTTGCAAAGGCCCTTTTCAGAACTTGAATGGCTTCTGGACCAGCGAGCGCTAGGAAAAGAGACTTACTGTCTCCACTGAAACCTTGAGATCCATTCTCCGAATCTCTCTTCAGGTCGTACTGGAACGATTGCATCTGACCCACATTTGACCTGGAAAACGAATCGTCGGGACCATTGTTGAAAATTGGATCGAAACGAGCGTTTCGAGCGAATCAGAAATATGTAATCGGAGAGGATATACGAAACACTATGAGACATTCACCATAACTGCATATTGCCATCGTCGATTCTCTGTGCGGTAACTTGTGGAATCCAGCTATTCGCAGTCCCATCACCGCGATTCTGAATTGTGGATGCGAATTCAGCCGACATTGCTTGTGGCGTTTGCACTGAAGATCTGTAACTGGACCAGTCTGCTGGCGTTCTCTGCGCGTCATACATGTGAGCTCTGTCGTATTGCTCGTCCTGGGGAGCCGGTTCTTGGACCATCGTGGTGGCTTGCTCATGGAAGTCTTCAGTCCGCATTGGTATCTGATCTGCATAATACGGGTCGTAAATCGGCCTCGCAGCCCGATTGCACTGGGAATCCGATGGGCATCTGTAGAAATTGTACGGAGCTCCGGGTCGAGGGGGTGCACGGCCTCGAGGTCGGCCAGAGCCGCCAGGATTGTCTGGCGAATTATGAGGAAGGATAGCCCTAGAGCTGCAATTCGCACCGCAATCGTGAGCTGAAAACGAGGAAAGTGATGTCATCGAGTCGGCATCCTCCTGCAGAATCCTGATATTCTTTGGGGAAAGATTCAAAGCATTGCTCTCCTATGTTGAACAGAAACCATTCAGGCATTGATTGAAATGACGCAGCACGATTCATGGCTCGCATCGGATACGGAACACGAATACCCGATCTCAGCGATGTCGAATGAATTCGTAACTCGATATGATCCGCACATTTAGAGTCGAATTCGAAATACCTTGTTTGGAGTGCCGGGTGAGTTCCTCTTTAGTGGCGTAACCGATTTGGCAGGTCAGGCAAACGAAAGGGCGGCTCCAAGAAGGATCCGCATGAAAGTCTCTGGGCGGTGCGTTCTTCCTGCGTGACCTTGCACCTTTCAGAGGACGACTTCTCTCCCGATATTCGATGCCGTGCACTGTTTGCAGATGAATCGTGAGACCTTTCTGAGTTATAGAAGAGAACCGACAATTTTTTATCCAACATTTCAGGTTGGGTCCCGAACAGTCATCCAGGCTCATTGCAGGCATCATTGCAGCGGCGCCCGCAGACTCGAGCGAACGAGATCAGGGGAAGTTCGCGGGATGAGAATCACACCACGAAACCACGAAAAAATTTCGAAACGAACACTGTTTGTGATCTCGGAGCAACACCGGCTTCTCCGGAGAAGCGATTTGAGATGCACAACAAAGAAATTCTCGGCGTTGCAAGTTTTGCGTGTAACGCGTTGCTTCTTCGATGTGACGTGTGCGCTTATGCGCGACGAAAGACATCGACTGCGATGCCGGCGGTTAGAGAGCCGCACGGCGGGTCCGTGATCGGCGCGCCCTGCGAGACGATAATTTAGCGCGAACTTTTTTTTCGAAAATGATCCGGGAGACCACCAACCTCTTCAAACGGCAGTCATATTTCTCTGGTTTCAACTTATTTCATGATTAGCAGCGATTTCATCTCTTGGAGATCCTCGGTAATAGTTTCCTCAGCTCGATGAGCCGATCAGTTCTCAATTTAAGCAAGCTCGAACGAGCGGTTCCAGCGACGGCAAGATCCCGGGCACTCTTTGCCAACAAGGACGCATCGAAAAGCACTCGATTCTCGCCAAATTCTGACATTTTCCTTTCCTGAATTCGCTAGATCTACTCCGAGAGTCAGAGATGTGATGATTTTGGGTGTTCTTTCCAAAAAAATGCTCAATTCGCGACGTCAGGGTCGCGATAAACGCATTTCAAACCTTGAGACGCTTCCACTGAAAAGGTTTCCACCACTCTGTCGTCGGGAATAACAAGAGGAAGATCAACGTATTCCGAGACTCTTTCAATGATTTCCCGGATTCCTTGAGAATTCGCCACTCGGATGGTTCCCCCGAAACACGCTTCATATGCTTGCGGTCTTAAGTTTCTCGTTAGACGCTGCATCAGTCGTCTCCTAATCTGTTCTCAAATTTTCTCCAAGACCTAGTGGGAGTTGGATTCTCGATTGTGCTTTCATGTTCCCATTCAGTAAGCACAAAACTGTGTTCCTTTGCTTAATTTTCTACGATCAAGCGAGAATAGTAGCGCTACAACAAGTTTCCCGCCAATTTCGCATTCAAACTGCTGCACCCGGAAGCCCATCGACAGCTGCTATGTTGTTTTTTTTTTGTTTTGTTGTGTGTGTATTTTTTTTTTGGTGAGATTTGTGTGAGAGAGAGGGTCAGGCAGACAAGCGATTGTTTATTTTGAGGCTCGGCTTGGTCGTTTCCATATCCCGGAATCAGTGTTCAATTTCGCCGAATTACCGAAAGACCGTTGCCTCATTTGAACGTCAGCAAGTTCGAGCACTCGCGAAGGCTCAAGCAGGTTCGGCAGATCCTGGACACTTCGACACCTCGGGAAGCCATCCTAATCATGTCGGCAATCGAGGACCCAATCTCTGTTCTGGAAGACACTCGTGAAGGAATCCTGCACGCAATTTATGACATAATCAAGTGGTTAGTAATCATGGATAGTTTCGGAGTCTAGACTCAGATTCTATTCAGAGGAGCTTCAAGCTTCAACCCTCGTTTTTTTCAATGTTCCAATGCAACTGTCGGAGCTAATTGTGAGCTATCGGCGCAACAGGCGCTCCGACGAAAACTCATTGTCAGTCAGACAAAATACGGGAGCTAATGGATTTCTGCTTCACGCGCAGCATCGAAAGAGATTCAAGTGTCGACGAGAAGGTGAACCAATTGCGAAGCCGGCTGGAGAACGCTCGGAGTCTCGTTCAAAGTTTGAGGGGCACTGATCTGTCTCCGGAAGAGCAACTGGAAAAAGCAGAACAGCTCCAGGTGAGTTCATCATCAAGTACTCTCAGGTCCCGGATATAAGGAACGCGCAAGTTTCCCTAAACGATAGGTTTCTTATACGCGGACTCTTTGGTGCACTGAAATGAAACTAATACGCGGGACTCGAGGAATCTTTCGACCGTTCAAGTGATCGATAAGAAAATGGACGAGACTGTTTTCTGCCTCGAACAGAGTTCAATCAAACCCTGACTATCCGTCTCGTTTTCAGACACAGCTCACGGATAAACGTCGACTGCTGTCCTCCTACAAACATATGTGCGCTTTGTTCGATCTCCCAAATGGACAACCTAACAGCAATGGAACTCTGAATTAGTATTGTCTGAGTGAGTGAATGTCTTGCTGTATATGTAAAAAATTGTAAATAAACTTTCGTACTTGCTGACCGAGATAGCACGATCATCATAGGTAATCTCGACGAAGCTCTGTAAATTCTGAGTGAATCGGTTTCCCTTTCATAGAAAGAGCGGAAATCTAGACATGGACGAAACGTGTAAAGCTCGTGTGGGGTTTGATAGCAAAAATCTACGTATTGTCCTAATCAAGGAATTGTCCAGGGGAGGCCTACCAAGGAGTCAGTTTGCTTGCCCTCGATTATATAAATTGAGATTGAACTGTGATTGATATTTCCGCGTATGGATTCGCCATTGACTTATGGTTCAAGGAAATTCGATACTTGACTGAATACATCGCCTGTTTGGGACATTGGGTCAAAACTCGTTCCATTCATATCTGGCAGATTTGCAGAGGTAACCCGACAGACGCTTCGCCCACTGCGCTCGCAGGAGCACGTGGAATGATCGGATCACACCTCATATAAGACGCAAAACCCATCTGGAGTTGCCTCCGATTTCCCTAGAAAAACGTAAAATTCTAATTTTTCAAGGTTTCATCCATTTCGGCCTACAGTGGGAAAACCAGTAAAGAGAACATTCAGAATTTGAAGCTCTCTCTTCTTTTCATCCGAGAGTTTCTTGTTTGACGCTGAATGAGAAGCAACGGGGTCTGCTATTTCTCGATTGACTTTTGAAAGAATCTCCTTCGTATTACCATTGAGACTTCAGGGACGGAAGTGGAGTCGCAGATCAATTCGGATGTCGGCATCGCATTCACTGGAATAACTTTGCGTGTCAGTCGAAATTTCCACCTATCGGTATCAAAAAAAAAATCCATCCCTTTGGGCCCATGTTGATCTTTTATTATATGATGGGTACGGTGAGGACAGGGTGGAAGGTTTTACGTGCGTGATGGTGTCTTTTCGCTCACTCTACCAAACCGACCCGCTTGGAAACGAAATTGATCTGCGACCTCACAAAGATGTGACCTAAGAAGAAATTCTCATGTAAACGGTTCGTTCTTCCCAAGAATCAAGAGGATTCCCACAGCAACACATGTCAGTTTAGGATTCCCGTACATATATGAGGAGCTGCGGAGACACTGGAAGCGTCCCCGCAGCTGAGAGAAGACTCAATGCTCGCGATTCCCCGTAGAACAGTGGTTCCCGACCTTTTCGGCGACTGGGCTCCCCTGTCATGGTGGCGGCTAGACTCGGGTCCCTTGATGTATTCCCTCCAGAACCCCCTGGAATCAAGTTATCATTCGAATATCGAATCACGTTTTCGGTCTGCGAGCCTCTGAATGGGGTGCTCGATACCGCTTCAATCACAAATGTTCTTAAAGTCAACAGATGTTCTTGGGAGTCTCCATCTCCAGCCGATCAACAGTCGAAAGGAAATGAAGAAAATCAACTTTGCATTTCCTTTCGATTTCAGAATCAAGAACTTATAGATTCTGTGTGAATCATTTTACATCGATCCAAAGTCGACCGATCGGCAGCGATAAGCAATCGTTCTTGGCCCCTAACTTTACCAAAGACTTGCTAAGACTCGGGCCCCCCTAGATTTGGATCTGGGCCCCCAGGTTGGGAACCACTGCCGTAGAACAATCAAGTGATGCCTTCATGAAGTCCGCGGGACAACGAAGCTGGCCTGATGCCTAGAGCGCCAAGTGCTGCTCCAAGCTGACAACTAATCATGCGCTTTTCTGCCAAGCGAGCGGACCCTGAATCGTCAGAGCTGGACGGCGATGCCTGCTTGCGTGGTAATGGACCTCGGAACTCGTAACTCTAACCATTCTCACAATGATCATGATACGCATCTTGAGTCTTGAGTCGTTCCTCACAATTCCTCCCCATCGCAGGTGGAGCTGTCCCTGATGCCAGCCGACGGAAGTTCGTGATGCAGTCCTTCGCGATCTTCGTCGCGCAGGTTTTCATCACGATGTTCGCTGCCTACCTGCTCCCGTGGGTTTCGTTGGACCCTCGATATTACAAGAACGCTTTGTGAGTGATCAACTGCGAGCCGACCCCGACCAGGCCGACGATTCCCCAGGCTGCGATCGATGCAAGAATGAGCGATATTAGGTGTCCTCGCCCTGCGAATCATCGCACAAATCATTCTAGAACTCGATTCCTGTTTCAGTTATGTCAACATCGGTTGCTACCTCCTCCTGGTCCGCCCCTTGAGACTGCGATACCACACATGTTGCAGCGCACTCATTCTCTTCATACTCACGATCTCAAGAGCAGGCACTCTAACTTCTATTTTGCACCAAGAAACTGCAGTCGTGCTGACGACGATCGTTGTGCAAATCATCATCTGCGCGGCGACTTTTCATTGGGCAAGAACCGCAACGAAAGATGTAACCGAACGGAACATCCTAATGGCTGCCGTTCTCGTTAACTTTTGTTCTGATTTTTTCTGGGGTCCGTTCGCTGTGGTCCCGTTCGGCTACTTGCTACTACAGGCTGCGATCTGCGGGGCGTTCCTGGCCATAGTTATTCAGATTATTTTGGGAGGCAAGCAGTGCGAGCTGAAATCTGACGATCCCATCATCGCCGCGCTCCTCTTGTACTCAGCATTCTTCGCGATTTATGATTACTTGGCGGTGACGTTAATTATACTCACCGAAAGTTCAACTTCCAAGAACCAAAAGAGCTCGACTGAAACCGTAACGCAGTCCTCCGACACTGATAGTCGAGCTGTATCACTACAGGCCGCAGCTGAAATTGTGATGAGCAATGCACCTCCATTAAAATGAATTTTCAATCCAAAGAGTTTCTGTTCTGGGTAGCTTTTCATTTTCAGCGCTGAACGCTGAACTCCCTGGAGCGGAGGTAGTCCTTCCTGGGAGCTCCTGATTCGCCTAGGGGAAGCATCCTGAAGTGTTCGTTCCGACGGAGCTGTTCCAGCGAAGAGTTCCAGTCATTCCATTGATGGGGGACGGCTCAAAAAGTTAGTTTGTTAGTCGCGCTTCTGTGCTTTGGAGCACGCGGAATGCTTCTCTCGTGGTCGCCGATTGAGTTCTCAAGGTGATTCTCTCTGATGAATGTTCAGTTGTCCACAAGCTCCGTGGACTTGAGTTGTTCCTGCTCGATCTTCCATCGGATACATTTTCGAATCAACGAACGCGTTCCATTACCATCGGGGGCTTCCCGAGAATACAGTTCCCGTTAGCGCCAAAACAAGACAACGAGGAGTCATCTCCGCGAGAGTCCAATCCACGAGAGTGAAGCCCGTTGATCAGGTTCGACAGAGCTTAGAAATCACTCGATCTCACAAAGAAAAAAGGGTCTCTCCGGGTAAGAGAGGCTTAAAGGCCTAAACTCTGGGAATGTGGTGAAAACATTTGGATCGTGTTCTCCATTGAAAAACCAGCACTCCTACACAGTTTTCAACTTCCCAACCTTTTGGAGGCGATTTCAACGCGCTAAAACTGATTTGAGACACTCCGAATCGGTCGATGACTGAGAAACTGAAAATGCTCATAACTCCGCCAATTTTTGACCTACAGCGCTGATAGAGTGATCTTTGGAAAGCTCTCATCGAGAACTTCACGATGATTATCTCAGCGGGTCGGTCAGCCCGTATTTATATTTTCGAAATCGAGGGAATCTGAATTCATGTGTTTTGCATACTTAATCGTGACGGACCACTTTCTGCTTCTTTTTAAAAAATGTGTTTTTTTGAGACGAAGAAAATGCGACCAAGAAATCGAAAATCGAAGTGACGCTTCTTAGTCAAAATGCCCAAAAACCGTCTTCGGTCGCACCCGATCCATCGAATTTCATGGATAAACACTGGAATGGCTCAAGAAAACTCGCTCTGAGCTCACTGCTAGCTTTGTTTCTGAAGCAGAAGATAGACACCTTGTCCAGAGCACGTATTGGAAGAGACGGATTCAAGTGGCTGACGACGGTTTCGAAAAATATGTTTGTTCGCGATATTCGACACAATCCGAATCCAAGTGGCGACGGAACTCCACAAGTGAGTTTGTAAACAGTGTCGGTTCCCTCCCTCTGGCCTTCTCCGCCCGAAGGAGCTTGCTCAGTGCATCTGCCAGCGTGCTCCACATTTTCCCGGTGCCCGTGCTGTTGAGACAAGGAAAATCGTAGAGATTTCTGGCAGTCGAAAAGGTCGTTGCAACTCGGAGTCTCAACGGAAACTAAAGTTGAACCCCGGCGGAAAAATCTCCAAGAACTACTGAACGTCGGGAGCTACTGAGCTTTGAAGGAAACCCAACCCCCATCCTGCGTGCAAGTGAACTGTCTAAACTGTGAAACTCTGTCGGCCACCTTCCTCTAACATGTTTTACAGCTGTGTAGTTTGTGGGCAACAGACTCATAGGGTGTCTGGAAGACAGAAGACGGTGACAACGCAGGAAGAGATCGACCGGTATAGTGCATATCATGGGAAAGCGATTTCCCTAAATGACGTTCTCTGTGGAAATTGCCGACTCATCAGAGCAGACAGAGCGTCGATCGCGGGACGCAGCGCTGCGACGTCATCGGTTGGAATGTTTCCGCCAGAGGGAGGATATTCAGCAGAGGAAGGAGCTGCGCAGGCTCTTGAGCTCCAACCAGATGATTCTTCTTCAGACGAGGACTTCGAAGTGACGTTCCCAGAAAGACGCACAGCGTCCGTCAGATTGGCAAGAACGCCGACCTCTCATGCGCGTTGCCTGGCTTGTCAGCAGACGAGTGGACTCCAGCTCGTGAGCTTTAACGAGCGAGCTAGGGTGTTCAACGAGGCAGACATCTATATACCAGAAGGAACTCGAACTTGCTTCGCCCACAAAATAGAGAATACCGAGAACATCTGCACTCTTCCACTTATTTCCATTGATTCCATCGACATCGAGCTGGAGGAAATGAGGCGACTTCTCCGTGGAACGTTGAACGAGTCGTTGTACGACAAGATAAGACGACTCGAGCTCTCTGAGCACCAATTCAGGAATCTGACAGGTTTCTCTCGTGACAATTTCATCGGAATTCAAGGTGTTCTGCGTTCTCTACGAGCTTCGGCATCCAGAACCGTCAGTCAAGCACTTTTCATCTTTTTATTCAAACTCAGAACGGGGAACTCTCATGATGTCATAGCGAGCGTTCTCGATCTACCCAATGCCCAATTCGTATCTAACTGCTTTTTGAGCGTCATGAGAGCCTTCGAGCGCGACGTTCTGCAGAATTTTGGACATCCGTAACACGTCAAATCTTACTGGAGAACACTACAACGGCGGCGAAGCGGCTGCTTTCCTTGAGCGAAGATCAAGTAGCGCTCGTGCTAGATGGCACATATGTCCGCCACCAGAAAAGTAGCAACAATCCCTATCAGAGGCGGTCTTATTCAGGCCAGAAAAAAGTACCCTTGTGCAAGCCCTTTACAATATGCACAACCAATGGGCTCATTGTCGATTTCGCCGGACCGTTTCAGGGCACTGCGAACGACGCTACGATCGTGAAGGAGGTTCTAAAGGATGTCGCTCTCCGAGCCCTGTTGAGACCCAATGATATCCTAATTGTCGATCGAGGATTTCGAGACGCCGTGGGTCACATGACTAGCTTGGGTTTCAAGGTGCTTATGCCGGCCATGAGAGGCAACAGAAAGCAGCTCCCTTGCGATGAAGCAAACTTCTCTCGCCGAGTGACCAAGCTCCGGTGGATCGTCGAGGCTGTGCATGGCCGGGTAGCTCAGAGATACAAACTGCTGCACCATACTCTCGACAATAAACTGCTGACGAAGGTCCGCACTATTTGTCGTATCATTGGCTATCTCGAGAACAAATACGGTGTGCGATCATGGGGTGATGATCACATGTCTTCAGAGATCATCGATTACATGGAGCAACGCGCTGAAGTACCGAATAGTCTTGGAGAGCAGGTGGATCGTGAAAGATGGAATAGAAGACCAACAACTCTTCGAAGGATTTCCGCGGAAGACCTGACCGATTTTCCGAGGCTGACTCGGGACCATTTGCTCCTCTTGACATCTGGGCCGTATCAAATCAATCTCGCCCAATCATACCTGGCGGAGGCGATGGACGCCGATAACAATATTTCAATCAATTTCGTCAGAGAGGCACCCAATATCGTTCGTCTGGAAATTCGGTCTCGCCATGTTAATCGGAAAACATACCGTGTCTTCATCGATTACCAGCCTAACGTGCACAACATCGAAGGAATACGAAGGTACTGGTGCGAATGTCCGAACGGAAACCGGACAGTGGGCTGCTGCTCGCACGTGGCCGCTTCTATTTTCTACTTGTCCCACGCCAGATATCTCCCAAACATTCATCGGCCCGCAGCTGAGCTGACTGATATTTTCGTGCCTTCTGGCGGCGAGACGGAATCTGAGGGAACCGACAGCGATTGTTGAGATCCAAAGAATGAATTCACACATCGGTTTCCGAATAGAATTAAATGATTGAGCAGCAGAGTAGTGTGTATTTTCTCCGTGTGCGAATGGAACCGACACTGTTTACAAACTCACTTGTGGAATTCTGTCGTCAGTTGGATTGGGATTGTGTCGAATATCGCGAATAAACTTATTTCCCGAAACCTCTGACAGCCACTTGAATCCGTCTCTTCCAATACGTGCTCTGGACAAGGTGTCTATCTTCTGCTTCAGAAACAAAGCTAGCAGTGAGCTCAGAGCGAGTTTTCTTGAGCCATTTCAGTGTTCATCCATGAAATTCGATGGATCGGGTGCGACCGAAGACGGTTTTTGGGCATTTTGACTAAGAAGCGTCACTTCGATTTTCGATTTCTTGGTCGCATTTTCTTCGTCTCAAAAAAACACATTTTTTAAAAAGAAGCAGAAAGTGGTCCGTCACGATTAAGTATGCAAAACACATGAATTCAGATTCCCTCGATTTCGAAAATATAAATACGGGCTGACCGACCCGCTGAGATAATCATCGTGAAGTTCTCGATGAGAGCTTTCCAAAGATCACTCTATCAGCGCTGTAGGTCAAAAATTGGCGGAGTTATGAGCATTTTCAGTTTCTCAGTCATCGACCGATTCGGAGTGTCTCAAATCAGTTTTGGCGCGTTGAAATCGCCTCCAAAAGGTTGGGAAGTTGAAAACTGTGTAGGAGTGCTGGTTTTTCAATGGAGAACACGATCCAAATGTTTTCAGCACATTCCCAGAGTTTAGGCCCTTAACCGGATAGACCCTTTGCCTCGTCAGCCATGTCATTCATTGCTTTAGCTCTCGTCCTTATATTGATGTAGAGTTACGGACTCGGCGTACATATATGAGAATAATTCGATTCCATTTTCTTCATCCGAGGAACCCAACTCTAACACGTTCAGTCGGAGTTCTCCGATGATGTCGCACAAATCATCACCCCCGTTCTGGTTGGTTCTGACGTACTCGTCGCACGGTCTGTCTCTTGATGCTCCACGAGCTTCGGAGTGTTTTCCGAATTCTGAGAAGATGAGCACGAAAACACAATGTAATGTTGTCTTCGCTGCCGTCGTCTTTGTTTGGACCTGAGGTACAGTGGGATAGTACCTCGTCATTCATGCGGCGGAATTTGAACGGTTTCGGTGCCTTGTAACGTCGGCGTCGCTTAGAACGGACTGACAACACTTCGGCTGCTGTTGCTAGATTGGATTACTTCGTTCGTGTCCCTCAAACCGGCGCGGTAGCGCTCCGATCTCTTGGAGAGCGGCCAGGCAGAGATTTTGGCAGTTCCCCGAAATCATCAAAAACCGGTATGGATTTTCGGCACTCTCGAATCCGAATACGATCGCTGAGACGGATTCCGTGTCGCGAATTCCTGCCTTAACAAAGTTTCCAGGAAATCATATAATGGATTGATTGATAATGATTTTCGTCCAGACTCAAATGCGTGCACGAGCTTCGTCGCAAATGCAGTCAATGAAGATGCATCTGTGGATGCGATCTACACCGACTCTACGAAGACCATGCCTCACGAGTCACTTCAAAGAGTGTGCGAAGAGAAAAAGTCAGAGGGATCTCTGTCACGTGGTTATCTGTTCGGGCTCTTCATAGATAGGATGAAGTTAATCATCAAGCCACCCGTGAGTTTTTATTTATATATCCGCCGACGACACCGATTAGTTGTGATGCAGACCGTGAGAAACTGCAGAAAACGTTGGAAGACAGAATTCATGGAAAGGAGCTTCCATGTGCACGTCTTACGGAGTCCATAGGCCTATATCAGGCTGTACTTATCCTACACGTGAGTACTCGAGCCGTCAGCGAGGGGCGATATCGAGAATCTGAGCCGGGTGCAGAACGGTTTCATGGGAAGACTCGAGCGCCGCTGCGGAATTGAGAAGAACAGCGTCGAAGTGATCGACATTGTAGATGGTTCCACGACGGCGGACCTCAAAGTGTTACGTCAACTCATTAGTGCTGAGGAAATGTTCAATGAATTCCTCGATCTAGCAGCTACAGCAACCAGACGTAGTTCCGTTATTCGACCGAAGACGGCAGCCCGAACTGTTAGTATCGGCCAGCACTATGTCTGGAGAATAGTTGAGTTAATAAATGAATATCTGCATCAAATTCCACTCTTTACGTTGAATGAGAAGAGTTTTTTCATTATCAAAAAAAATTATGCAAATATAATCACAGTGAAGTCCAAAACTCGGCAAAGTAAATCGAATAGAAAAAGATACAGGAGGTTGAGACTGAAAAGTGGATAGAATCGGAGGAGTCAAAATCCAGTCTGTCCTCACATCGGAAACACATGACAGGACGCGGAATGATGGGACATATCTACGACAGCAGCCGTGGTTCCTCTGCAGTGCTGGCATGCTCGATACAAGGAGCAGGAGAGACGACTTCAATCCAGGTCGAGAATATAATGGGGAACTTGGAGGAAGAAACATCTAATATCCGGTGATCGAGTCTGACCTCTGAAGCAAAAAGGTCAGGTGACATGAGGATACTAAAACCGATAGCGATATCGAGTCGTCTTTTAAACTTCATCTCTTCCGAAACTGATCACCACAAAGCTCCATCGACCCTTGGCCATGACGACTGGAATTGAAATGACAATATTTTGTCGCCGCTTTCTGTCGCAGTACCTCCCAGCAGTGACTTTCGGAATGTTTGGCGTTACCTCTGAACTTCGAGAAAACTTCTCATTTTCGCCGTCTTGAAAGCATCCGTTTATCTGCGGTTTCAAGTGCCATGCAGAACGTGGTATTCGCGAAGATTCGGATGAATAACTCATGGAGCGGATAGTTGACTTCACCGGTCCCTCGCTTTGCGAAGGATTTCACTTTCCCGGCGATTCTCTCCATGACTTGAAATCCGGGGCGCCAAACAGTTGCTAGCGCGCGAGCAGCCGACAGTTCATCCTTTTGTGAGTGACCAACACTGGCTATACGACCGAGGAAAGTGCAGGAGTCGGTAGTTTTTTGGTAAGATCGCTTTCTATTTCCAGGTGAAGTTATGTTGTTCTGTTGTGCCTGGACGTGCGGTTCGTCGTGTAACCGATGAGATACTGCGTCCCCGGCGCAATGGACTTGGAAGTGAATTTCTTTGGTGTGTGTTGGGTGTAGCCGTACATGCGGGTGAAATCCGCGTCGCGTCTAGGAAATGTCAAGAACTCGAGTCTCCGCGGATCACCATAAAAGAAGAAAAATTCTCGGAAAATTCAGAAATCTATCAGTTATGTTTGAGAGTCTATTCGTGGCGAAATTCTCTATGCGCAAATGACTCCCAGACCGATCAAATCCGATCATTACCATCTTTCTCCGGAGAAGAATCGATCGGTGCTCACCATGAAACGTAGATTAGTACTTGAACACCCAATTTGGCTCCTTGGAATGTTAAGTTGGATAGAATTTCTATATTGTGCGTTTCATGGTGGTTTCCCGCAACTTTAGAATTCATGATATCGTCTCATCCCGATAACTCAATCTTGGATGAGGTCCGGAATTCGTCGAAGCTTCTATCGAGCCTGGCTCATTGCTCATGGCTTCATCAGACTCACACTCATCCCTGTAATTCAAATAATTCGTTGCTCAAATTCAAATAGGATTTGCTCAACGAATTGTAGCTCTATTTGTACAAAAGTTGGGGACCCGAGTCAACTTGTCAATCGAGTTGCTTGGCTCTTTGACCACTGACTCCTTCTGTCTGTCCATCCGCATTGGATCCACGGCGTTCTCCTGGAGCAGCTTCGATCGTTTGGGCAGGGGAGCCTGCTCCCGTCGAACTCGTTGTGCCTCATCAAAAGTAGAGAAAAAATTGTCATGAGTTTCGTCTGTTGTTGTTGCCGACCTTCGCATTCGGACAACACGAAAGCCAATGTCTCTTTATCGGGTGTTGCGTCGATCTCGATGCTCCGAGCAGTTTCAGATAAGCCGGTCATCAAATTAAGTCAATAATGCCGGCTCCCGAGAGACATCTCGTCGATTGATAATTCCACTCCAGAATATATTTTGTGAAACACGAATCGATAAGAAAGGAAGGTTCCTCGCATCGAGACGTCTAGAGCTGCCCAATGGCCAACCGACGAAATTTCATCCTTGTGTTTTTTCTTTCTCTCGAAACTCCGCTGTGAGTGTAAAGATTGGACGACCATCCGGGGTACTTTTGTGAGCTGATGCTGCGCCGTGTCGTCATCTGACGAACGCGCGGAACGAGCTCAAGAGAAGACCGAAAGAAGCCGCCTATCAGAATCCAAAATTCGCGGCCAAATCGATTCGTCGACACGGACGGCATTTCCTCGGGCCCTCCTCATGCGGCCAACTCGGAGCATCATCTTCGTTGACCGGGCCAGGTCGGATTGGAACTTTCGGTGGCAGTTTTCTGCTCGGAGTTTAAAACCCACTACTTGATGACTTGGACTCACGAAAGACTCTCACTTCAACGGAAGGAAACCTTGACAGCGAATCGCTTGACGCCACCGCGAATTTCGCGCTTTCTGTCCTAAGCAGGAGCATCTAAATCGTTGGTGTTTCGTTGAATTGTCATCTTGACAAGGGGCACGCACGCGGGCGGGCGTGCTGGCTGGCTGGCTGCCACATTGACACACCAGTCGGCGCTTTGTTGCAGAGCGGCCGTCTGGGAATGCAGACTTCAAAAATAGATGGCTAATTGTGATTCTAAGTTGACCACCCTGACCGGACTTCCCTGACGCAGCCGGAAACTGTCATCAACGAATGAAATTATCTCAGCGCTCGAATCGGGAGCGCAACGGCTGGAAACAGAAAGCACAACTCATTCGGAGGGTTTTTGTGAAGTTTTGAAAAAGAAATGAACTGCAGCAGGATTGCTCCCCTTTCTCTTGTATGTGTAGAGTGTCAGCAATTCGAGTCTTTGTCGCGGAACTCACAGCGACCGTGGAGTCAAACGGATACAAAACTTCGATCTAAACGCACGGATTGGGAAAAAGGAAACGAGCATCCGGAACGACCTGCACTGAAGCCAAACTCAATCGTTTTTGATTGGAGTGAAGAATAAGAATAGAATCATCCGACAGTGCGTCGAAAACAGAAAGAGACGATCAGCTTTCGTTCAACTGGAGTTCTGGCGAGCAATTTTTCGGGTCTACAGCAAATCGAATCGAATCGAAGCAATTCGTTTCTTCTGCACATTTGTCCAGATTCGGGTTGCTGAGCACGCTTCGAGTGACGCATCCGATCGAGAGAAAAACCCATGCACGGGTCGAGTCAAGACAATTGGTAAGAAATGATATCGTTTCAACGATCGCCTTCGCGAGAGCGAAACAGAAAATTGAATTCCCTGAGCTCAGTTGTCAACAGATCCGTAAAGGTACGGGAGAATTTTATCGGATTTGTTGTGTCGCTGTACAGCGAACGCACTGCGATACGTACAGCACACGCCGCGGCCGTAGGATGTTTGGGACGTCTCATCCCACTCCGCCTACCCTTCAACTGCGGCTATGACATTCGCTAACTCGTCCTTGCTTGCAAAACTTAGTCTGTTGATCTTTTTTAGCGTTTACAAATCGAATGCCGGATTTGCCATAACCTGTGCTCATGAGTTAAGTTGTCCCAGCCACTTCCGTGCGCGGTGGAGAATCTGAGGCCCCTTGTTCTCTTGTCCGATAGCTTCTCTTCCCTCGAAAGATTGATCTGGAAGTCATCAGCTTACTTGGAAGGGGAAGAGTTGGTATTGCTCGACTTTTCTCGCCGGAAACTTCAGCTCTGAGCACAGCTAGGAACGGAATTCGGACCGGAAAGATTCCGCGCGCGAACCAAAACATAGTTTCACTTCCGAAATGAGCGTTTTCGTTGAAACATGATTTCCCTTGCATCATTCGTTTGGTCATCACCTCATATCGTTTAATTTATGACAGAGCTTCTCGAAGGTGGCATCGCACTTCGCATAGACGAGCTGTAAACAGAGCCACTCCTGAACGATTCGCGAGAAAATCAGAATTACGCGGCATGATCTTCATGAATATTTCGGACATATTATTATATTTTGACAGCAACGGCGCGGAAAGTCGGGAGAAATACGTATTATGGGTCCTCATACCGAATCAGTGATTCGAGGCATCAAAAAAGAAATGTTTGTTCTGGTGCTTTCGACGACAAATTGAAACTCAACAGAGAATCCCAGCTCCAATATCATTCATTCTGACTTTATATTCATTTCACATCTGTCATACGGCCAGTTCAGCAGCGGACCGATTCATCTGGCTACTCGGAAAGCATATATTTGCCGAAACTCACGAATTACAAAGGCGGTTCTCACCCTGCAATTCGTCCTGCTATCTTACGATCGCTTTCGGGAAAACCAAAGACAGAAGCGGGCGTTCTACCGAACTGCTCTGGATAAACTGCTCCAGTGCTTTGGAAGTTGTCTCGATTCTCAGAGAACCGTTTCGAAGAAGCATCTCGAGATCACCACAGCATCTGACGTTCGACTCTGTCGTCCGCCAGCTGCGCTGCCGCGAAAACTCGATGTTTGATAAACGACTTCCTCGGAACAGTATCTAACAGACTGCACACCCCGCATCTGCGGCTAAGGTCTGCAATAGGTTTGTTGTTGTTTCGGATAATGTAGAAACTGGCATTTATTCGATTAGACATCCGATCTGTCAAAGATTATATCTGGAACAGCGGTGTAGCTTAACTGAACTAGATTCCATTCCGCTGCCGCTGCCTCAAATAAATAGAGAGAGCTCCAAAACCAAGTGTCAGGCCTCGCTGAGTTTCAGTTTGATTCGATTGTTGGACCAGAGGTGAGTGGAAAGCTTCGTAGTGGATTCTCACGTCAAGGAAGTGTTGGGAGGTTCCACCGGTTGAATCACGGTGCTGGTCGTTCCCTTCAAATTATCCACCTGTAGTCAAGATGGTGATGGAATCTGTGATTCCGGCAAGTGGTCGTCGGAATCTTTATTTGTCCGGCTGATAGCAGTGTTCAGAGAAGGAATCGGAAATTTGATGAATCGTGGTCCAAACCGAAAGTTGGGAATCCCGAGAAAACAGTCAAAAATCACCCCTGGAATGCATCCTCTACATTTTGATCTATCATTCCTTATTCGGTTATGCGACTGTAAAAGTCTGTTTCTCGTTTTTCTTGAATGTTTTCATTCGATTCCCATCGACGGCTTTTCAAAGCGATCACAAATCTGAACAACTGCGTTCGAAGAGTGATAAGTTGATGTTTACCGAACGTTGTCAAGAAAACGCGAGTTCTGACGCTTTGTGTCCAGACAAATGCTTTTCAATCTTCTCTTTCGCCAGCGCCGTCTGTTCGAGTGATGATCGATGATGTGCAGCGTCTAGAAACACCCGAAATTAAATATTTGTCATGATTTTAAGGCCACGGTGAGGATATTTCAAAGAAAGACACCATGCTGTTGCTTTACGTTCGCTTTGCGGAGACTGTTCGATTCCGACCTCGCTCCGGTTCAAGGTTCCTGCAGCTGTTGTGCGTCATCTACGTCGATTAGTGTCTGGAAAAGCCCGTTATGTAACGGCGGGTTATCGGTTTAGCCGAGCGGTCATTTCGGTCTTCGTCTGAAAATCATCCAAAGCTCGACGCTGGACAGAAAATCGTTTCGAAATCTTGGAGTAGGCTCTCTACGACAACTCCCCATATTTCCGCCACAGAAGGCTCCGAAACAGCTGAACGCTTTCAAGACAATTTGTCCTGGCACCCCATCCCATTATTCTTTCATTATCATCTTTTGATGTCCAATACGGCACCCGAACGAACGGATGTCGATAAAAAAAAATACGAAGATGGCATCAATAGTGTGAATGATGCTAGCGGTATGGATAACGTTAATTGTGTTTCTGTAAGCGGGGCAGATGATGTCGGAACGTTTATTCTCGTCGTTCACTATGCCGCAAGCTTCCTATTCAGAATATTCGATGCAGCATTAGCAGCTGATCACGTCAGACATTCTTCAGTAGAATCTTGAATTTCTGGGTAGATGACACACGGTCAGCAAGCCGCTGTTGCTGTTCAATTCATCCTGTCTGCGCGCCGTTCGTGCCTTTTGTGACTTGCTGTAACTGGATTTATGGAACGTTCGCATCGGTCTCAGTTTTTCGCGGGAATCCTTCCTCGAACAACGGGAAGAAAAATCTTTGCTTACGACGACATGGACGGGAACAGACGAAATTGTATGATTTCAACTTATAATCTGTTATGGAACGTCGACTCTTCGATCCGTTCGAGCTGTGGGAGATGCTGAGAACCCTCACTTGGGCGTTCCGGGAAGCTCAGGATACTATAACCGATTTTCACACTTTGTTTGAAAAGCTTCCGTTCTTTGGACGGCTCCGTGCGGCGGCATGGGAATTTTTCTCACATCTCACAGGTTCCCACTCATCGAAAGTACTATGGAGTTTCTCCGAATTTTTCCATCATGGCTATTCTCATTTTCAGGCGTGTGTAGACATGGGTTGCTTGTTGGAGAGACTTTCTCTCGTGCTCTTCTGGTTCTCCATCCTCGTGGAACTAACAGTTTGTGAAGAAGTCGAGGTGCGGAGTTGCAGGAAGCCTTCAGATTGTGAGCCTGGATACTGCTGTAGAATCGGTGAGTTCTTTCGGAATATCGTGTTCCGTCGCGAACATTTCACGCTTCCCGAATCGAAGTTTCGAATTCTGGGATTTGTATACTGTCATCTCATGCTTTTTCGGGTGGATCAGCGGGTGGAGCGAACCATTTTCTGGGACGGTCCATGAAGTACAGTGAATAAATGCTCAGCGTGGACATTTTCGGGCGGTGTCTCCACTCAACGGGGTTGTTGAGGGATTTTCTCATCAGTCAGATGTGTGAATTACATCGCTCAAGTCATTTCATGAATTTAATCCGGGATTTCCGTGAGGATCATTCAGATTAGATCCGGCATCGGAAACACGGGAAGGAAATATAAGCATGCGCATACCGATAATGGCTTTGCTCACTGCTTGAGAATTGATTTCATCTTCTCAGATTGTCTTGGAACCATCGATACGTACAACCAAGCAATCGATGAAGCAGATCCTAAGCGAAAGCTTCGTCTTGCAGACTTAATTCACAAGTTTCTAAGACTTGTCGCTGCTGCAGCGTTCTCGTCAGGCGAAAAATTCAACGGAAAACACCTCGGAAGTCACCTGTTGTTCATGAACCATCGTCATTTCGCTATTGGTGACCACACTCGAGCAAAACACTGTTTGGCAAGGTCTCGAAAGATATTTCTAATGTACAAAAGGATATCTCAATGGACTTTCGTCCGACAGAATGTCCCTGCGGGTTGGTTCCTTATTGGAATAGGAAATACCGCAAAGCCTCGAATCGGCTTCACCGCGAGAGTCGATCCAACGGACAGAATACAGCTGAGACGAAACGCACCGAGATAGGGCGAGTGAGCTCTAAGAGAAGGGCTTAACGATAAGCTTTTTCGAAGCCACTCGGATCCGAGTATTGGAAACAACCTGATCGTTCGAAGCGTTGCCATTTGAAAGAAGATCTGGCTCAGTTGAAATTGAATCCTATGGGAGGATATTCCCACAGAACTCTGGACTCGCTGAGACTTGTCGCCGGTTTGCGTGCTTTCGCTCGAGTATTGAGACTCTCGAACGCTGAGACTACGGCCGATTCGGGCTTTGAGCGGAGAACTTGAAAGCCCTGCGCCCAAAGAAGTGAAGAAATTCACTATCGAATCCGATGTACTTGATTCATGATCAACCGCCGCTATCCCCGTAACTCAGTCAGTAAAGCTGGAAATCTTGCTACCAGCATTCATCGACCGGTTGAATCATACTTCAGCTTCTGAATCACGCCCTTCGAAGATGCGGGAGGTCAATGTTTGTGTCAAGAACTTCATCAACAGCGACCTTGCGACTTCAGCGGATTCTTCCACTGGCGCATTCAATCAGCTGGGAACATGCAACTAGAATGAGATCAGAATAACTGTATTTTTGTTCGCCTCGCTGTATGAACTTCAAACAAGGGTAACCGGCGTAGTGGCCTTCTCTAGAGAGGCCCATCAATCGATTCGGAACTCGGGAAGGGGAAAGCGTTCTATGAGATTCCTTAAAAGGATATTGGGTTTGGAAATGCAACCCTTGATGTCATCTGCATAAAGGAAGAGACGACATCAATTCTTTTTATTTGATCAGGTCGAGGTGGACCATCTAGATTCAATCTGGAAAACCTTTTGATTGAACCCTAACGGACCCAATGTATCGAGGAGTCTAATGTTAGATTTTTTCTTGTTTCCAGGCATGGAGCGTTTCAGTCAACCATTCTGCCAGAAACTTGGAACGCTTGGAGACACTTGCTTGATGGGGGCAGAGCCTGAAGATAAAATTTTGTGGTTCCCAAATGGCCTGAATTATGATGTGGTTGGAGTTTATCGACAATTCTGTCCTTGTGAAGGTGAGGCTCCACGAAGTCGTGATAAAAGCGTGTCGTCCACATAGACTCAAAACTGTTCTTTCAAGAGATCTGGTACACAGGCGTTCTCCACTATGGAGTCTACGTCGGAACGTTGGGAATCCTTGCGCTCTAATTCTCGAACAACAGTGAAGATCTCGAACCAAGTTTGTTCAAATCCGTAATTGTTCCGTAACTCTGATTATGCATTTTTCGACAGGCGGTCTCAGTTGTCGGGCAGCCATGTGCCAACCAGGAGAATCGAAGGAAAGAATTCCGAACAAAAAGTACAACATTGACGACTTCGACTATGAATCGTTACACAACCGTGCTAAAAACGATAACTTCGCCGAGTTTGACAACTAGATAGACTCAGATGAAAGCGTTCACGTGGCTCCGAGGTTCTGGAAACAAAATTAGGCAAGCTAAACCTTGTGGAGGACGGATGTCATCGACGCTCCAAGAGAGGCGAGATATTGTGCGAGCCTCCAAATAATTTATTTATCGAAGACTATCTGTTATTCAACCGATGTAGGATTCGGAGCTCCATAACTCCTGTTTCACGAGTCGTTTCCTTTGAATCGATTCCAATGAAATCATGGGTTTCGCTGCCGAGTCCATGCCGTACTAGTCTTGCTGCAGGAGGAACTATCCCAGGGAAGGATTAGCGGGAACAGGGTTGGGAGGGCGAAAGCACCGAAAATTGCGAGTTTCCACCCGCAGACAAAGCGTGAGTGTTCCAAACGGGATCCGAACTCCCAGTTTCCATTGTTTGCCCTGATTCGACGATGAGATCAATAAAGGATTATTTATTACAAAAAAGTTTCGAGATTCTTGACTATTCATACGACTTCCGACGAGCGGCCCTCTTCCAGAAGCTTTCAGCCGAAATCGACCTTCAGGATCGACGAGTTTTATTCAGGATTCAGGAGAGAAAATTCGGGATTCGGGAGCGAGAGAACATGCAGCATCAAAGCCACGCACTAGAGGGCACTCCGATGTCCAATAATATTCACGAAAAAGCTCAAAAATAATGATACTCGACGATTTCGCCGGTTCGTGTAAGCGACCGTGTTTTCGATCTTGTTGTCGATTGTCACCTATGCAGAATTCGTAAAGTACGTCGCGTCGGCCGCGTTCTCCCAAAGTGGATTCTCGTAAAATGCGTAGCGGAAAACTGTTCGGTGAATCGATGATGCTCAGAACACAATCAAGAGAGACATCAAAGCTCACGTGAAATCGGAGAATAACGAGAAGTTTATATCGATCGAAGCATTTCGTAAAACGAGAAAAGTTCACGAGTTTCCCGTCGATTCTAAATATAGGGCGCTTGCGATCTCTTATTCAAGGCCGAGCGGCCTGCAGGTAGAAGCCACAATATTAGGCACTAGGGTTTTTGAGGACTTCAAAGCTGCTTGTTTTATGTGAAAATTGAGTTTTCCTTTATTCGATAGCTTCATGACAAACTCTATCTGGAGACGATTCCACGCTCATCCGCTCACATGCGTCACCTCCAAGGTACAGACATTAACTCACTCCGGATTCTTGTCAGATTTTGGAGAAGGTACTCTCGATTACAGAATCATCATTCACTCGGTAGACGTGCCAGGCCCTGAATCTCATCAGAACTTTCTCTAACTGTACAATATACAAACATTGATTCTCTACGGATGGCTTTGAGATTCCATGGCACAGGTTCCCGGATACGGATGCATCGTCAAGCCGCCGCACGCAATGCATTCATTCATATATTCAATCATATATATGTTCGATAATCATAATAATTACCCTTTCAACGAGCTTCCACCCCATACAAAACAACATCTGCGACAGTCGCAGAACCGAAGTCAATAATCTCCCGCACGGTTGAATCTCGTGACGTACCCTGACGTAACTCCACGAAAACAGTTACACGGCGACACTTCCAAGTGATGTAATGTAAATTCAGCAAATGAGACGTGGGCGTCTGATTGGAACTACGACTCTAAAGGCAATTTCTCAATCACCGTCGCTGATGTGCTCGTTTCGCGCGACGTTTCTTCGTCCCGCCTCCTCGCTGCAACCCATGCCCCATAAATCGATAGCGGCGTCCTACTCCTTCACGTCTGCTCAGGAGGAATGGCAACCTGGACAACGTGTCCTGACTGGAGTTTGGTATCACTGATTTTCTGCTTGTCTTGGAGCAATTTCCCGCCGAAAAACCATCTTTGGGAAGACGTGTCCACATCGATTGCGGCCTGGAGTCTCCGCTTGGCATGGAGTATGGATTCTCCGGTTCTCACGTTAAGTTTGCGGTCCGGACCCTGTGTCGAAGTTCGAACTTTCAGGATAATCTCCTCGCCGCTAAGATAAGGCTCACTTTCAGGCGATGGTGAATCGCTCATGGACGAAGAAGAGTCTTCGACTAGATTTATAGGTGAACAAAGACAATAGATCGGTAGCTGGTATCGGTTACCTGAGGACGAAGAAGACTCAATAAACTTCTAGAGACACTCGTTTATCAGCCGGATTTCATCGAGTTTAGACTTCAAACACTGTTGATCGATCGATGTCAGGAGGGTGGCGGAAAAGGCGCTGAGGCTTTTTAGACGTCGAGAGTCTGATCGAAATCCCGAGCGGCCGAAACGTTTCCCAGACACAGAATATTCTCAGGATGATTGGCTACGATCGTAATAGAGAGAGAGAGAGATTCGTTCAAACTCCTCTGAATCTTCTCATCCCTCTGAAATCTTCAAATCTAGATCGATTACGATCGTCCAAGATCGCTACTGCGCATGTCCGCTCAACCCTTTGAAATCGACTTGTCATCGAAAGAGGCCGCAACACGACCTGAGTGGTTGTGCGACCCGATAGGAAAGCTCCAGCTGGAAGCCAGTGAAGCATTTAATGAGGAAATCAGCTCACCCAGTTCATCGTAACAGTCCAGAAGGGTTCCGTTTGGCAATGAGATGTTGGCTCCGTCCACTATAGCCTGAGCCAGAGCGTAGTCGCTGCTCTCCGAAGCCACTGCGGCAGCCCTCAACGCGTCCCAGATTTCTCTACGGCCATCGAAAGCTGGTGCTGTATCCCAAAACTCGTCCCGTTTCGATCTCAATTGCCCCTCCGTCAAGGGCACTTCACTTTTCCACTTCAAGGGCTCATTCCGAAGAGCCTGATTTTTGCCGATCGAAATTGCTGCGACAAGATGAGGGACCAACGTGGAGAGGAGGGACAGGAAAAGAGAGAAAAAAAGTATTCTTAGAACGTTGTCGGAGCGAAGAACGAATCAAAACTGCTAGGATGACGATTCCGTGCACTTCATGACTTCCTCACGCGAATGCGTGCCATCACGTAAATCGTCCGCGTATCCGTGTATGCGCGTCATTTACCACAAACTCTAATGTATTCCGGAGCGGATTCGATTCAAAATCCGGCTGGAGTCGGTCACGACAGGAACTGCATCCCACTTTCTAGTTTGTCGAATATCTATTCATCAAACTGACGAGTCTTCCACTGCATTCCACCGTCTGAATCTGCCGTGGGCCTATCTAGCTCTGTTGATAACCAGCGACGTCAACACGATCGCTATACAGCTGCGATACTATGTCGAAGACCTTCAACCAAAACGCAAACACGACCTCTTCCTGGCTGTCGTTAAAAAACAGGCAAATATTCTGTGGCTCGTTGGCGACATCGAGCCAACTGCTGTTCATTTATGAAAGCAACTTCACAAGTGTCGACTGAACGCAAGGTGATTGACGAAACGACTCGAGATTGATTCATCGACTGTCTACCGGTTGACGACCAGATGGTTCTGCGACTCGTCATTGATCAGATAGGGAATGGTTTAGAATTTGACGCTCTCGTACGAATTCTGATCGATCGGAGACGGTTCAAGTGATTAGCGCCTCGAGCAAGTACATCTCTTCAGACGAACAAACGACCCATTGCAGCGAGACTCAAAATACGCAGCCCGTGGAAAGGATAGCATATTTTGGAAACAACCGAGATTCCCCTAATCGTCTCGAAACTACCGGAAGAATCTCTCGTCGGCAAGGCGTCGAACAGTGACTGTTGACGACTACTTTGTTCTTCTCTTTTTCAAAACCTCAATTTCCAGAGGAATGATTCGGCATACGGCAAATTATTGAAGGCCACCGAATCGAGGAAAGACGTGATCTATGCGAAACGAAAAATGATTGCCAGACCGGAATCATCGAGCTCATAGATAAATGCTCGCCAGAATCACCAGAAGACCGTCATCGGATAGGCGACTCTAGAGATTCACTGATTCAACGATTCGAATTCCGTAAGAGATTTCTCTGCTCGAGGCGGCGACCTCAGGAATCATCCTGAGCAGATGTTGGTCCTGGCTCTCGGATACCAGCGGTTTTCGTTCCAGAAAGAAAGAGCGCAAGCGCACATAGAAAGACGAACGATTCAATAAGTGATTTCGTCCAGGCTAGAAACTTCGTAAAAAGGAACCAAGACATTGAACTAGAGTTTCTCCTTAGAGTTTCGAGCTTTAGAACACAGTGGAATATGGTAGCGCCATCATCGCGCTGATAGACTGCTTACCAGATAATTGAACGCTACCGATCTGAATATCGGCGCTCGAAGGTCTGGAGCGATCTCTAGAAGAGCTCAAACAACTGCCCATCGCAGCAAGCACTATGCGCTCATCGCAGGGCTCAACTCAGTTTGGGAACATGGTTGCGAGGGACTCGAGTCCCGTTCCGTAACCAACAGGCCAGCATCGGCAAAGGTGTAAGATGAAGGAGCAGCGGCACTACCAGCGGCAGCTCACACTCTCCTCACACACAGAGCAGCCATACGAGTCGCGAGAAAACAGATGCCTCCCTTGTTCGCATGCGCGACCTTCCGTCGTTTAACGAGAGCTCACTCGCGGCCTTCTTTTCGGTCGCGAAATTCGAATCCAGATCGCCGAAGAGAGGATTCAGATCAGAAAAACGACTCAAAACTGTCAGAAGTGTCGAGATTCATGGCCCGTGTCGCTTTTCCTGATCGAAATCGGTCGGAAAGCCCCGCTCTGGTCAAGAGAATAGAACCTTCGTCGAATACTCGTCGTTCCGTCGTTTAAGCCCGGAAATGTTTTCAACAGGATTATTATGGTTTCACAGAGCAGTTGGGAGAGTTGCTGCTGCTGTCTTACTATCTACGATTTTAGACTGTAATTTTATAAGATCTCAGCTGTATTTGTCGCGACTGACAGTGATTTCCGGATTTGTGACATGATATGCAACCGATTCTGAACAATATGGAAGGTTCGTCACAGAAAGGTGTGCTCTTATATTCGCCGAACATAGAACGTGAATAGTTTTCTGTCCCGGATGAACAGAACATGCGACTTTCGTATAGTTCTACTGCGGAGAAACACGATCTGGCTTGTCTCGCCGGCGGCCGATCCTTTGGCTTGACACTGTTTCCAAGCTGTGGTTATCGCGTTCCTTTCTTCGGACAGAACTAGCGTTCCTGAATTATTATTAAAGAAGAAGATTAATTCTCTGGTATGTTGTGCCTCGAACTCGAACCGAGGTTTCATTCCTCGCTCCGGCTCCTCAAGCAAGGACCCGCATTTTGTGTCCGCATCCGAATAAACGAACACGAAAACATTTTCAAAGACTCCAAACTCCGACGTCCGAACTGTCTCTCGCAACACTATCACCTGTTCGTGAAGAGTGACGTTCGCGAAGAGTTTAATGCCTTGTGAGACTCTCGCCGTCGGATGAGGACCTCACCCGTTAGGTGGTCAAAGTTGACATCTTAGTACGTGTTTGGTCTCAGAATATCTATGAAGAGTCTCGCTCTTCACAGAGCGTACGCACTTAGGCCGTGGAGGCTTTGATTTTTTTTCTCCACACGATTTTCCGAAGGCTCGTTACGATGTCGATTTTTGACGGCGGAGTGTCAGCTGTTTTGTGTAATTTGATTTTCATCCTTACGTCAGACACCTTCTGGTTTACTGTAGCCATTTACTTCGTGGCAGTTGTTGTTTTGAGTGAGAACATCATTTGGCGAAGTGAGTCACTGCCGGATTCGGATTGTATTTCAAACGTTCGAGGGAAACGGTCTCCGCTCGAGTCTCTCTCCGCTGGCGCGACGTGCGATCGTTGACAATCTTCAACACTTGATTATTACTGAGAGTTCGTGCACACGTGTAGGCCACTAGAGCTATTCATGCCAAAAGCAGTATGACTCAGCGTCCATGCGATCTCGTTCCAGAGGTGAGACAGATACTTTCTCATGAAGGACCCGCAAGCGGTGGAACAGCCGCGCCCGCGCGACCCACAACCTTGGCGTTCGAGGCTCCCAACCGGGGTCCGTCGCCGCTGCCGCTCCCGTTGAAACCGCACTGGTTTTACATGAAACAGAATGACAAGCAGTGGATTCCTTTCTCACTGTTGGACTCCAACGAACTCGAGAACGGTGAGTGTCACCGATCTAGTGACGGATTATATTTTGCGTAGCTTGCTTTCTGGAACCAAATACGGATACATACGAGTTTGTTCCCATTGCCCTGGGTTCAGCTTATGCCGTTTTCGATTTTCCAGCGCACCTGAAAGGCGATGGCATTGTTACAACATGTGGAGGAAGGTTCGAAGTCGATCTGTCATCGAAGAAAATGTACCCAATCTACTGGCAAGAGCCGGTGGTTATTCACGTCCGACGATGTAGTTGGTTTTACAAGAATGAAGGGGATACGAAATATACTCCCTATGACGAAGATATTGCTCATATTCTCGAGGTACGTTGGTTCAGAGGCCCGGTTTCCCGCATGTTGAAGGGACGAGATTGGCTTCTCGTAAAATTGTTAGACACCCGCATCCGCACTGACAGTATTTCATACGTTACAGGAAACATATCAGAAATGTCATAACTTGAACAAATGGAATCGTCAGATTGATGTTGGCGGTAATCAATACGTTAAAATGTTCAATCCCAACTTGATGACGCATCATGTGACCAGTGGATTCGCCGACGAGTGGGGAAACATTTCCGTGAGTGTTTCTCTCTCCATGATCCGAGTTCTTATTTGTGGGCAAATGAAGAGAAAGCCCCATCCGACCGTGATTCGAAATGATCCTAAGTGCAGCGCTTTCTTTCAACTCTCAGGACTCAACGCCACGGCCCCGCATGGTGAAACGGGGCGCAGACAACATTGCCGAAGGTGTTTTCGACGCGGGTGAAAGTGAAACGATCGATCATCTCATCTTTGTCGTGCACGGCATAGGAGCTGTTTGCGATTTCAAAATGCGCACCGTAGAGCAATGTCTCGATGATTTCCGTTCGATGAGCAATCAGCTCATACAGAACCATTTTGCCGAGCAATTCCAGGCTGGAAAAGTGGGAAGAGTTGAATTTTTGCCCGTCTCGTGGCACAGCAAGCTGCACGGGGAAACAACGGGTCTCGATGAGTGAGTATTATTGCACGATCTCGATGCATTTCTATCTCGACAGACATTTCATCTTCGTGTCCACTGCCTAGATGCAAACCAGAAGATCTGAAGCTGACTTGAACTCTATGGTTCGTTGATTTCATTTCGTCCATTACAGGAAGCTTCAGAAAATCACCATAAACACGATAAGTCGAGTTCGTGAGTTCTCAAACGACACCATCCTCGACGCATTGCTGTACACATCCCCAGTTTACTGCCAAACCATAGTGGACCAAGTTGGGTCAGAGTTGAATCGCCTGTACCACTTGTTCAAGAAACGCAATCCCACGTTCAACGGAACTATCGGACTCGCAGGGCATAGCTTAGGTGGGTGGATCTTATGTCACTTGCATCTCACCTCGCCAAGAATCTCCGAGCGAACTCCCTCGAATCTTGGAACTTTTCAGGCTCATTGATACTGTATGACATACTCATACACCAGAGACCGGCTTCTGCGACCCCCGTTGTCACCCCGCAAACTCCCGACACCCCCGCGACTCTGGAGGAGCTTTTCGATCAGCTGGCAATAGATCGCGGTCACATAGACCTTCTGGAGAGGCATGAGATTGACGTGAAAGCCCTGGAACTGATGAACGAGGCTGACCTTCTGGGCTTGGGGTTACCGGTTGGACCTGTGAAAAAAATCGTCAACGTCCTCAATCGATTTCCTAAAAAAGTTCTCAGAAGGAAGCAGAGTTACACTAGGGCCGAATTTCTAGTTCAAGGAAACGAAGGTGTGTTGAGTGAGCGGAACAATCGTCGATCGGATTGAGTCAAGGTGCGTCCGGAGAATTGATTGATTTTTCCCTCGCTTTCAGGTACGGGTCAAGTTACCGTCAATTATCCACAACTGGAATTTCAGCCAGACTGCTTCTTTGCGATGGGGAGTCCCATCGCCATGTTCATCGTGGTCAGAGGCAACGAAACTCTCGGAAAAGACTACCGCTTGCCAACTTGCCCTCGATTCTTCAATATATACCATCCTTACGATCCCATTGTGAGTACAAGAAAAGTGATAGAATTCCCAAAAGTATCATATCCAGATTCGTGAAATCTTCAATTTTCGATCGGTGTTCGACTGGAATAGAGACTCCCGGTTCTTTCTAATCGTCGTGATTTTCTAAATGAACTGTTTATCTCATTATGTAAGGCTTACCGTATGGAACCCCTCATCGATTCCTCGCCAAATCTCGAGCCTGCTCAAATTCCTCACCACAAGGGGCGTAAACGAATACACTTGGAAGTGAAAGAATCCTTCAAAAAAGTCTCAACAGAAGTGCGACAGAAAATTGTGGGAGCTGTGTCCGTGCTCAGTAGTTCGTTGCAACGGAGAGATTCCGACGTGAAGGAGACTCCGGGACAGGTGATTTACTCCCTCTGATTGCTTCCGTTGAGTTTTCCGGGAAATATTCGGGATCTCTGGATATTCCATTGCTTTTCAAATGTGATTCATGGATGATTTCGTTTCCATCTCAGGATTCTCCGATCGAACCCGAGGATCCGAACTTGGCTGGAGCTAAGCTGTCGGCAGTTTCTGCATGGGCCCTGAATTCGGGTCGGCGCGTCGACTACGTGCTGCAAGAAGGACCTTTCGAAAGTTTCAACGAATATCTCTCCGTTCTATTTAGTCACGCTTGTTACTGGTAAGCCTCTTCTCGGTTCGACTCTCATGAGAGATCTGGTTACACCCTCAGCGGTGAGCTCATATTTCCTACTTCCAGGGAATCGGAAGACACATTGTTACTCATGGTCAAGGAACACTACGCTCTCCGGGGAGTTCTCCCCACAACTGCAACGAAGTACGCCCCACTGATCCCATTCTATCCGTTGTCGCCAACTTCACCCACCGAACCCGGTGACAAAAGAGAAGATACCGAAGCGGGACCTTTCTGGAGCTCAGTGGCTACAATAACAAACTACTTCTCGTCAACGCGAGCCGAGCCTCCTCAAAAGCCCCTATCGACTGACAGTTGTAACGCTCGGGCTTCTAACTCGGAATCGCGTTCCTGTGACCCAGTTCTCCAGGGGACAAATGTTAATCATGCACCGAAACTTCGAGTTTGATCGAAGACCCGATTGTGACGAGGAAATGAAGCTCCCGCGATGGAACGATTTCGCGACGTTTCCGGTGAAGTCCGAGGCGGACAGAGAACCCGTTTCTTTGAGTTGCTCCCGGACAGTCGCTCCTTCACCTCGCTGTCAGTCAATCGTTGTTGAAATTCCCGAGATTTCTGGCGCTTCTTGTTTCCGTTTTTGCCGCGCTCTTATTTATTTCCAGGAAAAAAAAGGAAAACTTTTGACGTACATGTTTTCCGTCGAAGTCGACGATGATGACGATGAAGTTCGTGTCACATAGCCGCTGACGACGACAGAGCTTCAGTGCCCAGTCATGGCAGGTTTTAGCACTTGCGCCCGATTTCTGGTCCGCGGACGCACGGAATGTGCGAAGCATTTGGTTTAAGGTTGCTCGCCTTTCTTGTGAGGAGTTTATCGACTCGAAGATAATAAATCTAATTTATATACGGAAATCTGAGCCCTGATTCTTCTTGCTGCCTTGAAGTTTGGGTTCAAAAATGTCATACTCATACTCCAACCGATTTTGCGACTCCATGGCTAGGACGGGTGTGACTCTCCTATCTAAGCTACAATTTCCTTCCAGAGCTTCTCCGAATCAGCCAAGTCTCGATCAGAACCTACGGAAGCTCGGGAGAGCGATGGATTTTACTTTCTGAAACTGCTGCGATCGTTTATTCACCGATAAATAAACTAATGATCCGATCCGCCTCGGATTTTGAGGTTAATGCCGCCGCCGTGGAGTCGAATGAGGCCTGCGGAACCTGAGAGACTCGATTCGTTGAATCCTCGTAGATATACCGGGGAGCTCATCGTTCTGAAAAGCTCATCAGTCAGCCGACGTCACTCCAGCTCAGTCAGTCCCATTGTTTTTTCAGTCATCTGTGTCGTGCGTCATGCGAACCCACCCGAACCCGTGGAGGAGGCCAAGCCTGAGGACGATGCGATTGTTGAGAGCTGTTATTTCCAACACGAGGAGGAAACGGTTCACGAAGCTGGAGTTGAACTTCAACGAAACGAATCTGCAAATGATGCGAATCGGGGAGAAGCAGGGATCGAAAACGAGACTCCAAATGGCGAAGCAGACGCTGACGCAAGCAGCGTCCAGTTTGGAGAGAGCTCACTACCGTCAGCCGAAGGAAATCAACAGGAACGACCCCAGGAACAATCTTTGATGATGGTGCAGGAAGTCGAAGAGGGCGATCAACGTGAACAGTATGTCCTGCTGTTCCGAAACGATGAGGACGAATCCGTGGAAACGTACGTCGTGGAAGGAGAACTAAAGGACGACGAAGAAACGGACGAAGCCTTGCTGGAACCGGGTACAGCACAGCCAGCAACCGTGAAGGTCAACGGCAAGAAGTGTTTCAAATGCGACGAGTGTGACTACGTGTGCAAAAGACGAAATTACATCAAGATCCACAAGCAGAAAGTCCATGTTACTCCAAGAGAAATGGTTTGTTATTTGTGTCAAGGGAACTTCGCGTCGACAGCTGCTCTCTACGCCCACATGGGTCAAGCTCATGCTGAGGAACTCCCGTACGAGTGTGAAATCTGCGGCTATCGTGCTCGAGCCCGACATCGGATGGTGAGCCACAAATTGAGTCACGACAAGGAGCCTCGTTACAAGTGTGATTTTTGTGATTTCGCCTCTCGTCACAAATACATCAAGACTCAACACGAGTACACCCACCAGGAGGAGAAGCCTTTCAGCTGTTCTATCTGCGAATACAAAGGAAGATGGAGAAGTTCTGTTTACATGCACATCAAGAAGAGACACGGGGATCTGCAAGGCGTAGAGCCTCAACCCTGCGTCCAGGAGCGAGGGGAGACACTCAATACCGACGTTTTGACATTCAAAGCGCCTTTGTCCAATTGAGCTCGGCATTCCTGCGTATCTCGGCACGGCCGATATCGCTTTAACTATTTACGACTCACATATGTAGTTCCCCGGGAAGGGGACGGGGTCGTCATTTATGTAGAGGGCGGGGAGTTTGGGTGAAGTTCAACTGAGAGCGGGAGCAAAGCTATGTTGAAAACGAAAGAATATAACCACTGGCTGTACTTTAACAAGAATTTCTCTCGTGATCTCTTCATTCTAATCCAAGAATTTATCCGAATCTGTAGAAGTTTCTCCGATTCTCGGTGATTTCGCTTCGTTAAAAATCACAGAGTAACATTTATTCAAGCTCGGAACGAGTCATGTAATTGAGTAAACTTGATGGAACAGCTTGAATAAGCGTGTTTGGAACTACAGCTTACAGAAGTATCCACCAGCAACAGGAAGGGTTTCACCAGTTATGTAAGCGGCATCGTCCGAGACGAGGAACGACACGGCTCCAGCTATATCTTCTGGCACTCCGAGCCTGCAACACAGAGCAAAACATTAGAAGCACGACCGAGACACGGCCCATGGTACCAGAACTTTTGGGATCATGGATCACAAATATTTGTGAACGGGGATCTCACCTTCCTAGAGGAGTCATCTGCAGGGTTGCCTGGTTGACATTTTCATCTTCCCAAAGAAGTTGACTGAACTTTGTTTTGATGATGCCTGGCGCTACGCAATTGACTCGAATCTTTGAGGATGCCAACTGTAGAGCCGCTGCTCTTGTCAATCCTAACAGCGCTGTCTTCGATACGGAGTACGCTCCGAGTAGCTGAAAACATTCAGAACTCTGTAGCGAGTTTCTTCTCATCGGCTCGTGAAGTCGCTTCTCACATGTTTTCAGGCAAACCTACGGGCATCGCTTGATATGCGGCGATTGAGGAGATGTAAACAATGTTCCCCTGACCACGTTCCTCCAACAGAGGAAGAGCCTCCTGTGTCAAAAGGAACGCGCTTTTGACGTTGATTTCGAAAATCTTATCCCAAGCTTTCTCCGGAGTATCCAGAACTTGCGTGGCGGCAGGGTTCACTGCCGCGTTGCTGACGAGGATGTCGAGGCCACCGAATTTGTCCACCGTTGCTTTGAGGAGATCCTTCCGCTGATTTGAGTCCCCGACATGACACGGCACTCCGAAGACGGTCAAACCTTCCTTCGTCAAAGCCTCGACGGCTTTGTTTACGTTGGCTTCCTTGCGCGAAGAGATGACAACTTTGGCACCGTCCTGTGCGAGACGACGAGCTACGGCGAAGCCGATCCTGTTTAGCAGAACATAAGATTCCGTCAATCGAGCTCAATGGATCGGAGTGACTCGAGATTTGTGGAAAGCTTACCCTTCGGTGGAGGCGGTGACCACAGCAACTTTTCCTTGTAGTTTTGCCGCAGAACTCATCGATCTGGCCAATTGTAGTGACACCCGGCGTCCTTGTGAGAGCATTGTCAACTGAAAACGTGTCACTCGGCTATGCAAGGATAGCAACAGCGGTCGACCCAGTCGTGGACTGATAGAACAACACCGCGAGCGATAACACAGAGGAGACACGACGGAAGCCGGCCATTTCCTCGAGAAACTTGGCTGTCTGGCAGCTCGTTTGGAAGGGGAGAGGAGTGGTGACGAACGTAAACAAGGGAGTGTAGGGGAAGCGTACCAGTTATGGGCCATTTTTCGGCTTTTCCGCGATTAAAAGGCGCGAAACGATAAATGAAACATCTTCTTGACGTTGTGAGCGAGGTTCAATCCTACAGCTATCGAATCGTGCAGCCAATGAACTTATTCCTCTCTTAGATAGCGTTTGCTCAACGATGGAATGGGAGGCACGAACGATAGAGGGATTTCCGGTACTGAGCATTCTATCGTTGAGCAAACGCTACCTAAGAGAGGTACTGTTGCTTTAGGCGACCGCGTAGCGGCAGCGCCGAGCCACAAGCCGCCGCCGCAGGTGAGAGGACCGCGGAGGCGACGGGCGGTGCAGAGCGGCCGAGGCGGTTAGAAGCGCCAACATTTAAAAACCGTTTCTCACCTGCGTCGCATGGGAAAACCGTCATGCGTGAGCTTGGCGGCGTTTGCTCGGGAACGACCCTCGCTTCGCTCGGGAGGGAGTCATTTGATTCCATCGAACCCGGACTCGAGGGGGCACGGGTGCTAGGGACCCCGGCGCTTACGGACGCCCTCCGGTCCGGGTTCGACGGAATCAAATGATTCCCGAGCGAAGCGAGGGTCGTTCCCTTCTCGGGTTGGAGTCTAGAAACCGGGCAGAGAACCTACGGCGATGGTCATGCGCGCTAACAGTTTCCGTTCTACACACCGGGCAAAGAACGTCGTGTAGAGCTCGCTCTCCATGTTCACATGCGTTCGTTTTCCTTTGAGGCGGCCCTTTCCCTCACTCTCTCCCCGTTCCTCGTTTCATGCGCCGCCGTTTGGCGCGTTCGGAACACGCCATTTTGCTGCCTTGAGACGCCCGCCGACCCTGCGGGCGCCTAAGGCAACAGTACCTGTTTCATTTATCGTTTCGCGCCTTTTAATCGCGGAAAAGTCGAAAAAATGGGAAAAATGGGAAATAACTGGTTATGGCCCATAACTGGTACGCTTCCCCTAATTCAATCCTTAAGTGGGAGAGTTTATCATAGTTCTTCACGATTCAATTCCACAGAACTCTGAGAAACTCACAACTTCCGATTCTGTACTTCACTATATGTATAGAGGAAAATCTTAGGGCTAATTAGGCTGGCAGCGAGGCGATCCCAGTTGCGCTGGATAATTTTCTCTTGGTTCTTGGTGGCAGAATCCGGGCGTGACCGAATGTGTACGAAACCCTTTTCGAAACTGCGGTGATCGGTGAATCGTCTTGAAAGACGCTGCTGATGGCGGCTAAGGTACCGATTGAGGGCGTCCATGAATGCAAAACATTTCGTGGCAACAACCGACCGATAGAGTGAGGATGCGGAAATATTCACCGATCAAATCCCATGTGGGCCCGTGTCGTTTCAGCATTCGGCTCAGCATATTTGAATCGACCCGGAAGGTCCAACACTGAAATCCTGCAGGCAATACACTCAAGAGCAGAGATCGGTAAACTTTCTGCGTGCGGAACCCAAATGAAGGTCTGATACACGACGCGGAGGTTCTAACCAGATGGGGTTCCTAAAAGATAGTCTCGGAAGTATTGCGGGTACATTCGTGATTTTCCCGGTGCTCACTAGCTCAAGTTTACAGAAGTGGGTATGGCTTATATGGGAGCTGTATGAGAAAGGGATACTGTATGCCTAGCATCTATCCAGAGCAACCGTTCTGATGAGCTTGTGTGGTTATAGTAGACCCATAATGGGTCTTCATTAAATCCTTGTAAATCATGATCTTCCGCGTCTCAACAGGGAGTACTCTGGGGGAGAATCAAGGTTCAATGGGTAAGAATCTATGAACGGTTTTGGGACTTTTTTAGTAAGATCTGTATCTTACTATCTCGGCCTGTGCCCACTGTTTCGACGGTATCAGAGTCACATATGAGGCCGCGCTCGACGGGGTCAAGATACAAAAAGCTTTTTAGACAGACACAGCATCGGTCCGAGTAAAGTTTTCGTATATATGTGAGGTATATACAAAGTTGATCTGAGGATAGTTTTCGGAGCTGCATAGTGGGTCGGTCTGAAGACGATTTTACAATATACAATATACGAGTCGATCTTACCGCAAGCCTCTCAACTTAGTTGTCGAGTATATCTGACCGTGACCTCGATGATACGGAGAAATCCTCAAAGGCCAATGTGAAGCATCTGTGTATTATTTTCCCAAAGCATGCTCGGCCTCGAGAAGACTATCATGAGTGGAGCCCGCACCTTCATGCATTATTCATCAATCACCATCCATCTCTTCATAGATGTAGGCCTGCACGGATTGATACTAGGATGGATATTGGCGGATCAGCACTGATCTCGAGAAATCCTGGCTCTTGTCGAAGAAAACGTCCATCGGTGCGTGGTAAACAAAACTGTGCATCTTGAAGAGGTCTAGAAGACGCTTCGAATCCAACTTGAATGGCCGTAATTCGTTGAAAATTGTCGGTTCGAGAGCAATTTGAAATTGGGAGTCGAAAAAAAACTGAGTTTCGACTTTGAAGTGCTCTTAAATCGCGCATTCGCGACCGATTTTCTTAAATAAAAAAGAAGAGACGTGCCTCGATACGGCAATTTTTAGCCAAGTTATGGCCAAAATGGTGACTGCAACCATCTTGTCCGGGCTTACGGTAAACACCCTGTATTGCGGCTTTGCTGATCGCGACCATCCCGGCGTGCGACTACCATCATCACTTGCAAGGTATGTGATCAGATGATCTCCGTATGATTCGACAATTCCAGGAACGTTCACTAGAAAGCCTGTGCATTGCAGACGTGGTGGTCGGATCGGTATTGGGCACAGTCATCGGGTATGTTTGCTACCGACTACAGTATCCTTCGCTGTTTCACACCGATGCGGCAATTACTCTTGCAGAATATCCTGATTATAACATCGTCGCACCTGATGACCCGTTGTTCTAAGCAAAGCTAACGAGAAATGGATCTGAATCTCGACTATTAGGGAAGTTGAACTGTTGAGTCTCGAAGGACGAATGATAGCCACCGACTTCTCCACCCAATTATTGGCGCCTGTTAGCATTCAGACCTCATCACGACAGACGGCAGAACAGGTAAACTACGCAATTTGATGCAAAAGTTCATCAAAGTTCTTATTGTTGCACTTCAAGCATCGAGAAGTATGCGTCTCAGTCACGCGTTCCCATCCATGGGATTCTGTTGATAATTCGTCACGGATGTAACCCTCGCTCAATATTGTACAACTCGTTTTCTGCGAATGCGTGATACCTGACTTCGGAAGGTGGATCTCTGACTGATTTAGGATCAATCATTCCATGTTGATTCAGTGTGCTAACAGTGTTCATGTAGGTCTGTAATTGTATTACAGATATCAAGAGGTCCTGTGCAACCAAAGATTTTGAAAATCCACCATATATCACATTCATTGAAATTCAAGACACACACACACATTGGAATTCAAGAGACTGCAATTTCTTCTACCCTCCCTCCGCTCCTCTCACAGCCGGGGCGAAGCCCGGCCGGGTACGCTAGTCATCAATAAATGCCAAGCAATCAGTCAGACTGCCCCGCTCGAGGACACCACTTGTGTTATCCTTCAGGATAGGAAACAGCATCATTACAAAGGTACAGCAACGAGACGAATTCAGGAGCAACTCGAAATCGTGTGAAGCGGTCGGTGGGTTGACTCCATGTTCGTTCTGATAACACATCGACTCCCCCCCATCCCCGTTAACGGAACCTGTAGGCGCAGCCTGTGGATGATAGATTGCTACTACTAGGGAGCACAGACAAGACACAAGCTTCGTCGTCTCATGGACAAGATACTCAGCACTCGCTTTATTCAGATTCGACCTTTTATACTGGAATGGCAAGCGCATCGTTACCGTCAAGAGACAGTAACCCCAACACTTTCCCTTGTCGATTGGAAAGGAAACGGTCCTCACGTCATTCCAAGAAGTCCACACAAGTATTTGTGTCTGACCTTTAGCAGGGACTCGGTGAGTAGATCCGCGACCTGCTTCTCGCTCGCGATCTGCTGAACTTTCAACTTCTTCTCTGTCACCTTCTCTCGCACAAAGAAGTGTCGCAGAGAGATGTGTTTAGTCCATCGATGGAACTCCGGGTTTTGCGAGAGCTTCACAGCCGCAGAGTTGTCAACGAACAACGTGGGAACCTCAGCATATTCGGCGATGTCCTTGAAGAGGCGCTTGAGCCATATGAGCTTTTTGGCAGCCTCACTAGCTGAGACAATCTCCGCCTCCGTAGTGGACGTTGCAACTGAAGTTTGCCTCTGACTCAGGCACGACACGGCACCACCGGCGTACTTTACGACTACTCCAGAAGTTGATCTGCCGGTCTGGAAACATCCGTCGTAATCCGAGTCCCTATAAGCTTCAAGACTAGCTGCCGTCCGAGTGCGGGCATAGGTTATCCCAAAATCAATCGTACCTGCGATGTAGCGAAAAACTCTTTTCAGCATGATCACATCATCTCTAGATGGACTCTCAAGCTTTCTTGACAGTACGCCGATACTATAGGCGAGATCTGGTCTCGAGCCCAGCATCAAGTACATCAAAACTCCAATCGCCTGGCGGTACTGGAAACCTTCATCATCCTCGGTGTTGCCTTCTGAGCATTTCTCTTGATTCTTGTCCTCTTTCCCTTGCTCAGGAGGACGCAATATCGGGGTGCTTACCGATCTGCAACCACCGAAGTTAAACCTTTCTATAATCTTTTTGGCTTGCTGTGCTTGACTGACACGAATAGTATCTTGCTCTCTTTTGATCTCGAGCCCGAGGAAGTAGCTCGCGGCCTTGGAAGTGATCTTGAACTCTAGCCGCAGGCCTTCCAGGCATGACTCCAAGGTGGACTCTTTCGACGCTGCCATCAGCCCATCATCAACATACACAGCAGAAGTTTTTCACTCCCAGTCTTCCGTACAAACAAGCACGGATCTGCGGCACTTCCAACCAAGTTTAACTTTTTGATATACGTCATGAAACGAATGTTCCACCGCTTCGGAGCCTGTTTCAGTCCGTACAAACTTCGCTTCAGCTTGCACACTTTTCCTGGATTCTCGTAACCTTCCAAACATTTCATGTAGATAGATCGAGACAGGAGTATGTGAAGAAAGAGTTAGACAGCATGTTAGAAAACGGAGTGATCCGAGAATCTTCTTCACCCTTCGCTAGCCCGATCCTCATGGTTCCCAAACCAAATGGAACCTGGAGATTGTGCACCGATTACAGATTCGTGAACGGATGTTTCGGATTTTTGCAAGCATAGTTCTATATTGCACTATTTTCACGTATGCAGACACGCATACGCTTGAATTTTCGAAAAAACTTTCCTGTTTTGTTCGATCGATCATCGTAGAACAGAGAGACGCTATGGTCTCCTGTTGGGCCTTGGCCTGACTCGCGGAATTGCGGGTATTCGGCATGTCGGCTGCGCCAGAAAGAGGCTATCGCTGGAGCCAGACTGACTATTTCCTTCTGAGTTTGGTCCTGACGAAGGGCTACTTTTTCTATTACTTTGATCGCGAAGGTTCTGCCGGCCCTCGACGCTCTGAGAACCAGTTCCCATGCTCCTTCACCGATGCAGACTTTACACTCGAATTGATGTCCTTGTCCGTCCGGTTTGTCCGGTTTTCGGGATTTCGGTAGAGAATGTCCGGTTTTCGGGATTTCGGGAGAAAATGGCCGGTTTTTGAGATTTCGGGAGATAATTTTCTAATTTTGAAAAATTAAAGAAACTCCAGTTCGATTTCAAGCCTTTTTCGGAGGAAATGTCCGGCTTCAAAGAGCATTTACGGTGTGAGAGAGCATCGTGCCCGCAGATGGTTGATCACCGCCTCAGCAGTCCGCCGTTTCGGCGGTTAGCGGACTTACCCTGAGAAAGCTGTCTGCGCTAACCACCAAGCGCCTGCGAAGCTCCATTCCCGTACTCATTCCCGTACTCTTGTTTGTCTTACCATGCTTCTCAGGTACTTCTCAAGTCGATGGATCTGGACATGTCCGGTTTGATGTCCGGTTTCGGCACTGATGTCCTGTCCGAACCATGTCCGGTTTTCGTAAAAAAAATGTCCGGTCATATGGCGTCTTTAATCATAGGACATGCATCCGCCTCAACTGCATCGTCATAGAGGAATCTTGCTAGAACGAAGGCCTCTCTGACTGAATATTCTCTGACTAGCCTTAGCTTCGCGTCCCTATTCGGTTTTTGACCTATCGTTATTTTCCACTGGAGATGCCCCCTCTCGTCTGCCGGGAAACTTGGCACCTCGTTATTGAGAGCGAACCAGGGAGAGCACCCTATGGTGCTGCACCGCAAACGGTTGTGGTGTCTCACTGCCGCTGCCAACGCAACCCTCCAGCCGCCTCGTATCTTGGAGTATATTGAGATGAAGGTTTTGAGGTCGTGTATCAGGCGTTCTGCTAGACCATTTCCTTGAGGATGGAACTGGCTACCCACCTGAAGCTCTATATCCTTCTTCTGGGCCCAATCTCGCAAACGTTTACTTTTGAACACTTTTGCGTGATCAGACACAACCACCCGAGTGTTCTGGAAAACTCTTCGGCTCAGGAGAGATATTATCGCGTCGGCGTCCTTCTACCAGCTTTTGCTGCCGCAAAACGAGTGTTACGATCGACTGCTACGGCGAAAGCTCTTGTTTTCGAACCATATTGACTGGCTTTCGTGAGTTCCGCAAAATCAACGTGCACCGTGTGCATCGGGGGCGAATCGTTGCTCCGAAGGCACAAACGATCCGCTTTTTTCCGGAACTTTGCCTTGAACTTCTGACAGGAGGGACAGGTCTTGACGTACTGGGTAATATCTGAACTCATTTTTGGCCAATGAAATAGTTTCGAGATTTTCATGTAGGTACGCCAGGCACCATCATGGCCACCGGAGTCGATCCAGTCGTTATACTGCTCTAGGATGTTATTCCCATCCTCCTAAGGCACGAAAAACCTTCCATCCGCGTTAAGCGCGTGTCAGCAGCAACACTGCTTCCGACTCTTGAGGTAACCGGGATAGAGCATCCGCTTGACCTATGGTTTTTCCCGGCCTGTGTACCACAATGAAATCCAGCTCGTTGAGTTTGTGGATCCACCGCGCTGTTCGACCTTTAACCCTTTAACTACACCAGGTAGTGTAGGTGAGCGCCAGTGACGGCGCCAGGCCGAGGCAACTGAGGCTATAGCCTCGTCTAGCTCAGAAGAGTCTTGAACAATAAACTAGTTCACTGGTAAACCGGACCAGTTTGATCGTGATTTGTTTTCTCGAGTCAGAAAAACAGCTGAGCGCAAAGCAATGCTGGCTCACGGAATAGACGTACGCTAATACTGCTGATAGGAAAATATTATTTTTTTACTGAGAGGAAGATGGTGAACGCTTCGATTAAAGAGTCAACTACGTGCAGTGAATAGACGAAACTTTCCGCGTCACCCCGGAATACCCATACATATTTGTTTTCAATTCAGGGAGAGAGAGAATTTAGCCTCATCAAACAAAAAGTCTGGCGCCGCCACTGTGAGCGAATCCGTGAGAAGTGCGACTGTCCTGAGTCGTAACCCGGACTACGAGCAAATCAGTCAAATAGCAGAAATTCTTCGCGAAGGTGGATCCTCGGGAAACGCTCCTCGGTTAACGCCTTCAGATGAAGCCCCTTTCAAGTTTGCCCCGATCACCTCTGTCGACGTCGAGCGGACGTTTTCGGTCTCGAAGTATACGTTAAATGACCGTCAACACAGCTTCACATTCGAGAATCTCAAGATGCTGCTCGTTGTACACACGAATCTGTGTGATCCGTGAACCGGGACCGCCTTGTACACTGCTGTAACATTCACCTTTCAAGATTCCATTCCGAGAATAAATGCATATTTCCGGTTTTTAAGTGCATATTTTGGATGTTTTTCCTGCATATTTGCATGCAGAAGACTGGGTTTCACCGGAGAGCGTGATCTGGAGACATTGAGGGAGACGAGAGAAAACCTGGAGAAATGGGATGAAGAAACCCGAAGGATCCGCTGAGTTAATCGCCCCTGGACCAGGCTCTCATGCGATGTGTATATCAAACACGTGTACATTGAGCGGGAGAGGATCAATAGATAACGATGCATGAAACAAAGGCCGCCATACGTTGCTGGAAAAGATATACGACCGGGATTGATGAAGTTTTCAATCGAATGCTCACCGTTTTGAAGAATTTTCAGTGGTCCTGGGGCTCACCTAAAAATCTCCAGTCGCACGGTTGCGGTCGATTCAGCACGATTGTCACACACACATCGCGATCTTTTAGGAGAAAGGGGACACACCTGTTTTAAAATAGCGCGCCAACAGCACATAGCCTTGGCGTTGACAATGAACTTCGATTTGTCGGATTGACTCTGAATTTCGAGCCTGGGTCGACTCCGTAGGGGAGGGGGGGGATGGGGTGAGTGAACACTTCGGTGTGCCCACATCGTGAATTTCCCTAGAAAAGTAAAATTCGAAACATGGAACAAGTGATCGAAACCAGAGACGTTCCGAAAGGTTCTGCGATGAGACCATTTCAAGGAGCTGAATTCAAGTGGTTGATTCGGAAGCTCCTGTGCGACAGTGCCAGAGTCGCCGCAGCGAGAGTTGAGCAACCACGCTTTCAGCGGAGATTGTATCGAAGCGACGGCACGATGTCTCGAAGAACTGTTTGACCAAAGAGAAGGTCAATGTTGCGACATCTCATCGAATTCGCCGAGAATATCGACGGATTGATCGACGGACGAACGGATGATTCATCCAGTTTTCGTCACATCCCAGTCAGTTTTTGAAGACAATCACTTAAGCCTAGCCCAGAGATACAATTCATCGTTTCCATGTTGGGCACATCGAGATCCTCTGTTGATTGAAGACAGCGCGACAGCTGAGTCTACCCAGCTGTCTCGCCGAGAGCATGTAATCAAAGAAGCTCCCATATTACGGTTCATGCCATTAATTGAATTCGCGATGAAGGGGTACGGAGTTTGCTTGAGCGTTTTAGTTTCACTCCTGTCGTCAACGGCTCGAACAATACAAACTGAGGAGATTGGTGACAATTTACCGTTGACAAAATGTGGTCCCGTACCTCGTGAGTAATACCTCACAGCTTTTTCTGAAATCCAGATTGAGGCTGAAAATATGGAAATTTGATTTTTTTTTCAACGATTTCAGCCAACGAAGAGATGATGAAAGTTTTGAAGCCGATGTCAGACGTGATTCTTCGGTGCCTCCCGGTCTTCGACAAACACTCCATTCAACTGCATGCGATATTTCGGATATTCGAAACGATGTGCGCTCGGTTCGACGATTGTGTACCGGGTGGGGTGATCAAAAACAGGGTGAGCAAGCGTTTCAACATTCTGAAACGAATTCGCAAACCAGTTTCTCGAGGTTTCGTTCCGCCATTTTGCTTTCCAGGATCAAGACAATCCGCAATTGAAGTGCCTCAGGGAAGGCATTGTCTCGGGTCTTGCTTACCTACCAGAGGATGTGAGGGAAATCGCCAGTCAAGACTTTCACAAATGTTTCTCGGACACTTGTCCCTTGAAGAAGAAGAATTTTTTCGCTGTCATGCATTGGTATTTAGCAACGACAGCGTTTTGAAAATCAAATTGAGCTGTGAATACTATTAAACTCGATCGATTCAAGCGCATAGCTTGCTCTCTATGGTTTGGCCATGTATTTCACAGAATCGTGACATATTTTTACGAACTGCCATTGAATAATCGGGATTGAGAGAAGACACTCTGAAGTTGCTGTCAGCCTATAGATCTCAGTTGATGTGTAGTTGATGATGTTGAGGCTCAGAAGTCGCAAACGATACACGGTCCCCATCCTGGGTAAAATCCATCCACATCCATTGCTGCACTGAGGTGAAGTTAGAACCCGTCATTAGCCGCCGAGGCTTCAAACAGGGATTTTTCAGCGATTGCTCACGCCAGAAGTATCATTATGAGTTCATCTGCTTGGACTGTTTTCCTGTGTTTCCCCAACCCACGCTTCCGAGTGTTAAGGAACGGTCGGCTTATGAGTTTTGCTCGTTTAATCTCCCTGGATCCCTTGTCTCGATGAACCAATTTACAAAGAGAGTCTCTGCTCGTGGCCTCTTCGGACAAGAATCATCGTGATGGATCACACTGTTGGTTTTTCAGTTCTGAGAGAGTCTTGGGCGATGAAGGCCAGCGGAGCCCAGCTGCGTTTGACCAGCGTCACGGGGGAAACGTTAGATAAAGAATTATTTCTCTCGAGGTCTTGCTTCCTGACGCTGATTGTGAGCTTCGCAGCCAAAAGATGAAATGGTTACGCTGGATGTTTCTCTTCGGTCTCGCTCCCTTGCAGAACTACGTTTTCGCGAAAACTTACGGCGAATACTGCGGATCCGTGCCCTGTAAGACTTCCAATGATTTCTGATGGAAACTCTTCAGCACTAGATCGAGCCCCATGATGTTTGTCAAGCGAAGACTGTGACCAATGACAAAAAAAAGGGAAGGGGATGTGGAGGATCTTCTAATCGGAGGGTTTTCCCTTTTCAAGCTAATGAAGAAATGAACGCAGTTTTGAGACCGACGTCCCTTTTGATTATGGCTTGTCTGCCGGTTGTCGAGAGATACAACATGAAACTCAGTGTCCTGTTTGAGTTCGCGACTGATGTTTGCGAGTTTTTCGAAAAATGCTTCAAAGAGGAAATTTTCAATCTGGCGGTGAGTTAATCATCAATGGCGATTTGATATGTCCTGTTCATTGAATTCTGACATATTTCTCCTTCTGTGCAGCCCAACAGTCCCAGTGTTATATGCCTCGAGGACATCATTCGAGAGAAAGTGGTGAACACGCTGCCGGAGAACGTGAGTGATGTCTGTGTCAATGATATGATTTCCTGTATCTCATCATTGGACAAAATGAAGAAGAGCGAAGTTTTTGCCGTCATGCATTGGTATCTGTCCCTGGCACCTTAAAGCTCTTCCTAAGAACTTGTAATATCAGCTGCTGTTATGGAACATGACGAGCTAAACCAAGAGTAATTCCTTGCGAGCTGAGGGAGAGCTTTGGAAGTTTACATGCTGGAGCTAGAGGCTTGGCTTGTGTCAGAGAGTAATGTACTCCAAGCGATTCTGTGTTCTCAACGTGTTGGCTTCATCGTCATTGAATAAAGTGGCTTTGCAGAAATGGATAGATCGATTGTTTTCCTTTCTAGTCGACCGACAGAATTCGATTCGAAGATATGAGCAGGAGGCAGGAGGGTTGCGGGAATGATCGAGTTTTACAGCAGTTGACCAAAGCAACGATCGTTTTCGCCAGATATGCCAATCTGAATGGACCACTGTCCTATCACCTTCGAGCGCAATTCAACGATTCGAGCTTTGAATTCCACTCAAGTTCTCCTTGCGCGCCAATCACATAAACTCAATCGAAAGCCAAAGCAAGAATGAAGAAATCGATTCGACTCATGAAGAGGACTGCTCGCTGACTGGAGATTATTTGCAGTTAAGAAAAGATAGACGAAACGCTAGGCGGAACAATTGCAGCGAACTCAATGTTATTATTCGGACGACGGTCGGCCGCAATTGAAGGGATTTGACAATACGAGTGGTAAGCTTGACTTTCGAGAGCAAACAACCGTCGTGAGTTGAACCCAAATGTTCTGCCCCCGCCATACCATCGAGTCTGGAGTAGGCAAGACGCGTAACTTCGAAACATTGGGATGGAGCTGGTAACGTTGCGAAGAAGGCTCCAAATAAACATGGTCTTAACGTCTTCATTCAAGAATCTCTAAAATGTCTTAAAGCGGGAATACAAGCTCATGAATTCGAGACAAAACACTGTAGCCACAAAGTATGACACTCATCCGCAAGTTACCTGATGATAAGGGCCAGAAATCCCCAGAGATTAGGTCGACCACGGAGAGTGAGAGCTTCGGTTGGGAAAGCGTTTGAATAAAAGGGACAAACGACGAGCTCTCTTCGAACACAGGCACAGCTCTCCAGGATAATGGCGAAATTCTGGAGCCGTCATTTCAGCCAGGATGTCCAACTGAAGTTGGCTTTCAACAAGCTGACTAACAGTGGTCGTGAGAAATGTACCTTAGAAGTGTTCCGTAAGCTGCTCATTTTCAACCTAGCTTCAGATCTCGCGGAGAGCCTGTTCGATTTGTTTTCTGGTGGCCGAGACCACCTGAGCGTCGAAGAGTTCGTCGCCGCAGTGAACAAGTATTCGAATCTCTCGCCGGACGAAAGTGTGGAGTTCCTGTTCAAGCTGTACGACAAGGACAAAAATGGTTACCTATCGAGGGAGGAAATTGTGAGCATCCTGGATTTGTCATGCGCCCTGCACTCGATGGAGTCGACCCCCGCAAAGCTCAACAAGTGGGCAAGCTTCGTCTTGGGTAAAAAAAATGCCCTCGACATCAACGCGTTGAAAGCGCTGGTTGCCTCCGATCAGCACCTCAAATTGAAAATCAGTGTTTTCGATTGGTTTGTGAAATCCGAACGACCTCAGGAAAGCAATGGGGCCCACCGTCTTCTGCACGCTACTTACTACAAGCACAACATGAAAACAATCGTTCCCGTAGCTCTGTTCGTCGCTGCGAATCTTGCTTTCGGGATCGAGCGATATTTCTCCGAAACTAAAATACATTATTCCGCTCACGTCGAGAATTCATCGCAACTGGTTGGAAGGTGTCGAATCGAGAACGAACTTTACTTACTCCATTCCTCGTGGGAAGTAGGAGCGAAAGTGTTCGGAAAACTCCTCAACTTTGTCTCCATGATGGTTCTTGTGCTAGTGCTTCGGAATCTCATCACACTCATGAGAAGGTTCGGACTGAGTCGATTTCTGCCTCTCGACCATAACATCTACTTCCATAAAATCATCGGTTACATAATCACGGTGTATTCGATCGCGCACACGGTCTGTCATGCTGTCAACGTCATCAATCTATCCGCTGCATGGAGCGACGTGTGGTGTATTCTGTTCACGAACAATTTCCCGGGGACAGGTCTCGTTTTAGGCGCCCCAATCATCACCGGTTGGATTCTCCTGATCGTGCTCGCTATCATGGTGGCGTTTTCGGTGCCAGCCATACGACGAAGCGGACATTTTCAACTGTTCTTCAACACCCACAGGCTCTATGCAGTTTACTTCATCGCACTCATTCTACATGGTCCCAAATTCTGGCAGTGGCTGTTGATACCCGGGGCACTTTACGTCGGAGAGTTCATAGTCAGGATCACGGGCCTGCTGCGGAAATTCGGCAGAACACACGTGACGCAAGCCGAGCTCTTCAGCGGGAACACCGTGGCATTGACGATTGGAAAACCGAGAGGATTCGATTTCCGATGCGGAGACTACCTCTACTTGAACATTCCACAAATTTCAAAGTACGAATGGCACGCCTTCACGATCAGCAGCGCCCCGGAACTCGAACACCTCACGCTGCATATTCGAGTTGTTGGTGAGTGGACTCGGCATCTACAAGAAATGATCGACGCTGCCTACAAGAAGAAACTCGCTGAGCGCAGAGCTCGCGAAACTGTGATTCCCACTCCGCGGCCCAGAAGCCCGTTGCAAAGGAGACACACGGTCGTCTTCTCGAACAAGCACGATCTCGATGGCGCGAACACTGGACCCCAAGTCTCCATAGATATCCAAACCGATAACGTGACGTTGAGGACTCGCAGAGGACGCTCTGGAGGACGTCTCTCGAGATTGGTGTCCCGGGAAGCTCCTTTGTTCGAGAAGTACAAACCCATTATTGAAACCCGGGTCTCGTTGGTTTCAGAGCTGACCGACATGGTGGTGGACGATCGAGTCAACGTGCTCATTGACGGACCTTACGGAGCGCCTTCGAGCGATTTCCTGGATTCCCCTCATCCTGTTCTGGTAGCTGCCGGCATCGGGGTCACACCATTCGTCTCGATAGCTCAGAGCATCATCTATCGATATATCGCAATGAAGACCCAGTGTCCAAACTGTGCGAATGAGATCATCGCTTCACGCCCGAGATCGTTGGAAACCCTGAATCGGGTTGACTTCATCTGGATCGTGCGAGACTTTGCTTGGGTGTCCTGGTTCAAAACCGTTTTCAAAGATCTCATGCAGAATCAAGGACAGTACGGGAACGTTCTGAAAGATCTGATCCGAATCAAACTCTTTGTGACATCCGCAGACGAAAGAGTTACGGCAAACAACTTGCTGCTCAGAATTGCCCTCGAGAGAGAGAACGCAATCAAAAATGTAAATCTGCATAGACTTCGAAGCAACGTCGAGCTTGGTAGACCGAACTGGGATCGAATTCTGGGCCAGGTTAAGGAAGAGGACGCAGACGCAACAGTGTTTTTCTGTGGTCCTGCAGTTCTGGCTAAGGACCTGCGAGCGAAATGCTTGAAGTACGAGCTCGACTTCAGGAAAGAAGTTTTCTAGATAGCATCCCTCCCTATCATATTTCTGTAAATGCATATTGCATTGTGAGCGTTGTAAATAACCTTGCTGAATAGTTCCTCAATACAAGAGTTCGTCCGATGGATCCGTGTGGCCTTTTTCTCGACGGGGGGAATCCAAATGAATTTCGGAAAATCACTCAAAGGCATTCTTGAAGAAGAATCGTGGCGCTGCGTCGAAACTCAGAAGATTTCGAGCGAAAGGTCTCCACGGGTATGGCCACAACCTTTCGCGAGATTTAGTGGTACCACTGTCACGAGCTCTGTGGTCACAGATAGCTATTGAGGGCATTGGGTCGTTGATTCGATCCTTTCGATCTCTCGCCGACTTTATTGAGCTTTTTGAGATTATCGTCTAAAACTCGATAAGTTTACCCTGTTGCACTAACTGATCGAATTACACAGAAGAACAGGTCCAGTGTTCCTTCTCTAGCACTTTTATGCTGTCGAGATTCGCTTGCATATGCAAGGTGAGTGCGGGAGGATTACATTCACTCGAGGAATTCGCATTCCGTCCTCATGCCATGTCTGGAATTCCGTGCGAAAAATCGAACAGTACCTCTACTGATCCGTATTTCGACATCCTGTTATCTGGTTGTCCGTTTGTCGTGGGGTATCGATCGAGCATCTGAAGGCTTCCGAAATTACTTGGGTGGTCAATGATTTCGAGGCAGGAATTCGCCGCCTCTGTTTCACTGTGTGGAGAGTACAGTTACGCAACGACTCGTGGAAACTACACTGTTTGAATTGCTTGAATCGTCATTGGAGGGTGGGATGACCTTTGATCTCAGTCAGAATCTCGTCTTGGGTGGAAATGAAAATTCCGGAGATCTCAAACGCGTCATCGTGTTCGTAGCCAGTTTTTCCCGGAGTTCTTATCGCCAACGGGCGCCAACATCGTAGGGCGGAATGGTCAACTTCTCTTATGACTGAACATGACGCAATCGTCCGCTCTGACTTCGTAATGAGAACATGTCGATAACTGTTGACGGAATATTCGATAGTTGAGATCGGTTCCACAAACTCTTCTTGTCAAGGTCAGCGAGTGCAAATACTTTCCGTGAGATTCGGAGGCCGCTCTATTCATGAGAAAGGCGGCTTTCTTTTTCCTCGCCGCCGTGGAAGTCCTTGGGAAAACCCGATCGAAGACCGTATTCTATGACGCGTGATCAAAACAGAAAACGACACCGCGCGAACGCAGGCATTCGGGCTTGCCGGGTTTCTTTTTCGTTGGAAGAGAAACTCTCCCGGATTACCCAAACCAGAAAATGAACGAGGGTGAACTCTTGTGGAAAGAGCTGAAAGAAAAATGTTTCCTTTGGTCACAAATATCTCGCACACACCGACTGAATTCCATCTCGGAGGATGGCCAAGTTCTGGAGTCGACATTTCAGTCGAGAAGTTCAGTTGAAGTTAGCGTTTAACAAAATAACTCATGGCGGACGTGATCAATGCAATCTCAAAATTTTCGGGAAGCTGCTCGTTTTCGAGTTGGCACCTCACCTCGCCGAGCGTTTGTTCCGCTTGTTCTCTGGAGATTCGGATTACTTGACTGTCGACGGGTTCGTCGACGCCGTCAACAAATACTCCAGTCTATCATCCGAAGAAAGTGTTGAGTTCCTCTTCAAATTGTACGACACAAATAATGCTGGTCAACTCTCCGAAAAGGAAATCGTGCAAATTCTGAAGATGTCCTGTGATGTGCACTCAATGGACTCCGACAGCAAGAAGCTTTATAAGTGGGCGAAACTCATAACGGGCGGGAAGTCCGCTCTTAATGTTGAGGAGCTGAAACAACTCGTCGCTTCTGATCATCACCTCGAGCTCAAAATCAATGTTTTCGATTGGTTCGTTAAACCAGAACGAGTTCAAGAGGACCACAGAGCCTACCGTCTTCTGCGAGCAAATTACTACAAACACAACCTCAGAACCGTCAGCCTGGTCATCATCTTTTTCGCCATCACAATCGGTCTCGGAATCGAACGATATTTCTCCGAGAGCAAAAAGCATATCTCGGGTGGCGAATCCCGGACCCAATTCATCGGAGTTTGTCGTGTTCTCAACCATTTCACCGGACTGCATTCGATGTGGGAACTATGGGCGAGGATTTTCGGCAAAATGCTAAACTTCTTTTCAATGATGGTGCTGATTCTGGTGCTGCGTAATCTCATCACGTTGCTGCGAAGACTTGGTTTCAATCGCTTCCTGCCCCTCGATCACAACATCTACTTTCACAAAATGATCGGTTACTTTATCACAGTGTACTCGATCGCGCACACGCTATGCCATGCTGTCAATGTCTTGAATTTGGCAGTGGACTGGGACGACGTCTGGTGCATATTGTTCACGACTAATTTCAGCGGCAGCGGACTCGTGAGAGGTTTCCCGATGCTTTTCGGATGGCTTCTTTTGGTCGTCCTCGCCATCATGGTTGTGTTTTCGTTGCCCGCGGTTCGGCGAAGTGGCCACTTCCAGTTGTTCTTCAACACCCATCGGCTGTACGTCGTTTACTTCATGTTCCTCGTCCTGCACGCCCCCAAGTTCTGGCAGTGGCTCTTGATTCCTGGATTGTTGTATCTAGGAGAAGTCACCGTCACGCTTACGGGTTTCCTCAGGAAATTCGGTCGGACGCACGTGACTCAGGCTGAACTTTTCAAAGGCAGCACTGTGGCCTTGACGATCGCCAAGCCCACAGGGTTCCGCTTTCGATGCGGCGACTATCTTTTCTTGAATGTGCCGAAAATCTCGAAATATGAATGGCATGCTTTCACCATAAGTAGCGCTCCTGAACTAAACTATCTTACACTACACATTCGTGTAGTTGGTGAATGGACGCGACATCTGCAGGGAATGATCAATGACGCTTACAAGGAAAAGGTGAATTCAATGAGAAAACCCAAACTTCAGATTGCGGCTCCGAAACCAAGAACTCCGATCACGAGGAGACACACCATCGTCTTCTCCAACAAGCGAAATCTGGAGAACTCACACGCTGGACCAGAAGTACCCATTACCATTGAATCGGACGGCGTGACTTTGAGACACGGCGGAAAAAGACTCTCCAGGCGTCTCTCAAAGATGATCTCACGGGGAAACCCTCTATTCGAGAAGTATAAACCAAGTGACGAGTCGAGGGTTTCCGTGATTTCACAGGAAGTCGACATGGTCGTTGAGGACAGGGTGAAAGTTCGCATTGACGGACCGTACGGAGCACCGTCGAGTGAGTTTTTAGAGTCCCCGCATCCCGTGCTGGTGGCTGCTGGCATCGGTGTCACGCCATTCGTTTCAATCGCACAGAGTGTGATTTACCGTTATCTCGCCAAGAAAACCGAATGTCCAAATTGTAAACATGAAATCATCGCCTCGCGACCGAGTTCATTAGAGACCCTGAATCGCATCGACTTCATTTGGATCGTTCGAGACTTCACCTGGGTCACATGGTTCAAGACGGCTCTCAGAGATCTAATGCAGAATCAAGGACAGTTCGGGAACGTTCTCAAAGATTTGATCAGAATCAAGATATTCGTAACGTCTGCGGACGAGAAAGTCACCGCGAATAATCTGCTGCTCAGAATCGCTCTCGAAAAAGAAAATGCAATCAAAAATGCTAATTTGCACAAAATTCGGAGCAACGTCGAGCTGGGTAGACCGAACTGGGATCGAATTCTCGACCAGGTGAAACAAGAGGACGCTGACGCTACGGTGTTTTTCTGCGGTCCCACAATGCTCGCCAAAGACCTGAGAGTGAAATGTTTGAAATACGAGCTTGACTTCCGAAAAGAAGTCTTCTGACCGATAGATCAACCAATAAACTTATTATTTATACGAAAAGATGATATCTCTTGTGGCTTTGTGTCGACTCGATCTGAAATCGACTCTACGAAGTTATTCCCATTTTCAACAAACTCTTCAGCTCCATTTCAACACGAGACATTTGAATTCAAGTTTCCGAGTCGGAACCAACGCTTCCTCCAAATGTTACCTATCGAGAAGCATTCTCTCGAAGCTGCTGAGTCTCGATTCACCTCGATTATAATCAGACGGAATTCTGGTTTCGAGTGCCCTTGGAAGTCTTAGGGGATGTGATAATGGCGTCTTCATTAGCAAACTTCTTCATTGACTCAAACCAGATGGCAACTGTGGAACGAGGAAAAAAAGATCATGACTAGCACGGAACCTGGAACGGCCGAGGAACTTTGATTTTGACAACAACATCGGAACAGGGGTCCGATTTGAAGCTTCTGGGGACCTCGAAGTTCTCGTTGTAGGCCCTCGAACGGCCTTCAAAAGCGCAATCGATAAATGATTGTTGTAATAGGCATGTCATTCTTAGTTTGACTGACTCAGTGGCGACTCGTTGATCTATCTCGAAGTTCGACCGCCCTGTTCTTAAACGGCAGGCTCAGTCGCCGACGAGACTTTGAGTCGAATTTCTGCCGCAGCGCATTAGTCCTGCTCCTCAGCTTATTTGGATGTGTCAGTCTGCCAGTGGACGTCCATCCACTTGAGTGAGCCCCGAACGGGAGCTTGATTCTTGCACTAACCAGTTCGCGTCGGTTCCACGCATTTGATCCTGTTCTTTCTAATCGGGGATTCAATTGTGTTCCAAAGAACTATCTCGTGATGTAATCTCCAACAACTTTCTCAGCTTCGGTGTCATTTCCAACTAATCCCCTGTTCTCTACAAAAGAAGAAACACTCGATTGGAATTCAGCCAAAATATCCTCGAGAGAAAAGGTAGTGTATCTGTTGTGATTGACTTGGTGAGCCTGTTATGATCATGGGCAATGAATCTTTCGATTCAATAATTTGAAGATGTGCATGAGATTCGTATATACGTTTCGAACGACGAATACAATTTGTAAGTTGTGAAAATCAATCGGGATGAGCCTGGAAATTTGATTAATAATTGTGTTTCGTTCACACTCTGCGATTCAATCAACACCGCGAACACCCCAGTTTTGTGATCTGGGCTTATATTGACTTTCGATGGTGTAATTTCAAGGCCGGCTTTGCCAACAGAGGATGCAGACACTTGGTTTGAATAGTGGGTGGTGCTCGCGAGCTTTCCACACCGACGCGGAATCTAATGCGTACATTAGGCAACCTCATGGGTGCGCTGCGCATCTGTTTTCGCTTGATATGTCTGTCGGTCTCTCTTCACGTCTTCGTAATTAGGATGGAATTTCCTTTGTCTCAATGACTCAAGAATCACTGGTTCCGTGCGATTGATTGATCATGTACCAACTCGTGAACAGTGACTCAGGCCGCTGCTGCTCAACATCGAATGATATTTCATGGTTCCACTGGCCGTGGGGGTTGCCAGAGATCCATAAGACGAGCGGTTGGCGAGGGCGCTGCTGAGGGAGGGGTAGAGTTTATGCGGGCCACGAGTTATCCTACCTTGGACAGCGCTTGCAGTGGGATGTTAAATTGGTGCCAATTCGAAGATTTGAGAGTGGAAATCGGACCAGTCTGTCTATAGTCATGGTAGGTTTCAACACGTCTCTTTTTTGAATCTTTCCTCTCTACAACTTCGTTCTGCGCCACGTTGGAAATTATTCCTCATAACGCACCGTAATTTCTCGGTGATAATTAATTCAAGGCACTAAACGCCTGCGAAGCGATTTGCTTCGGAGAACGACATCATTGGAAGCAACATTTTGGGGCTATTTTATCAAAGCCTTTAAATGAGAACTATTGTAGGAGATCCTGCCTCGAGGCGAAAGGTCGAAATCGATGAGAATATTGGAGGAAACAATCGTTGCTCATGACTTGCGTGGTTACGTTCAACTTGTCTCGATCCTTGCATAAACTGTTGCAGCAATGTTGGAATGACTCATCAACTCGAATATGTGAAGGATGGCCCCGCTAGTCGGGTTCCGACCTCAGGTATAAACACAAAGTCCTTCAACTCTCATTGATCCCGACGCCTTGTAAAGATGCTTATCTTCAGGGGGACCTCGCGATGAGGGATATTTTCCATGAATAAGGGCTGTGAGGAGTGGACACAGACTACATGCATATCCGTCATAGTTCCCTGTGGAATATGTTCAAATGTTATGCATGTTCCCCACGGCCTTTTCCCCTCTCAAGAACTTTCCCCACCCCTCCCGTGAAATGAGGTCTTCCGTGAAAACAGGGTCGATTCGTTCCTAGATTCGACGTTCCTTAGACGGAAAAACGACATCGATCCTTTGCCTCACGTACGGAGTCTGTGCCCGTGACCCTCGGACCCGGAATCCTCTAAAAGCCTTTGTTTTGATCGTTCAGTGTTCTCAGGACACTAAGCGACGAAATCAAATCCAGTCTCGTCGCGATCACTGATTACTCCCGAACCGCTGTCGGAGATTGTGTATTTCATAATCACCAGGTTGACTTTGTTGTTCGGGACATTCGAAACACAAATAACCGAGCTTGGGATTGCAAAGTTTTAATTCCTCCAAATCGTTTCAAGAGACTTTGTGTCAAAAACATATTGTTTTTTGTCAAAGATTAGAACCATCTGCTCAAAGCCCTTACAAAGCTTGACCGGTCCGATACCGATAGGAGCCACCCCTGGTTCTTTCAATTAGACAACATGTGGCGGGTTCCTAATTGGGAAAGGGAATGGGGAGGGAGCAAGCCATTACTCCCTCAGAGGTCCTCCAATCCCACCTAAGTAATCAGCCGTCGAACCTCAAATGTCCTTGAGCTCTGCTAGCCTATTTTCCGTTTTCAATTCACTCACTCGAAACACTAACACGGGATCTATTTCGGGATGTCCGTTTCGATGAGCTTAACAATTCTAGATGATCTGACCATCGCTGGAGTCTGAGAGATCGGGCAGCACAATGGGTTCGCATTCGTCTTTGTTGAAGCAGTCCGTTTACCTCCATCAAATATCTACGAGGATCGATTCGGGCAAACGATACTCAACGTTAAATCCTCGACCGCATAGCCGCTTGCCGTCTCAGTGGGTGAAGCCACCGTTCTTAAGTCACGTCAGTCGTTTTTGGCTCGCATGCTCTTCAAACGGCGACCTCCTGACTAGCCTTGACCTCCAGCGCTCATCGATCGATTCGCCGGGGCTTGATGGTTCTGCGGCGTAACCGACGTTGTTCTCCATGAGCGCGGAGCCGACTCAACGTGAGCTCGACACGAAGATTTCCGCACCCAACGGTCTCGATCGCCATTGATTGTCCCGAAGTGTCACTGTATGGCACACAGTGTGGAGCTTCTTTATGCGAACATTTTGGTAATGAGATCAATGTCTCCGGCAAAGGACGTGAGCTGAGTCCGCTTCAGGTGCTCTGATTGAGGCTAGAATTAATGATTTGGATATCGATCCAAAGAGATAAACGCGCGAGTAAACTGCCCGCCAGTCGACTCATTGCTTCCATAGTAACGTTTCATAGCTCTGAGTAAGACGTCTGCATATCCTGACCTCGTTCATCATCTGTCTGCTCTTAGATGTCAAGTCACAGCTCCGAGCCTGGAGGACATTCCCGACCCGGATGATACAACACAGTCCAATTCAGGTTGCTTGCCCGCCCGTATCGGCTGACGGGATCGATGAGGATGACATGAGAATATCGAGCCATGATGGAAGCCAGCATGGAATTTTTTTCCAAGGATTTCCGGCTCAAGAAAGAGAGCGTATCAAAAGAACTTATTGTTCTTCGAGCGCATTATGAATATGATCCCGTGATAGAAGACATACATACTTATCGAACTGAAACACGGTCTACTCTTCCGGTCGACGTGCGATACCGTCTGAAACATGTGAAGGGACAAACGATTCCGGGAGCTCTGCACCTTGAGAACGCCAATGTCCCTTTTAGGATGAAGATGAGTCGAAAGTAAGTGATGAGTCATCAACCACCATCCTCCAGGGCATGAGAATGAAAGTTTACGTTTGCGAGGAGAATCTTTGAGTGATATACCCATTCGAGAAACTAGCGAGAAAAGGGTCATGCTTTGATCATCAAACGAGGCTTTTCATCCTTCGTATCGTCAACAATCCGTAAATGCATCAAACTGAGTCGAATGAATCAACCTTGGTGGTGAGCCTTGTAGCCCACTCGGCGCTACAAGCTTCGATGAGCGGTCATTTTCGTGAGTGAAGTGTGAAGTTTCTTCGATAGCGGGAAAGTTCGTTTAATCATCAATGAATTCAGCTTGAGAATGAATTTTTTCCTCTTCACAGATAAAGACGTGAGGAGAATGCCCACCGACATGGTCTCCTCTCCCAGGAGATCGCTTGCTGCTTCTTCACCTTTACAGTACACTCATACAAATTCATTGCCTTCACCGAGGATGTCACCTTTAAAATCACCTGTAAACAAGTACGACGATGACTTCGGTGAGTCTTGTTTCCTCGAGAGTTTCTGTTTGTTGAAGATCGCTTGGTGGCTTGCTATGCATCCAGAGTCTCGCTTGTACGTTTGTCGTGAGCCAAGTCGATGAAAGGAGAACTTTGACCGGAGCGGAGCCGAAAGGTCGCAACGACTGCTTTTAGAAAGTCAATGATCACCATCCTTAGGCAAAACAGCAAAGGTTTCAGCATTCCTTAATGAGCGGGCTCCTCCCGCCGAAGAATGCGATTCCATGCTTTCTGCATCAGGAAGTCGTCGTTCATTACTTTCTGGATATCGACTTGAGACGAATCATTGACGCTATGCCCTCATGAATCCGAATCGAGCGTTTTGATCAAACCCCGGACGGATCGATTCTGCATTCATTTAAATATGCGAGAAGCCATCTTTCGGGCCCCGCTCTCCACCTCTTGCCGAGAGCAGCTCGAACTGTCGAATGATTTCGAAAAGACGTAACTCGTAAAGCTTCGTTTTGAACAGCATGTGCACGAGATCACGAATACGGGGATGGATGTCGTCTCAGCGAGACATGGTCGTCCGTTGTCGATCGTCAGCTGAAGTGTCGTGTCAACACTTTCATAAACAACACGAAGGGAACGGCTACATCGTCGCATCGAGCGATTCGTAATTGGAAATCGATGATCTGACGGGCTCACTTGGAAGCCGAGCTAAGACAGTGGGAGTTGGCTCTTGGACTTTCGTATCTCCGGAGCTCGCTACGACATCTGACTTCTGGGTTAGGTTTTTAGTTCAATTGGATCGTCTTCCGGGTCCCTAAGCCGACTTCCTCATCGTGAGCCGGAAACCGTGGTCATTCGGCCAAAGAGTCTTTAGCTCAGCAGTCGAAGACTCACAAAGCCGCCTTCGCTTTGGGGAATGGTGGATGGACTAACGAGTGGCGCGCTCCATTCACTCACTGCTGTATCTCAGCTTGACAAAACGGTGTCATGCCCATTGTGAACTAAGTGAGCTCCGCGGCCCTCTCGGAATAAAAGAACTGTGAAATGCCACCATGGTACGGAGTGTTTCCAGGAGAGGTTTTGTGGAATTTCCCGACAGACCCGGGTACCCGGTGCAGAATGTGATCGACTCGCGGAAGTTGATCTCATCGTATCGAAATCGTTTCGGTTTCTCGCAGTTTTATGAGTCGACGGAGGTTGAGAACAGGATCGACCTTGACAGTATCAAAGAAACAGACGAAAGTGCAGACTCAACACAAGAGGATGTGGAAAACCCAGAAATCGACGAGGCCCGTCGGCCATCAAGTAGGTTGATATTATAATCCCAAAAACTCACCAGTTTGAAACAGTTTTCAAAATTTCTCTGAATCAATAGCCTAGCCATGAACTAGGAGATATCCAGCAGTCTCGACACGAGAGGTGGGCAGGCCCTGCTGTTAGAGAGCGAGAAATATTAGAACTGTTTCCGAGTTAAGTCAAGTTAGACCCGGGCTTCCTACAGCGAAGCGCTCAAAGCTAACTCCCGAGTTGGTCGACGAGTTCCAAACTTCCCGAAAGTGAGCCGGATTTCAAGAATGTTCCTGATCAAAAGCATCTAGTAATCGCGATTACAACATGAAGTGGTTGGGCGGTCTGGATTCCTTGTGGTAGAACCGGGGACAGGATCATCAGGATTCTCTCTTCCTGTACCAATTGCCAGTTGCGTTGTTGCGTTCATTCTCCCCGGGAATGAGTTTCGCTCGCGACCTTAAGGATTTGCGGAAACTCCTCCATTGATTGGCATCTGATCCTCCTCGGTGATGAATAGGCATGTGCCAGGGAGATTCTGGAAAGTTCGCCTCCCCCAAAATTTTTGTCCGTAGTTCAAAATTGTCGAGGAACAAGGAATTTCAGACCTTCGAGGCCAAATATTTTGACGAAATTCGCAATCCACGGTTTTCCGCGGAGAGCTGTCTACATTTTACGTGATGCTCTTTTGATCGATTTGCCGAGATTACACTAGGGCGTAATCCTCCCGTGAAACGGATGCACGTCGATGACAAAACAATATCACTAGCGATTTGCTCGAAATATTGGAACTTTCGCTGGGAATTCCCTGCTAATGAGAAGCGGGCGCTCACTTCAAGTTACCCTGTGGTTTGTCGGGATCGGGCTTGGCTTGAAGGATATAACTCCAAAGCGAATTCGAATCAATGAACTTTGTTGGACCCGAATATCCCTCAAGTATCTCAACGTCCTTTTTTCTTGCTCGGGGAAATCCTGTCGCCGATGACTGCACACTGATTTATCGGCACGTCGGAAGAAATCAATAGTTTGGCCAGTTCAGGAAGAAGCTTTTACTTCGGAGGCAAGTGCGTAGACGGGACGCTACTGGTCGCGGACCTTGCCTATGAATATTCTTATTGTTAGTTTTGCCCACGGGAAGGATGAAACCGATAGAGTCTGAAGTGCATCAAGTCGGAATGAAGACGGGAACCCTAACCTTTAAGCTCTGTCCTCAAAAATCAAGTTTTTTCATCGAATCCGCGATACTTCTGATTCTTGGCAGATTTGAACGAAACTCAACGTTTTCCTGTGTGTGATTCAGCTAACCCCGACATTTTCGACCCGTATACGTTGCTCCTGAGAAGATCTAAATGTTAGATGTGCACATGAGCTCAGCTGCGCCACTCCGGGAGCAGCCATCGATCGGTATCGCAGAAGATATTCCTGTCGCGATGGAGATTCCTGGGGCGGAAAGAACCTTCTGGCGCGGGAGCTCCAAGATTGAGAAGAAACGGAGCCAACTCTGAAATAATGAGCCGTGACCGACATGTGATCAAATGTTTGGATATTCGAACAAGTCGATGTCAGTACGGAAATTCATCTTGATCGTCAAAGGTCCTGTACACGCGACACCGCGGTGCTACTTGAGTTCGTGCGCGGTTCCTATGGTAACGACGATGTCGATAAACATGGCGGCGACCATCAGAACAACACATGGTGTTGCTGCTTCTTCGCACGCACCGGCTCGAAAGGGGAGGATTGCGTGCTGTCCATCGATACTCCGAGTTTTGTTTCTACGATAATCGGAATAGTCCATCTCCTTGCGTCAGCGTACAGCAAGTGCAACGATGTTGAGGCGAGTCGCTCTTCCGTTCGTGAGGAGAGCCGGACGTCGAGCATCGTCGACAACTATACCTGAGGACCATTTGGACAAATTCGATGTCGACAATCCGAACTACACCAAGTTCGAGGTTGTAAATGATCCGGACGTGTGGAGTTATGTTGAACGCTTGATACCGGACAAAAATGTTCCGCCAGTGCCCGACAAAGGAGGACCGTCCGGTTGGGAACCCGTTCGTTTGACGAAAGCAGAGGTAAGCAGAGAAGAGAGCTAGTCTCATCCTGGAAGTTTCGTTTTCTTGATATATCACCAACGGAGCTATATGTTCGAAGCTATGAACAGCTCGACTATTTATATTCTGGAACTATCCGTCGATATCGAGAGCTCGCATATACTGATTCATTCCGATACGTTTTTCTAAAATCGAGATTTTCAGGCAAGGAAACTGCCGTACTTCGTTGAACGCACTCGGAACCATATGCTTCCAGTGTACCTTGACGCTGAGATCAGGGGACCGCGATACATCACATATATCCGAAAAGTTCAAGGAGATCCGTGGATTCTGAGGAATGAGCTCAAGGAATACATCGAAACGATCAAAACTTCAGAACGCAAAGAAGTAATAACAAAAGTCAATGAACTCACGCAAACTGTCGGCGTCAAAGGAAAATATGTTCAAGAAGTCAAGGAGTTCTTATTGAAGAAAGGATTTTAAGTCCTCTTGGGGCCGCGAATTCTTGTTATTACTCAATAGTGAATAAAAAACTACTCATACATTGCCGATGATTCATCAAATACGACATGAACAATGGCCGGGGCTTCATCTCAAAACGAAACCTCGTTATCGAAGCCGGAATGATCGCTTCAACTCGCTTTCGGCTCCCTTCCAATCATGTTGTTCGCGCGGATGCTCGGGTGGGAGTTCGCGATGATTACTTCCTGTCCTTCCGGATCGACTCTGGTCAAACATCCGATGTCATCTTATTGATGCTCCGAAGCATTTATTCTGAGGGACTTCGTCTACCAGGAATCAGACACTGCTGGATATTGTCTAAAGCAGTAGTTCTCGAACTTCGTCAGCCAAGAGACCCCTACTCGTGGACCTTGAAGCAACTCATGGACCCCCATTTGAAAACAACTGTAGCAGAACTTGGAGACAGTGCGTGAACATTTGTCTGGAACCCCAGGAACCCGCCCTGGTTTCGCTTATGTTACTCTTGGAGAGCGTCAGGCCGGTTCTAGTGAGAGGAATCATTGCTAATCGGTATCCATCATTCACAACTCCATTCCCCAATTCTTTCATCGTAAATGAAACCATTCGGATCGAATGAACACGTGTATGTCAAGGTAGCCCCTTTTCTCAATAACGAATATGTCGGCTAAGAATACACGGGCGAGAAAACTCGCAACAGGATCTTGGTTGAAACCCCTGCAACTCTTTTGAACAAAATGCGCTGCTCGTGCTCTGCAAGTTTCTCGAAAGGTTGCCGATCGATTCCGATGCAGCAGGCCGGCCCACCGTTTCGATCCAAAGCGAAAGACTACCCGAGTCCGGCCTCTATGTTTTCCTCGGACGACTCACTCTGACTCCTGATTGCGATTTTATTATATCTCTGTCGTAATGTCTCCTAAGAGCTTTCTGTCCTGAACGGAGTCCGGTGATACTGGAAGCCTTGCCCCTTACCTGTATGCTTGAAAGGGTCGTTCTATAGCTACTGTCATAGGCAACAAAACTTTGATTGCTATTGAACACAAATCAACATTCTTGGTCTTTTTTCCGATCCTCACTCGTCACAATGATGGAAAAGTAGCAAGGCAAAGCTGTGGCACAATCTGTTAAATCACATGTATACTTATATTGAGCGCGAATTTCATTCTGTACGCGTCGAATCTCTCGGTGGGTCATTTTGTCGCTTCTTTTCTCTTCCAAGTTTTAAAACGTGGACCCCACCAAATGAGTCTCTGCCAACATCCCCCCACCCCACCCCCCCCGACTGTCATCTTTCTATTGACTTATGCACAATCTACAGAACGTTTGACGCGAAGTCCGTTCAGATCATTTGTCGAACCGTTTCGGGGTGCAATGCATCCACGATGCATAATTCATACGGGCGAATGGGGTTTCGATTGATGATCTACTTCGAGCCATTCGTAGCGAGAGGTCCAACGGGACAACCTCCGTCACCCAACTCTGTTGCGAGCCGGGTATCATCTCATTGATGAAATTACCCACTCGCGTCGTGTAGGAACGAGGATATCAGCTCATATTTGTGTGCGAGCCGTTCAGCCAGGAGCCGCAAGGTCAAGGTCCGAAGCGGCGGTGTATGAGCCGCTTTCAGGAGTCCAAGAATGGATCGATGAAGAATGCTAGTTCACGCAAAGGAGCCGTCACAAGTCGATCGTATTCTCGCCGTGTGCAGCGAGACGCACACCGGAGACGGTAGCGGACTGGAGGCGGTCTGCATCGTGCAATGTGCATCAAAATGTGACTTTTTCAATTCCTGCGGTCTTCTCGACTTTGCCACCGAGTGAGTCTGACACCGAGACACATTAGGCGGAACTGCGCGATTCTCAACTCATTAATAGATCAACGCGTTTGCAATGGCTCTGGATGGAAATGCACAGCGCGTACTTCTGTTGAGCGAGCCGAAGTTCTGCCGACGAGGGGGAGAGGAAAGGTGGAAAGACGGTCGCGATCGATGCTGTTCCCTTTTTATTCCGACGGTGATCTTCCAAAAAGTGAAGGCCAGGAGCGTTAAGTGCGATTTCTCCTAAAAGTGTGCTTCTCGAAGACTCCGGTGAAATGTGAGGGACAGCTATGACTTGACAGGTCTTCCCTGGGTTTTTCCTGGAATTCAGCCCTTCGACGTGCGGTGTTAAGGACAATTGATGTGGACAGCAAGTTAGTAGTGAGCTATTGATTTGGAATTGAGCACCTTCGCAGATCGAAATACCATCCCAACATTTGATGAGTCTTCCATGTCGTGCTGTGCCCTGGAGACGGTGTGGGCGGAACGAAGTGATGGTCTCGCGCAATGAAAGCCCCGGCAGCAATGATGGTCGGACGGATGGCAATGAGCGAACCGCCGGCATCTGTGTCTCACCATGTTGATCCATGTTTTTCGCTCTCAACCATTTGTCTCGGAATCCATTGGAATAACTCGATCGGTTCGCTTAGTTGTCTGGAGCTGTCGAGGTTCTGGTTGCCTCAGAGCCCTGAAAAAGATGCCGAAGCAGAATAGGCAGCCTTCAGTTTCCTCTCGGACGACGAAATCCTCTCGCATGAAGAGTTTACAGATCCGTGGGCGATAAGGCTGTCATTGTGAATTGAGCTTCACCGGGTTCGTTGATGTCTTGGTTGGCGTAGGAAAAGAACTCAGCCCTTGTGTTCTTCTTTCAGATCCGGAATACGCAGAAAAGCTCCGCAACAACCCAACCGTCCAGCTGGCAGTCAAGTCTTTCCGGACTATGCGCCGTAGTGCGCTCACCCCGGTGGCTCGACGATTGAGAGATGTAATGGTACAAAGATATCCTGTTTATCCTCCAGCAGTCAACCTCGACGCCCTCAACAACGCGGATTGGACGGAGGTGAGACTGGACGAACTTCATTAAATCGTGTGAGAACCCAAGCGTCGGAATCTGAGACGTTCCGTTCTCACGAGATCCTACGACATCGTCGAGAGACGCTCTACCAAGAGACACCTGCGCTGCACTTTGCTATTACTGACAGCTCCCGGCGTGCGTAGAGTGAGCGCCGCCGAATGATCTTACCATAAGCTGAGGTTTATTCGGTTCAAGTTCGTGGACCTCAGTTCATGAGGCATTGAAGTCTTCTCGAGGCAAATTAGCAGCAGTTCGTGTATAAATAGAATTCATCTCGCAAGGAATACCTCCGGTCGATGGAAAAATGCCCAAATCAGCTCCACTATTCAGATTTTCCCTCAATTCTCCGGTTCCTCTAGACATTCGATTGCGAGTTCCGGTAGAATCCGAACATTTCACACCACGAATCAGAGTTCCCCGAATCACCAATCCACGGGCTCCTCTGAGAGAGCATGCGCTAATCCCAGTGTTAATTGCGTTTCTTTGGTGCAAGGCCCGTCAGAGCCTGTTCCTTTTTCTGTCACAGCAGACGGCGAAGAAAGTCGCTGAAAACGTGTATTTGAGCCCATTCGAGTATCGACTCCAGCCGGGTTTCTCCATCGAAGCCTTCAAGTCAAGGACCTCTAACGAGTGATCAACTGGAGAATGAATTCTTATTCAGGATATCCCGTGCTGAACCGGAGTTCCGGAAGAGTCTAGAAGCGTTCCGTGTTCTCCGGACTCCTTAGATATTCTCGAGATAGGGAATGGGTCTGTTCCTTTACTCCTGATAGGATATCGAAAGACCACTGATGTGACGTGTATTATTCAGTCTTTCTCCGAGGGAAGGCACCAGTAGTTGGCGGATCGTGTTCGAGCTGCAATCGGTAGTTTTCATGAACCCGGATCGCCTGCTCCAAACATGTCAGCGCTCCAGAATTGTCGGAAGTTTCTGTGATGAATTTGTCGGAACGGCTTCCGATCCTTTATTCTTTCAAGGATGGCGGATGCTCAGATATTCCCACTCAGAGTGTATGAGTCTTCGCAGTCAGCGTGATTTTCCAGCAACTCGGCACTCGCTCTCGTAGTTCGGAGTAACTTTTCAGAGTGATATTTCAAGGGGAACAATTCACTTGTTCTCAGTCATGTAGGAGCTCGGAAGTTAGATCACCTCGCCTTGTCGGAGAGTAAAACATCTTGTTTAATTGAAATCATTCGTGAGACATGTCGAGTTTGACATCAGGTAGTCAACTTCCGTCGTAATAGAATATTGAACGAGGTCCATGACCATGCGCAGTACTCTCTTATTTTTAGAGAGGCACATCAGTGAACCCATCTGATCATCTCGAGTCCCTTGAAAAGAATAACTTGTCTTCTCCGCTCCGTAAGTTCCTCACATATAACATTGGGAAAGAAAGCAAGCGCTTACGTCCACTGATTCTATACTTCCGATGACACCCGCGTGGAAAAGGATCTTCCCTTCTCTCACTGCAGGACAGCCTAGATCCGTTTTGATCATTTTTAGGGTTTAGCGTGCAGAAAGTTGATAAATCGGAGCACGTGCCCCCAATTTGTTGATTTATGATTCTCGGAGGCTATAACGCATTTGTCGGAAGAGCAGAGAACCGAACAAAGCAGTATTTCAACCATAAAACACCCATCGTGCATAGGAGACACTCGAATATTCGCAAGGAACTTTTTTGGCTCACACAATAACAAACATTGTCGGTTTCAGGTCGCCATAAATGTACCGAGATTGCCATCGGGGTTCAACATCACAAATTCGAGCAAAGGCATGGTTAATCCCGCAAAATTGATACGGAACACGTTCGGCGCAGATATTCTCATAATGATTGGTACACTTCTCGCATTTGCTGGTAAGTTGCGTGTCTCGTGACCTTGAGATCATAATACCCCTCACATTGTAGTTCTGCTGCGCGAATCAATCAAATAGCATCGAGTGCGCAGCTCATATCTAGCTTATTTTCACGTTGCATTCACGTTCTTCTCGGAACCCACTCGACTGCAAGGAAATTCCTGCAAGCAGGCGGACCCAAGCGATGGACCTGCCGCTTTCATGTTTTTCAATTTTTTCCCTCTCTTCAACAGGGTCTGCCGTGACGTTATTCGCAAGCTACGGAAATTTTTCTAGTCCTGAGACGCGACCGCTCATCTTGGGATTGGGACCACCGCTAATTGGAGTTGGATTTCTCTTTTGTCTTCTCCGATTATTCTTCTGTCGCTCACGTTCGATAAGTTGTTCGTGTTGCCGACCCAGCAACAATGATGACCAAAAAGCACAGGGATCTGGTAAACTGATGCCAGGTGTAGGAAAGAAAGTTCACCCCATTCTCGAGCAAATACAGAACGGGAACGGAATGCACATGAACGGCTCAATGAAGGTAAGCATTTCGACGAAAGAAAACTCCTGCTAAGCCTCCAAGGAGCGAGGAGAGGGGCTAACCCTGGAATTTGTCCTATTTCCTACTCAAAATGGCGAACTTCGATGGGATAAGTTAGTTTCCATAGGCTCCCTATCGTCAACGTTGCGCTGAGCACTTACACGACGACACAGAGTGGGTTCTTCCTTATTTTCGACGATCAGCGGACCAATCAAGAAAATTTCAAGAACCTCGCGCTTGGGTGTCCAAAGGTCGTTTGAATGTGGTTCCCTGCGGTATCGTGTTCGTGGAATGTCCCCAAGATCGATATTTATCGATCAGACCCCCAACATTGCCACTGCGATCTTATCGAAACCCGTGTTCGAACGGTCAAATGCATTTCAATTCGGAGCATACGGTCTAGCGTGATATTTTGCTTCTGAATGGTTTGCTTATAAACCTTCCAACTTCGATGGCGACCTTTTGACCCGGTCAAACTCGGGCAAATCGCGGCTGACTCGGGATCCAGTTCGACCGTGCAGTTTTGGGGGACTCAGAGCAACGCGTTCCATGTCTCTCATAATCGACGACAGAAGGAAGAAATTTAACTTTCTGGGTCGACTTCCAGAGCGGCGGACCGGAGACCTCAGCAAGCAATGTGCCAGAGCGGAAATTTAGTGGGCCAGTGTGGACGATAACTTGAAGTCGCGGAGCTCTAAGCGACTCGAAGGAAGAATCAATGTGTACAAAATGTATAAACAAGAAATCTCGACGAATAATATTGAAAATACAAGTTGTTATTGTCAAACAAAGATGAACTGTAGAAAAGTTTATATCGCTACCGATGTAGCAATAATAAATGGATGAAAACGAGGGCGTCTTCTCAAACTTTGAACACTACCTACTAATAGAGATTTTTCACGAATAACATTCGATGGAGCTTGAGATAATGCATTTCAGGAAAGAACAAGGTCTGTTGTATCTACATCATCCTATATCAACGAAGAATCGAATACGAAAGAGTTTAATGTTCTTTGCTTCCGTCACTCAACATTGAGGAATCATCCATCGTGTCGTTCGGCGATTTCAATCTTTCCAATAAGCATTCTCGACAGCCTCCAGGGACTGGCTCCTCCGAAGAGTAGTTCTTTCCAGAGCTAGGGCGAATCTGAGTTCTTTGGTCACTGACTCTTCTTATCGATCTGGCGAGTCCTGATCAAAACTCAGATGCCTGAGAGCCTGAAATGGAGGTCAGAGAGGGAGAAGGTACTCAATTTATGAATTTCCTCTTCGTATTCTCGTGTGACCCTTTATATCATTTCGAAAACTTCCATAAGCTTGATGTGAAATTCATGAATGGCTTTTTACGACACGGATGAAATACTCCATGGGGATGACGTCATGGAGCGACACCCGAAGCTTGTCGAGCGCGTTCAACACTTGAATCGAAAAGCTTGTGGAGAATGGAAGAGTCAAAATCTCTAACTTCCCCTCTAAGGAATGCGAGGTCGGTCAGCTCATACTGGAACAGGATCTAGTCAACGAGACATAATTCAGATTCCGGAATTAAGTTCCATTTTTGCGGACTCGGTTAACAGGTGTTTCAGAGTTACAATATAAGGTCTGTTTACGCACTCGAAATACTCATTGACTAGGAGAGCACAATCTCTCGCGGCTCTGTTTTGAATGGGGGACAGATATGTGACGTCGACGTCCTATCGCGAGCAACTTTACGACACCACGGTATTTTCTGCGTTGGAGGACGTCACTGAGGATATCTCTCTGCTTTGATGGCTTACGGCTTTAGTCCAATTAGCTTGAGCTTTTTCCGATTTTTTCCCTGGCTTAGCTGCCTCTGGAAGAAACGGTAAAGTCCAGTTCTGTTTGTTGCGGCGTTCATCGTGAATCATCTTAATCACAGAAACATTTGAATAGATGTCCGGAAGCGGTATAGTCGTATGACCAGCGTGATCCGAGAGTTAGCGTAGTTCAACAAAGTTTCTCGCCGAAAGCAGATGGACAAGCGCAGTCAGTGAAGCGGCGAATTGATTCGTCTTCACCGAACGTAAATAGAGAACAGCTCGTTCAATATTGACTCTGTGTCTCCTCTTCTTTTCTGCGGACCCGGTCTCAACGCTTTCCCCTCGAACGTGCATTGTTTGATCTTCGCGATCTGGAGTCGATGTTCCGCGTACGGCGGTTTGTGTTTTCGGACACCTGATTAGAGATCTGAATACGCGTTGCGATCAAAGATACGAATACACTCCCCGCAAAACTCGACAGGAGCGTTCTGTCGTTTCACAGCTCAGCGTCGCAATCGATGAACACGCCAATTTCCACTCCACCTCACGTCACTCCTTCACCGGAAAGCCAGCCAGCCAGTCACTCTATCATCCATTCTAGGGGCCAAACTAAAGGGGTGGGGACCACTACTGGCGATTCGCATTAGAAACACATCACGGCAGATTCTTGTCACCGTCACTAAGCTCACTTTATAATAAGGATTCACTTTTGAATTGCTCGGTTTTTGATCATCACGAAACTCGTAACCGCCCGTAATCGCCTTTGGAAAAGTCGAATATGTATTCCCAAAGCCGAAAGCAAGCTGCTGACCCCGCCCTCCTCGGCTTCTATTCTCACATCCGCGACGAAAAATCAGTTCTCGGCCATCTTTCTGTTCTAGATATGTCAATTCCAACGACTCTCATTGTTGACACTGTGCTCCACGTTGCGCGGAGAAAACATGGCAGCAAAAGGCTGATCAATCGTTGACCAGAGAGATTTCATGAATGACTCAGTGAGTGAGTCGATTCGGGGCCGATGTTCTGCGGCCGATTTCGCGGTGGCCAACAAATGTATCACAACCTCGAAATACGAAATACAAAGTATCTCAATAGCAAGTGCTCGAGCTCGGGATAATCGGGAAGATGATTTAGCTCGAACTAACCCAACATTGCAATAGAGGACAAGCTCAATTCATCCATGAGTTCAGTTTTTGTGCATCTTGGATATAGGAAGGTACAAGAGGGAGGCATTGGATATAGGATTCATTTTCGACCGATCTTCAAAGTTAACATCCTAGAATAATGGAGCTGTAATCAATCAAAGTCATGTTTCGGAACCAGAAAAACCTTTCCCTCGCTTCGGGATCAGGAACCAGGCGACGAAATCTGACCGGGACATGGGACACGGCTTCAACTCCGGCTGCCCTGTGAACAGGCTGTTCTGCTGCCCTAAGCGAGGGCTCGCCTTTCTAATATTCAAAACGGTAAAGCACAGCTCTGAGTTCTCCGTTTTCGGCTCATTCTAAATTCTCAAGTTGTTCAGCCAGCGTAGAGGTTGATCGTGCAACTCAAGGACCTCAACTTCCTAGGGGCGTTCGCGCTCTTCTTCTATCTTCTTCTCGAGTTGAGACCTCCCGCGGCGGTACTTCGCGATTTCTTGCCGTAATAGAAAACTCGCCATATTTTTTCACTCAGCCGTTGGTCGGAATCCCGATCCCGGACAATGAAAGATGCCCGAGCGCTCATTTAATGCGATCGATGTTGAGTAGAATCACCGAGTGTGCCGTTTGGTTACAAGCGATCCGACATGTGGTTTGCGCTTCAGAGCCGCTATGTCACATTGTTTGCTCTTGAAACGCGACTGGGATCGCAGCTTCTCCTCTGTTCGACTCAGACTAGTGGCTGCATGGACGACTCGAGCGATCAATGAATTGGAACAACTCCATGTTTTTCACGGCTTATTTTCGTTCCTTTTTGTTTGTCACCCGGATTAATATTTTCTCGTTAGGCTCCTCAGTTGCGCTGACTGTAAAATCTATGAACTATAAAACTTTTACGAGGCCACTGGCCACCAGTAATCACGGCAGAAGATAGATCAGCAGAGGATAAGTGACACGTATGTCGCTAAAAGTCACCCGTGAAGCCTTGGATTACGGGCTTAACTCAACAACAACCTAAATCCCGAGCCAGCCTCTCTTGTCTTCCCATCGGTCAACTTCCCAGCGGGAGCCGCTTCTCGACGGAAAAACGCTGGCATGGATTCAAGGCAGAATTTTCGCGAACTTTCCAAAGCAGAGACATCATTCTGATTGGATGATCATCGAGTGGAGAACTTTTTTCTTTCCTGGTGCATTAGAAAACGATTTACCTATCGTTTGAGGACAGCTCGAGGTTTTCACGAGTTGTGAGTGTCCAACGCCGCGAGTTACGTCATGAACCGTCATGGCAAATGTGTGAATTGAAAGAGACAAGCTCCCGTTTATCTCTGCAGTAAACTTTCTGCATGTGTTCGGATGAGGATTTCCCACGCTTTCACTCAAAGTCCATTCTCCAGAAACATGACAGCAACGACTCATGTTCCGTCGTACAAGAAGCTATACGCTTATCTCGACCCCGTTTAGGCACAGTGGAACGCTCACTCACCCTCTCACAGTCAGCTGGCTTCAGAATTGTCTGACACTCGGTCAGTTATCCATATTCGTTCCTACCCGCTTCTGATGAACGGCTGATCGCGTTATTCCTCCACTGATCGTCTGCTGCGAATCCCGAGGAGGAAAACTGGTAAACAACCCCGGTTGCGATTTTCGCGAGCAGCGACAGACCGGCTCTGGAACGCTTCCCCAACCTGTTTACCAGAATTCGAAAACAAGATCTAGGTGTCGAGGCACAGAGACAAACATTACAGATCTTTCAAAGTTCGCGATCGAGTGGAGCTAGCCCTTGGGCGTCTCTGATCCGAGTGAAACAATATTGTGGGTGCATTTTTCCTCCAACAAAATATATGAGATTACAGTTTGTCAGAATAATGGCGGCGTTCTTTCTTAATGAGACGGATACCGATTTGTGCACAGCTGGAAAAACGTCATGAGATGTCGGTCACGGGAAAACTGACAGTCGAGCACAGTATCCGATTAGAGTCATATGTTTGTCTTGCTCCAGAGCGTCATGAGGTATCGGAGACCTTGCTTTGCATTTCATTAGAACACCTTCCAAGTCTCAAAGATCGCTGAATTTCGGGAATTCCGCCTCCTATCGAATTCGGAGTCCATCTGTCAGAAGTCTGATCTGGGTTCCAAATTCATATCTTTCTAGCTGCGAAGCTTCGTCAAGCATTAGATCAAGGGAATTCCGTACACTTAGGAGAAACAACGGCTGAGATTATCCACTGGACTCTGGTTTTACTGATCGTCGTTCAACGATACTAAGACGAATCCGGGTCATGAAGATTCGACGATGATAAAGAAAGGGTCGTTCGGATCCGTGCCCGACAAAGCAAGTCCTTGGGAACGTGACGCAGCCCTCAGTATTGCATGATACAGTTTACCTATGAACTCCGTGGGTACGAAGTATCTTCTCGAGGACAACTCTTTCGGTAGTTGAGGAAACGAGGATAATAATGATTCCAATGCCTTCGAGGGCGACAATGTGAGCTTTGATTCGTCCCAACCGTTTGATCGATGTACGCGTGGATGACGTCGAGCTTCCGAGTCGGTCGGAGGTGAACATGGTCTGCAAGCACGCGGATCACATGAACTTGTCAGTTGTGAGACCGCATCTTGGCCTCCTCTCCATTCTCCGCAAGTGACATGTGCTCTGCCATTCGCGGAGGACCATAGTCGGCTCAATCGCAGCCAGGCCAGCACAAGCATTCTTGTAGTGTCGACATAGGCTCAGCGGAGCACTTGCTTATCAAACCCTCTCGGTGCGGACTCCGTTTGTTAACTCATTATTATCAGGATCTCCGCTTCGGTCTGCAAAGTTCTGACTACTTCTATTGGTTCGTCGCAGCTAAAGGTTGGTTGGTTGAGCCTGCACTAGAGAGCTTTCCAGGGCTCTCGGAGTTTACTTGTGTGATTCCGTTGAGAGAGATCGTCGGTTCCTTTCTCGTCGTTTGCGCCTCTCCCGATCGCGCACAACGCGCAAGAGCCCGAACATACCGTTATCTCTGTATGAGGAGTAGGTAGCGCCGGCAGCAACTATCACAAACGCCTTCAACTGCGCCGTTCAATCAATGTAAACCAGACCAAGAAAAAGAGAGAGAGAGAGAATGAGACGTCTTCCGCGTCGGGTTACGCTTTACGTTAGTTTAGATCTCCTCGCTATTCACGATAGTTTTGAGGTGGTAATTGAAGAGCGAAATTTGAGCTTCAACATCTCGTGCGGCGCACTCAGGACCCGTGAAATCCTATGATGCATTCTTTCCCATGCATCCTTGGCTTCCAGACCGTATGATATCTTTGCTTACTCGTGACGAATAAGAACGGTCGAAAGCGATTCAACGAGTCCGCGCCAGAAGCAGCGAATCGGTGAAGCTCTCTGGAACGACCTTGCATTGCTCGGAGCACCCGTTTAGGGAATTCGTTCGATTTCGACATCCCTTGGCCTCCGCATAATGCACTTTCGATCATGGGATTTGCGCTCTGATTTCTTTGAAATTATCGAATCGTCTGAATAATGCGCCGAAGAAAAGATTCTGGATGTCCGTGTGTTTGAGCCTAACCATCGAGCATCCCAACAGGTCACGTGAAGTCATATCAAAGACATCGATCTAGAGACTTGTGGACATGGTCTCTTCTTCAGCCCATAACGTCGATGTCATGAGGCACGCGCGTCTGATGGTGTCTCGTGAACATCTTGCTGTAAAGAATACGACAGTCAGTCATATGTGGATGGAATCGACAGCCGTAGATACGGTGAATTCACGGAAAGCAGAAGTAGCTTTACAGAATGCCACAGTCGCCTACATGTGTCATCGACTGAGCGGCGGAAGCCTCAGCAAGCGAGCGAGCGAGTGAGCGAGTATTGGCCTCTACGTCATAGGAATATCAGACACCCAGTGACGGAAGCCTTTGCATAAACTTCTAAGTTTACAGTGCCCACTCTGCCCGTTTGTCGTCTTCACTCTCAGTTTAAAATTTCTGCGGTGATCCGATCCCGTACGTAAGATTTCCGCTGTCGCTGCCGTCGGCGTCGCTTGCTTCCCGCTCAAAGTGTCCGAAGGGACGAGCTCGCCTCGATTTCATACAGTTGACAAGGGGAAAAAGTCGAAAAAGAAGTAAAAAAGACCTAAGGTCTCGATGTGACGAGCGTTGGCGGTAGCCGACGTGGACGTGCGCTTCTTTTGTGAGGATTCGCAGGTGACAGAGTGGCGCGATTGTCAAGCCAGTAAAATTCATTCTTTTGTTTGCTCGAACTGTTGTGACTCGGTCTGGCAGAGGTTCACTTGATGTTTGCTTGATGTGCTCTCGGAGTGATTGAAAATTTCGCAGCCGATTTACAAAGGTGCCCTCTCAAGGACAGGCCACAAGGTCTTGCACGGGACTCGTTGGTCGCAGGAGTGTCAGGCCACCAAAAAAACGATTAGAATAGTTTTTTTGCGTGCCATGGACTCATACGGTGACTCGCACCCTTTCGGAATTCTTGTTTTGAGTGATCATCACGGAACTCTTTATGAGTGGAAGTTTGTGTTGTTTCCGGGCGTCTCAAATGTGAGTTTTCTTCATCGTAGTTCTTCTTCAACATTGTTGGTGCTTCGATCAGAACTTGTTGATTTATCGCTCAGAAATGAAGATTCATAGAATGCGAATTATGGAATCTGGGAATCTTGATCGGAACGCTAAATGCTAGGAATTCTCTAACAATTCGAGGAATTTTCACTGCCGGAAAGGTGCAGACAAATCTAGGACCCGGCGCGCTAAGCGAGTTCAGGTGTGCGATTGCGTCACTGTGAATGTGTGTAATTCGAACTTCACATCTGTTCGTATGAATGCACGGTTAGAGCGGTCTCCACGATTAGGATAAGAACTGTTACTTTTGCTGGTGGCGGAATGATGAACTCGAATCCTTTCATTTGCAGAGCCGGGATGAAGACGCATAAATTCTGCGTTCTAGTAATTTATTTCGTCTGTTTGATAACACCGCTGCTAGCTGCTGCAGACCATGAAGAATCAGAAGAAACCGTCACCGAAACTCTTCAGGGAGCAGATAATGTCACCATGCACGTTAAGCCCCGACGTAAGTCTCTTCACATCTTTGTACTCATTTATGACTGATATTCAGGAATTCTTCGGAATTCGTTTTCGAGTTTCAAGGACTGTGTGTCGCGAAGACGCGTAATGACGCAAAGTTTCTGCACGACACACACATCTGACGTAGAGAGATCCAGTTTACCCGGATCGCAAGCTGAAACTTTTTGTGATGTAATCCCCAGATCACAGTCACACCATCATCATCAACGGAACTGAAGTCAAGTGCGGACCTGCTGCGATTGAGGAATTCCCTCGGCCTATGATCGACGCTGAAATGCGCGCACGCGGAGGTGTTATCGTTCATATTGTTACTGCCGTCTCAATGGTTCTCATCATCTCCGTTCTGTGCAAAGAGTACTTCGTGCCCGCTCTGCACGTCCTGATTAATTGTAAGTGAAGACACTAAGGATCGATCCGATGAGATCAAGTAATGTAAGCGCAGCGGGGGATTCCCCGTAGCTACTCAAGCAGTTCATTGTGTCGAACGCTCCAAGGATCGACGATTCAAGATGAAGCTTCGAAGACGAAGCAAGTATCGAAATCCGCGTCTCTTTTCCTGGATTTGATATTTACGGTCGAGGTTGCGCGGAACTGTCACTCGTATTTGGCCGCTATTTGGGTTCTATCTTGATTAAGAGTTCCATCGATCATTAGATTTGGAAATCGATCCCGATGTCGCAGGAGGCACATTCATGGCAGCCGCAAGTTCCATCCCAGCGTTGGTAACGTCTGTCATCGGAGTAAATGTTGTCGAGGTGAGTTGCACCATCCGATCGAAGTATCGGATCTCTTCTCAAACGACTCTTTCGAGACTTGCGCTTCATGGCAGCGGTAATCTAGGTGAAGATATGAGCCAGTCGGCGTCCTAAGGACAGCGACTTGTGAATATCTACGATGATTCTAGAACGGTCGTTGGTAAAGGATCAGTGACATTTTGACGCGACCCATTGCAGAACGATTTGGGTCTATCCACCACTCTGGGATCAGGAGTGTTGAACGCGGCAGGAGTACTTTCGATTTCTGCACTTTTTGCGAAACGCACCGTGGAAATTCATGCCTGGCCCCTGTACAGATCGTCATTCTTCTTCCTGCTGTGCATGGTTATCGTCTTGTGCTCGCTCGCGGATAATCAGATCGATTGGTAAAGCTGACGTCTGGTTTCCTCGTTCCATATTGATTCCTCACTCATTTAAACTGAGTCGTTTTCATCCGGAAACGATCCTGAATTTTCACCATTGTATTCGAACTGCCTAGAAAAAGTTCGTCCGTGAAATGATTCACTAATTCTCGACTCCATTCCCAGGATTGAAGCGACCATATGTCTTGTGTCCTACACGATATACGGGCTCGTCATGGCCTTCAACAGACCTCTCGAAGCGTGCTTCCAATACATTACAGGAATCCAGGACTTGGAAGACCCCATCCAAGCCAAGGACAACAACGGAAGTGAGTTGAGCCTGTTCGTCGAGTTTCTTTAGAGAGTGGAGATCAGCAGTAGCTAAAGAACCGTCTCGATGACAGATTTATTGCATAGAAAGCTCACAGTGCGGGGTCAAAAAACATGTCGACTCTCGATCGTCATGTTATTTGTAAGCGTGAGCGATCGAGCCATCCTCGATTGCTTACGCAACTACCGCTACACACGTATTTCCGCGTGCTGGAGTGGAGCAGATTGTAGGGGATTTCAATAAATGAACGACAAGACAGATGTTCGAGTTTACGCTGAAACACCGGCAATGCCGAGCTTCCATGATCGTTTGTGTCCGACTGCAGCCGCTCGCTGTGACTTTTTCTCACTTTGTGGCCCCGGATCGAATAAATCGCGGAAGCTGACAAGTGTCAAATGCGCGAGTTCGCATATGGCAATATTCCCGAGTGCTTATTAGGATCCTTTCTATGTACATCACAGGCGAGATCACGACGGTGCAAAGTTACACTCAATATGGAGACAACGAGATGAAAACGTTCAAAGACAACAGCATGGTAATCTCAAATCTCGGTAAGTGACCCCATGCGCGAGCGGGCTGCGTTCTGTTATCCCTCCTTATTTTGGTCTTTCTATTGTGCCGATATTAAACAGGTGCGCAGATCACCGAGCGGAAAGCGGAACGTGGACTCAAACTAAATGTTTTTCACCCTATATATTGGGATCGCTCTCAGCGTAGTCTAGTTGCATTGGCATATGTAGCGCGCTCGTCAGGCGCGGAAGGAGCATGATTCGGGACATATGTTTGAAAACATGTGTCCACTTGTTTTGAAGCGTGCCGATCGCCCATCGGAAGTTGCGTGCGTACCCTTGTACCACCAAGGAGAGCGGCGTCGCCCGAGTTCAAGCCGTGTGTCTGTTTCTTTGCGACAGGCACCGCATCGAATCAATTCAACGGAGATCACTGACCACAGATTGACGATTTAACAGAATAATAGCGCCCGCTGCCGAAGGATTTGGAAGACCATCCCGTAGTCAAGTTTCGAACTCCGTTTCAGATGCGAGCGTTGTCAAACAACTCGAAGCCGCCATGAACGCTCATAACGGAACCAACGCGATCGACGAGCCCATTATCGACCACAAAGCATGGGAGAATCTCAACTTACCCCGAAAAATATTCTACGTTGTCACGATGCCTTTCTCATTCGTGCTTTCATACTTGATCCCGAACTGCAAAAAGCCCGAATACGAAAAATACTATATGATTACATTCTTTCTGTCCGGCGGTTTTATCGCTGCGTTTTCGTACATTCTCGTCTGGATGATGGCCATTATCGGTGAGTTACGCGCCGCCGCGAAAACCTCTTCCAAGGGGAATCGCCAAATATTGGCTGCGTCCGCAGAGACTTCCTTCTATCTGCGTCTGAATAATTCTCACATCGATCTCAGGATACACGTTCGGAATCCCGGACAGCGTACTCGGGCTGACATTCCTGTCGATTTCTGTCACACTGCCAGATATCATGGCTTCAGTTCTCGTCGTACGGAAAGGCTACGGTGACATGGCGGTTTGCTACGTTCTGGGAACAAACATTTTTGAGGTCTTGGTTGGCCTCGGCCTGCCGTGGTTCGTTCAAACCACCATCATCAAGCCTGGAACCACGGTCGAGTTGCAAAGTTCAGGTACGCGCGTACCTCGTGATGACCACACCATATTCTTCCAGATTTTCTACTTCTCGAGAGATCGTCAAGATTCGGTTTTGCTTTTTCAGGTCTGATTTACTCGACGGCGTGCGTGTTGTTCACTGTGTTTTTGGTACCCGCATTGACGTACGCCACCCGCTGGAAGATGAACAATACCTATGGTGTGATTCTGCTTCTGTGGTATCTCATCTTCATGGTGATCTCGTGCATGTACCAGCTGAATGTGTTCGACGATTCCAACCCACCGTCTTGCGGCAGCGACTATTAGACGTCCAGAAGAGAAAAACAGAACGCAATCTTTAAAGTAAACGAACCAGCGAGCGAACGGACCCGGTGAACTGCCGCCGAGTTCGCTCGGACGACGCCAGCACCGAGCCTCCTCCTGGCGCCAATCGAAGGTTTTGAGCCTTCATCGAGTGTTTTGTGATGTGTTAGTGTACACCAACGCCAACAAAGACGAGATGACATTCTAGAACCGTGTGTGTGTGAGGACGGGATCATGAGGGAGACCAGCTGGACGACGAGACAATCCAAAACGAGGAGAAATAGATCCGTAGCCGCCCCTTGGCATCGTGTATAGGTCCTCGGACAGGAGACAAACTAGAGTTCTGAACACAGCAAGAGATCCATGGCAATCGGGACCACATTCCACAAGGAGACCGGGAATCACGCTGAAGGCGAGGAAGTTTAGGACAATCCGATCGCTCGAAAACTGTTCCGGCTCTTCACTAATCGGTCGCTGAGAAACGAGTGAACTGCTGGCTGCTGTTATTTGCTGTTTGAGGATTGTGTGACTGCGACTTTTGTGCGAAACATTGTATAGATTCATTTAAATGAATGTTTGTGCTAAAACCGACGAAAACAGCCCACTCACTGCAACCGCGTCACTGGTGAGACCCGAGAGAGAAGATGACGTCAACAATAACAACGACAACCACAACTAAGAAGTAACTGAATACCATAATAAATGACGGAAGAATAATATTATCCCCGAGTCATCATGAATCTAGATTCCTCCACGTTTCTACGCTCTTTATCCATCAACGTAATCCTCCCCGCTTCTTGAATTGAGATTTTCGAGATTTCGGCCGCCGCCGTTTACTTCTGATCGCTTGTGGAAATTTCAACCGCGAGGTCGATATGGGATAGAGAGCTCCTGCTCACTACTTCAATCAATTACAGAGTTATATCGAAGCTCTCGTTGAATGCTTTTTCCGACAAAGTCATGTTTTCTTCCCTCTTCCGTCGTCCGCGGGAAACGAACGACCATGTGTTGCCGAGAGCCAAGCCTCGCGTTGGCTTTGCATTCATATTTCTGCTTTATCGATGTCTCCTCTTTCCAGCGCTGACGTGGGATAATTTCAGGCGAAGCTGTCGGGGGTAATGACCGTTTTGAAATCGCCGCTCAAGGTTCATATAGCATACCGTGAGGGTCGTCTAGGACAGAAGAGATCTGACTGGGCTTCACGCGGTCAACTAAATAGATCTGACGGATCGATCATGGAACACGCGTTCAATTCGGGACCTTGAAACCACGAGTTTCTATGAAATTCGAGAGTCAATCCCGGAAGTTGAATAGGGAGATCCCGTTCCAAACATTCTTCCAAATTTATGTGTTTTTTGTCGATCTAGATTCTGGAATTGAAAAGAAACCCACAAGAAGTATTCCATCTGTCCCACATGCCAATCTCCAAGGCGAAGGAGAAAACGGATCAATGAAATCTTGCTGCGGAAGGAATTTGTGTTTCCGCCCAAGCGAAGTCCGCCCCCGAGGACACGCCTCTTTCCCTTCCTTTCCAACGGCAACCTGGAACTTTAGTACACGTCAATGCATCAACGAGTTCCAGGACGATGGCGCCCGAAGTGAGGCCGCGACATTTTTTGTTCATTTTCCTTTTAAGTTTCTCTTTTTACCGAATGTGTATCGCTGACCTGACCAGCACCAAGGCCGCCGACTTCTCGAAAGTCACCGAGCCTTCGCAGCTTTCTGAGCCGATGCCAAGTCCAACGGCATCTCCTCCTGAAACGGTGAAAACTCCTCCTGCCACCACGACGACAGCCAAGCCAACGAGTCCCAAACCTGTGGTCCTGTTCGAGATAAATGCCGGTAACGATATCCGAAGACGTCTCTGAGTTACGCGCACATTTTATGCCTTCGATTGCACCTCTTCCTTACGAGAAACATAATGTCTTTAGGATTGCCTCACTTGGGAGCATCTCAAAACTGTTTTTAATTCTCCCTCGAAGCTTGTGAATCGGTTCATCTTTCATTCCTGACGACAGGAGACACGTTAGACTAGGGCATGCACTGCGAATACATTCTTCACGATTTTCTCTTCTCGAAAGCAATCTTCATCGAGGAAGCCTCTCTCACATCGGAAACTGAAGTTCAAGCCGTCTTGGAAAATTTCATGGAAGCGAAAATCCGTGTTAAAACTACGGTCATAAAATCCCTCAACGACGCAAGTAAGTTCTCCGTGCTGTCCGGATGCTCAAGAACACTACCGGCAGATATTTTCGCCGGTAGCTGATTCTGTGGTCAAGCTATCTGTTCACTCACGATCAGGACGACTTCCGATAAGAAGAGACTGGAATAAGTAATCTCATTCCGTTCGTAATTTTCAGTGAGAGTTTACAATGCCGGCACTTTTGATGCGCTCATAACTGCCACCAGTTGCGACAAGAGTCATCTGCTTGCTGAGATCGAGAGTAGAACGTACTTGATAACTTTCGTTCCGGCTTACTGTCGTCGATTCCACATCGATGCTCAGGCGACCAAATTCGGGATCAATTTCCGAGTGACCAATGTTGCCGGTGACGTTGCTCCCCTGTTGGCCGATCTCGCGAACACACTCGCCTTGACGCGTTGGCGGGAGACAGTTGTCGTCATTGAGGAACCCAATGGTGAGAGCCCTTACGGGAAACAAGGGAACAGTTATCGTTGAACTAGAATCAAGAAAGAACCGGAGAATTTTGCGAAAATCAAAAAAACATCCACTTGACCATTACAGATTGGGAAGAGAATTTCGCAACGGACATACTGAAATCGGTGCGTCGGGTCGGCTGGCTCACAAACCAACAAGTCGGGAAAATAGTTGTCCCAGTCGTCGTGCCCGTGCTGAATATGGTAACATCACTAAGAGTGTGTCAGAACAAGCGGACCGCTTCGCTCGAGAAAGTAAGTTTTCGATTCTGCTTTGATGGCGATGGTTTTGGAGATGTGACAGTTCGAATGAACCTTCCTGAAATCGAATCGGAAATTCGCAGGTAGAGGCGATGCACGTCAAACGAGGGAACAGAACTTACATCTTTAACACGACGACACTCCTGAATATGTATAAGGATGATCTGAAAGCGAGCAGTTTCGTCATCATCGGGAGTCAAGACTACGTCGTTGAGCTCTTTCAACTGGGAGCAGATTACAACATCAACATCATGGAGCATTGGAGAGAATTCGTGGTGGTCATCAAAGATCCCGTCGACCAAGCGTTCCGCGACAAACTTCTCTCTTACATGAAACCCGAAGGCAAGATGCTCCTCCTCGCCAGCAAGAACCAACCTCAGAAGCTCTGTCCGGTAAGTGCTTGGCGAAAATTCCCGTGTTGGGCATACATTGGAAAAGCATGAGACTCGAGAAGCGACGAACTCTCGAAGAATAAAGAAAGCTCTCATCGTATTCGCGCCCTTAGGTCGTCGGCCACTGTCATGTCGAAGAGGGTTTGAAGGCATACAGAGCTCTTGCTGCGAAGCGTGGGCTGAACGGGATCACTTTCAAGGGCAAACTCGGAGACAACAGTCAGCATCTTGCGATCAGGAAAGACATGGCAGTGAGTTTGTTCGCTTGAAATATTCTCGATTGGCAGAGTCACCATGAAAACCACTTTCATGCTCTGGATTCCGGCAAACTTTCCGTTCGACTTTCCTCCGAGGTTGCTATGCTCTGACGACATATCCCAGTAGCGCTCAGTATGAACTCCGAGAGATGCTTGATACGTTAATATTGATCATCCAGGGAATTCTGAACCGGATTTCAACTTGTGGACTGTGCAGCGTATACGAGATGTGGCGATTCAAGATGGATCTGTCCCAGCCATCACTCGATCACGTCGCAGATTGGAGTCTGGCTAACGGAGTGAAGTACATGAAGGATGTGCCGAAAGACAAGACCGAGTTCTATGAAGATCTGCTCCCGGAGTTCAGAAATGGTTTCGGCAAAAACACTGTCCTCAGAGTCGGTATTTTCCATGTGAGTTCGGCAGTATTCGGGTCTTGTTCCCTCCTGCGGCTCTTTGCTCCTCGCACATCCCAGAGAGGATATGTCAGCAAATATGTTCACAAATGTCGCGGATCCACCGAAATGACTCCAGTACCACTATACTGACCGATAATACTGTTTCTGCCGTAGTATCCTCCAATTACGATGATAGAATACGAGAAAGACAAAAACGGTCGCTACACGGATAAGATCCTCAAAGTGAATGGAACGTACGGAGACATGATTCAGGTTTTCGCATGGCACATGAACTTCACGTGAGCTCCGCTTCCATTTCTATTGCAATATAAATTGATAATATGTGACCGACTACCTGATATGATTTCGGAGATCAGGGGACAGCCTGTCATAGTTTCTTGAGGGATATTCCATATTTCAGCATTCAATGGGTGGTTTCCAAAGAACCTGAGCCAGGCATGCATGACCGTCACGGAAACTTCACTCGAGGACTGATGGGACAGATCGCAAGGAACGAAACGGACATCGCTCTCTATCCATTCCTAGTGACCAAGCAACGATCAAAGATAGTGGACTTTACAGCTGGTGTCGAAGGAACCTACGTTCGCTACATGGTCATATGGCCCCACATCGACTACAAATACCTGTTTTTCCTACCGTTTGCTTGGGATGTGAGTGACCTTGAAGTTTCCTAATGCCGATCATATTGGAAGAGCATTGATTTCGCTCGAGTTTCCGATCACATTTACCGGGAATGGACGCTGTCATGTTCGAGAGCGGGAAGCTCCTCAAACACTGATGTTGGATTCTCGATCTTTCAGACATGGGTTTGTACGTTCGCCACGTTGGTTCTGATTCCGGCCCTCCTCTGGTGCCTTCACAAAACGAGCAAATTCTATGAATACAACGAAATGAAGCGAGATGGAAGCCTCAACGAGATGTTCAACTGCTATTGGTACATTTGGTGCGCCTATATTCAACAAGGTCAGCAAGGTTCACCCTTCGCCCGTTGACTCGATGCGAATTTCACAGAAGTCTCAAGTTTGAAGCTTCTTCGTAGAGTGGACGTGGTAAACCATGTTCATTCCGATCACTACTAGGTGGCGTCCACCTCCCCGAAGCATCTTCAGGACGGATGTTGATCAGCTTCTGGTGGTTATTCGTTGTCATCTCGATGACTTCGTACTCCGGTCAAATGGTTGCAGAGTTCACGTTCCCGAGAACCAGGTACTCGCTGTCGTACATCTCGCAGCTCGTGTCCTACAGACGCACCATGGACTGGGGAGCATGGAGAGGAACGGCCTTCAAACAAGTCCTTGGAGTAAGTGTATCTTCGACTTTTTTTTTTTTCGCTCGAGTTTCCGATCACACGCATCGAGAATGAACACCCTCATTCCCAAGAGCTGGAAGTTTCGTTGAATCTGACGTTTCTTCTCGTGTCATAGGAGGAAACCGGCTTACACAAATGGGAAATGTACAGGCGATTCCGTGAATTCGACAAACGTAACGAGCAGGAGGTTCTCAAGAGAGTTCGTTGGGGAAGGCGAGCTCTCGTGGACAACGAGATACATCTACGATACTACATGCTCCGCTCCCTCCAAGTCCACCATCGCTGCGATTTCCATGTCTCAAAAGAGCCGTTATATGAGTACTCGTCTCATATCGCTGTTCGCAAAGGTTTCCCTTATATGCATCGCTTCAACGAAAGGTATGTCGCTCATATGCTCTAGACAAGCCTCTTGAAACACTTGGTTTATGTATTCCAACGTTACCGAACCCCTGGAAAGACCAGAGATTGCTTGCGTCCTAATACAGCAAGTCCCACGGTGCCTGCGAATTCTATCACGAAGAGACATCTATTCCGAGCCGCTAATTTCGACAGAATCGGACGGGTCATTCAGCGAGGACTATACGCTGGGTGGGTTCAGAAACATTGGGCTCGAGACAGCGAATGCAATGTGGAGCCAAAGGTCTACGGCGGAGATAAACGGGTGGTCGAGATACCCCACATCGAAGGAGCTTTGTGGGTCTTGGGCCTAGGCTGGGCATCAGCGTTCCTCTGTCTCTTCATCGAGTATCTCAGAAAACGACGTTACATGAATGCTCCAAGAGGTAAGGGGTCTTCTGTTTGAACCGGAGCCCGTGAACTCCCTAGCTGAGTTGATTCTTGTCGAGGTGACCGATCTCACGGAATGCATTGGTTTTTTAGAGTTGTCCACGACCGAGGTGTCCGATGGTGTGACTGGAACAATCTTCGACACCCAGTACGGAGACAAATCGATGTTCGATTCCCAGTTCGGATCGGAGTTTGGACTCAAAACTGGAGCTCAGAACGAATACTCCTACGAACAACAGTCGACGCCTTTCCGCTTCCCTGGTTTCCCGAACAAAAGCGACATGGTTCAGTACGGCTTTCCGACCCGGCGATATTGAGTTTCGTCGGAGCGATAGCCGCGACATTGATTCTCCCCCAAATGGAAGAGCTGCAGATGAAGCGTCGAACAGGATCTTAGCACGTTCGTTCCGCCCGTTGTACCGGCCTTAACGTGATCTCACTTTGGAGATCTTCATTACATCGGAATGGATTTATTCCAGGCTGAAGAGAATTTTCCTTGGATTTACGATGCAGTATTGATACTTGTTATCTGATTTGATTTGTATCCGAACGCGAAGGGGCGCCGTCGGTTTTTCATTATTACCTGAATAGATGCTCAAGGCATGTGATTGCAATACAGATGATTGTTTGAATCGTCACTCTACTATATGAGAGTTCTGTATGAGTATAAAATGTGTGCTTTTTCTCCCTTGAGATCCGTTTGCTTGTATGTAGGTGTGCCATTCGATTGTAATAATGTACATAGCTACAAGGCGTGCAGAGTCGAGCGCCTCGTAAGATGGGAGCTCGGCAACTTGTAGCGGACAGGCCGCAATTTGAATAGCATGACGCTTCGACATTATTCTGCTCCGTATTCAGGGAACAATACAGTAGGTTTCCGAGCGGTCGATATTACTTCGATGAAGGCTTTCAAGGCGTCGCTTGTCGTCAATACAAGCTCACGCCTCGCTTCACTACAGCGGAACCGCCGTTGGATTCACACAGCGAAGTAGGAAACAACCGAGGTTAGTCCTGAACGAGTTCAAATGAATTCATTCCATGCCCAAAGGTACCGGGTCGTTTTTGCGCGTCCCCGACCAAGTTCGTTATGAACCAAATGAGGTGGACCCGGATCCGAAGCAACCTGGAAACGATTCGGGGCCACTGGTAGGGCTCCCATCTCAAAGGGAGCGGATTTTTGGTTCTTGGAGGATAGCAATCTGGACAAATGCAAGTCGGAATGCTATCATTTATCACATTGGCAGTTCTATCTACATGAATCATCCGTTCCAGAATCGATACTAAACTCGATGCGCGAACTATGCTTAAACGCGAGTTACACCTTCGCTAGCAGACGGCGAAGATCTCACCATCTGAGCACCGTACGCCGCCTCGGCATTCTCACCTGGCCGTGATTCTGCTTCTCAACAAATTTCTAGCGAGTACGTTTCATGACCTTATATTCGAACTTCGATTCTGGAAGAATAGAGTTTTCCATGCCTCTAAGAGTGTGCTGTTGAGAAATTCTAATACGGTTTCATTACAGATTCAACGCTGCGAAGTTGGTTCAGAGTTTTTCTGCAGTCACATGATCGAGAGTTCACTCTAAATTGAGTTCTAGTTTCAAAAAGGTGAGTTCGACCCTAATTTCAGTGAGAGAGCTCAGTTATTGGCCAAACGACCTTGAAGGGTCGTCATCGAGGAGGGCATGATGCGAACCGGGGCACATAATGAGTCTTACTCCATTATGAGCTGTTCGCTCTGAGCGAAAAGCATTGATCTGGTTTCGACTCGTTGCTAGTGCGGGTGCATCGCTTTGAAGCCTCCAGCGGGGCAGCTCCAGCTGAAGTTTTATCGAATTCCCTCGATACCCGAGGAGAAAAAAGGCTCAAGCTTTGATCCATTCCTCCATCCGTGGAAGGTTTAAAGTGAAAGGAGCAACGCTTGTGCACAGGCAGAGAGCAGGCGTTCATATTCCAATAGCACAAGTCATATAAACTCTTCCCTTGGAACATTTTCGTAACATCTGTTTGGAAAATATTCCATTCGAACTCGCCCCTGCGTTTCCGACGCTGAATCACTCGATGATTCAACAAAACTATTGACACCATCTGTGACCAGGAACGATGAAAATTCTCGAGACTGTTTTGACCGGATGGGTGAATTCTCAAATAATTTTGAGCCGAAATTCCTGTGGAATTGGTACGGGAAAAAACTTGTGATACAAAGCGACGAGAGCTCTTTTCTTTTGAGACTCGAATGAGAACATAAGTTTATAAGGAACTATCGATCTATATCGGTCGGCTAAAACGGAGGAAGTAGAAAAAGCTTTCATAACTCTTTTCGGAACACCAACGGAGGTCATCTCGGTAGCTCGACATTGTATTCTCTCAGCTGCCATCATTCTTCGTCGCTCGATATTTCCCATCCATCTGTTCGTCCGTGCCTTCCTCTAAATAATCGTTGCTTGTAATTGATCTCGTTTTAACGCAAAGTTCTATTTGATGAAGTTGGCCCTTCCCTACCTGAGGAGGCGGCCCCTTGGACACGAGCTCCGAACGGGTCTCGATGCAGGACGAGTACTGAAGGCCGATCGTGTGTTTTGTTTCGGCCAAACTGTGTATTGGGACCCGCACGTTCCGAAATCACAGCATCGCGATGTGGCTTCGAGTGCTTCTCATTGCTTCACTCGGAGGTTGTGTGGCTCAGGCACACCAAATCAAAGTTCGTGAGTATGCTCGATCTTCTTAGAGGGAAATCCGTCAATGATTCCAGTCGGGAAGACGCTTACACTAATCATCATGTATACTCCAAGAAATTCTGCCTGACGATCAGACCGACGTCGATGGACAAAATGTCCGGGAGTACATCATGTCGCGTCATACGGAATATAACGAGACCCTGGCTCCTGGCGGGAATCACCTGACTTTTGTGGCAACCGACATAGCCGATGTGAGCGAACTCCCTGAAAGAGTGAACCCAGAAAAACCGACTCAGATAAACCTGAACCTCCTGGTAACAGCGGTAGGATGCGAAGACACCTATACCGCAATGGCACTACAAGAAACAAAATACCCGACCGCCATGCTTCTTGCTTTGAACAGGCCTTACTGTCCGCGGTAAGGAAATTAACGACTGTTTTTCAGTTTCTTCGATCGGAGTTTCCATTCGATTTCAGGTCTGGAAGCTTGAGCGTTGAACTGTGTTTCCTAAAGCATCGTTTCTTTTCGCGCAGATTCGACGCAGACGATAGAGAAATTAGCAACAACAGGAAACCGTTTGCTGTCAGCATTCCGGTGACCGAAGGACCGACGGACGTTCTGCCTGTGCTCGCTGATTTCAGAGCCATGCTTCCCTTGAGTCGTTGGAGTGAAATAACAATCATTACACCTCAAGCCTACAGTGAGTTCTAGAGAGAAAATTTGGAAATGAAACACCCGTTCGTGCTTGATTCAAAATTATCGAGGCATTGCTCACTCGTCTTGCGGTTCCTCGACTCAACGGATGTCATGGTCGTTTTGTCGACAACAACTCTCGGCCTCGATCGATACGTTCAATCTGTTGTCGATCGGTGGACACCCACAAAAGATGCACTCGAGGCCTGGAACGAGCAACGTCCAAAGATTGGATGTGTGAAGCATGAAAAAGTCGCAATGATAAAGATTCCCTGATATTCCAGCATATCTAGCGACATCCGGTCTTCGAACTACACGATGACATTGAGAATATTGGCTCGATTCCGCTAAATTTCCCTCAAATTAGACGCTTAAAGCTGATTTTGATCGTTTCTTCTACATCTAGCCAACGAGTATCTCGAAATGGTGATGCGCGCTGTCGAAGGCGTTCGTAACAACGATCGCGTGAACACTGCAGCTTCGATCTCGCTTTGGCAGTACTGCTCTCCGACCGTGCGTCAGGATGGTCAGTGCGGCTCAAACTCAGCTTCAATGCGCGGCATCCTCGATTCATATCGAACCAGTCCCAAGAAGAAAGACGACAGAGAATTTATCGTCATCGGGGACGAGGAACTTGTTCTCGAATTCCTTGAGAGAGGAGTGGACTATCAAATGTTCACCCTATTTCGAGAGTTTTTCATCATTCTCACGACGCCGTTCAGCGACAAGGTTCGAGACTTCCTGTTCGACAGAATAACGAGCGATGCCAACATCGCGATCGCTTCAACCGAGGTCAAAGACGAGGAGTGCCCTGTGAGTAAGAGGGGATCGAAAATTGGTCGCCGGATATCATTTGTCGTGGCCTGGGCACAATTTTTCATCACTCCGGAAATTAATATCCTCCGGTTCAGGTAACGGGCACCTGCCACATCGATTTGCCGATGAACGCTTATATGGAGACCGCGAAAAAAAATCCTTCTCTCTTCAACCCGGGCTCGGACAAGTTGTTACACAAGTACAATATCAACAAAGGAGTGAGAGTAAGTTGCCTCTTTGGCCAACAACTCGACCGATTCAACCTACCGCATGTCAGACGACGAACATATTCCCTTGACGTTTTCTTTGCGTTTGTATCTCTCTCGAAAAATAACTCAAAAACTCTCTCGTGTTGGCTAGGAGTACCTGCGTCAGTCGAAATCTTGCGGCTTCTGCGCGAAATACACGATACGAACGCTCACCGTCAAGGCTGGACGAAAAACATTCGATCCTGTCGCGACCTGGGACTACTTCGATGGACTCGCGATGGTTGATGGGGGAAATCGTAACTCGTACCAACTCTTCCCCCGATTCCTTGGAGACATGGGGGGAATAACCCTGCGAGTTGGAGTCATCAACGTGAGTGTGAAGTCCGTGGTCTCTCCCCTGTTCTTCGTCACTAAACACTTCAGTAACGGAGAACTTTGCGTCGATTTTCAGGAGCCACCAATGACCGAGGTCATCGCGAAAGAAGGACAGGTGCTCAGCGTGAACGGCACACTCGTCGATCTCCTGAAAGAGCTCGCTCGCCAGCTTAACTTCACGTGCGTTGATTCTTTGTTGGATTATTATTTTCACCCAAATCTCAAATTGTTTTCGCGAAGTGACGGATTCATGTCTCACTTTCAGATACAAGTTCATCATGCCGACGGAACGGGTACCGGGCTTGAAGCAGCCCGATGGCAGTTGGTCGGGACTCATCGGGTTGCTCGTGAAACAGGATATCGATCTAGCTCTCTACGATTTCACGCCCACTCCGGATAGACAAGAGGCCGTCAACTTTACAGTGGCTTTCGACGAGTCACCCTACAAGTTTTTGGTGCCGAAACCGCAACCGAACTACAAATACCTGTTTCTGGATCCTTTCACCTGGGATGTGAGTTCAGCAGGCTTGCAGGCCAAGCAGGTGGATGATGAATCTTTTAGAGGAGACCCTTCAGCTGAAAAACCCCGTGGTGGCTAGAGTCCCTTGAACAGCACGGTCTACATCCATCGAAACTTTCCAGACATGGCTAGCGGTCCTTGGAACTGTGCTCATCATCGGTCCAGTTCTTTGGTGTGTTCATATAAATTCGAAATACTACGATTACTACGATCTACGAGATGGCAAGGGTCTTTTCAAGTTGTCAAACTGTGAATGGTACTGTTTCGGAGCAATCATACAACAAGGCAAGTCTGGTAGCATTCGTGCGCAGCTGAAACGCAACGACTCGAATGTTTCATCTACGATTTTCAAGAACGATGTTCTTCTCCGGAACATCGGAAGCCTCTCAGGGTCGTTTTGACTCACACAGGTGGAATTCATCTTCCCGACGCGATTTCTGGTCGCATTCTTGTCGGTTTCTGGTGGCTTTTCGTCATCGTAACACTGACCACATACTCAGGGAATCTTGTGGCCGACTTGACTTTCCCGAAGATCCGAAACCCTTTCGACACTGTAGACTCTCTCCTGAAGTCTGGCATGCAATGGGGAGCTTTCAAAGGCCAAGCTGTCATCGAAATCCTCCGGGTGATTGAAACTCCGTGTTCTCAAACTAAAACCATTTTTACTACAATCGTGGCATCAGGAGTTTCCCATCGCGGCTCCGTCCTTATTTCTTCCTCTGCATTACAGCTGCAAAATCAAGGACCCTTGACCAAACTCTCCCAAAAACTCATCCAAATTGAAACGGCTCATGAAAGTTGGGCGCTCAAGAATGTCGCTGAAGGAAAGATGGCTCTCATAGGTTCCGAGGTCACTCTGTTCCACTTCATCGGCAAGCAGTATTCCAAGACAAGAACTTGCCAATACGCAGTTGCAAAAGAAGAGATCATCCGAGAGGTCAAAAACCTCGCCGTGCGCCCGGGCTTTCCGTTCCTGACGAGATTCAATACAATGTGCGTATGCCGCTCAACTTCATCGTCACGAGTGCATGTTGAGAGTTTGCCTCAGAATAAAACTCAGGTGTTAACGATGTTCGATCGCTTAGATTGCTCCGCATGGTCGAGACTGGACTCGTCATACGATGGAAGAAGAAGTTCTGGCCCAAGGAAAACGAATGCACTGTGGAATCGAAACCACAGGCTGGCGACAATCGAGAAATCAACACGGCCCACATGGAGGGATCGTTCTGGGTTCTGGGTGTTGGTTTTCTCATTTCGTTCTTCCTTCTCGGCATCGAACTGCTGCGCAAACGACGCGAGCTGCGAGATCCGAATTCAGGTGAGAATTTTTGTGTTTAAGATTATGGGGTCCGCATTTTCTCCGTGAACGGCTCGACAACCAAATCATTATTCGGATCCCTCCGAATCGAATGTAGCTCATGAACGGAGAACATTTTTCAGGCAAAACTCAACGAGTCAGCCCGTCAGAATTCAACAAAGAAAACCTATTCAGGAAAACGGGCTACTCGGACAACACTCATTACAGCACCGACTTTGGTCAGTCGGGAACGAAGAACACAGGCTATACATTCGAGTCATCAAATCAACCGTTCCGATACTCGGGCTTTCCGAATCGAACCGATCTTATTCCATACAACTATCCAGCGAGACGTTATTAAATATTTATGCCATGTTTGTGCTTGTTGAACGCTATTTCGAATCTGTCTCTGTAGTTTTTCGGAGAAGTTCGGCTAGTTGTTTCACGCAGTGTTCCTCTAATTGAAAGTATTTGATGCTGTAATTCCTCACTTTGTCGCTGTGATCTTCAGAATAAAGGTCTTCACAGAACAGCGCACTCTTTGTTTCGTGGCGGAGTGAAGTTGATGATGAATTTCCCATCTAGAGGAAGTACTTCTGCTCCCCTAACGAGCTCTCCGTTTCAAACCTTGGAATCACCCACTGATACAGGACGAGAACATACATCATTCAGGGGACGCGGCGCGGCGCAGGGTCCCGCGTTTCAAGCTCGCATTTCCAAGTTTTCGATCACTCATTTGCGGACGACTATGGAATTCCTCTCGGAGAATCGAATGCCGGGAATTCGAATTCTCAAAAGGCCATTTCAGGGTTTCGCGAGCCGTTACATTCGAATGTTTCTGTTGAGGTACATATATCAAATTAAACTGGCTGATGATGTTGAATTACACTGGCGTGTAGACAGCTTGTGGGAATGTGTAAGCCTGCAGGATTGCTCGAATAATTTTCAAGCATAGACGCAAAAACTCGAGCTGAAATGCGAAGTCGGGAAGAAGAACCGCAGATATTGATCCTTGATCGATTGTATTCCGGTATAGAAGACCCAGGCCATCAGAGACGTGGAGGTGATGATGTCTCCAGATATGAAATTCAGTGAATATGTGTGAGATGTGTGAGAACTGTCTGTCTACGATCGAGGGAGATGCCGATCTCTACGCAAAACTGTTCAACAGATATGTGAGACACCTACCCCTTCACGCGAGCCAGGTATGCACCCCCGATTCGGAAAGGACGAAAAACTCATCATGCTATTCCAGGAGAGATTTGCGAAACGAGTTCTCTACAGAATGAGCGAGAGGCTTGACGGAGACTTGTTCAAGTTTTTTGACGGTGCGGACTCGTAACTAAACATCACATGATGGGAACAGGTATTAGTCATGAACCCCGGAACAGGGCGATGAAGGAATCCGTGAGAGCCGTCTTGCCCTGGAGACTGTCACAGGTTATGGAAACGTAACTCCATATGTATGTGATGGATCATGTGATGTGACGTGAGACCTCACCACTACATTGAAACACCGTTACAACGAATTTCTTGATACAGCGAACAGTGTCCGTGTGCCTGTTTGGCTATCCTGCCACAGGGACCGATGTAGTAAGACTCTCGTTATAACGAATTTTCGTTACAACGAACGAATTTCCCCGGTACCGTGGGGTTCGTCGTCGACGAGGTTTCACTGTACCTTCATGCTAATTCAAGCGTGAACTATCCAAGTTATACCAGTGTGTAATGACTCCGCGATTTCGGCGTCGTGTAAGCTCGTTGGGTCGGCCCATGAAGCCCCCAATTGAGTTTTGAAGAAAGTCAAGAGAATTGCCCCATCGAGAAATCAGGTGACACAGGGGCTCAAACCAACTGCTAGCTCTGCGGTCGCGGCACAGGCACAGCCACCTCAACCCCACTGCCACTCGGCCTCTCTCATGCCTCCGTTATTCTTGAGTTCCCGGTCCCAGAGACGCGATGGGAGTCAGTTAAGTACTTGGCTTTTTAGTTTGCACTGCGTGTTCCGCGATCGTCATTTAGATCAAATTCCAGAATCTATACCGCCTGAATGGATGTAGTCCGTCAACTCCACTTGGGATCATTCTCCTCAAAAGCTCGCCTCCTCGTCGAACTCTTGTGTGAGCCCAATTTGCCGTTGAATTAATCTCAAAAATGCTTCAAATATCTTGATCAATCTCAGACCGGGTGAAGAAGTAGAGTAAATCGAAATTATTTCGGCGTTTCTGCCTCTAGAAGCCAAAAGCAACTCGGCATAATGTCAGGTGGATTGCCAGACCCGATCTACTCAAGAAAATTACATTTGTTCAAGGCTTTAATGAGTTCGAGTGCGTTTCGTTGAGGTCAAGTCGCTCTCTGCTTTTATCCAGTTGCTTGGATGAAGTTTGCGTATCGATTCGTCGTGAAGGTCCCCATTGGCGGAGGCGGTCCGTGAGTGGAGAGACTCACGAGCCAATAGCGGACTGAGATGTGGTCTTCGCCAAGGTCTTCGAGTCCAGCGTCTAAGGGCTAGGCCTCCTTCAACAGACACCTTGACGTTTCGTCATGGAGACTCGTTTCCGGTGAGTGCAATTTGACGAATTTTAAGAATCGAATCGACTTTCAGGATTCACCGGGTTTCATTAGATTCATTAAAGCTTATGAGATGGATAGAAAATACCAAATTTCTTAGAAAACTTCAAATATTAAATGCTGGTCGCCAGCATCGCGTATGCAGCTGCTCGATTGCGCTAACCCAGGGGTCTATCTTGAGAAAAGTTTTGTGAAACTTTATCCAAAGCCTTCACTTGTGTGTTCCTGGGTGAGAAGATCATTGCCTGAAATAAAGATTTGAATCGTTGCTTCGATCGGCGGTCAAGTCATGGCAGTTGCGTGTTCAATGAGGGGAAATCATGTAGGCAGGATTCAGGACTAGACTCCCTTGCTTCCCAAGCACGTCGTGTCCGCTCGCTGACTGATAGTTCAGATTCAATTTACCAAACGCATAGTTCTCGAGTCAGCGAGTCACCTCCTCAGACATGAGTAAAGACCACGGTTTCGTTCTGATTTCAGAGTATGTCTTCTTTTGTTATCCTTGGTTGGATTGGAGCAAGTCGTTGGAGAATTCCAAGTCAGTAAGTACCTTCTGGTGTCCTTTTTATCTTCTCTTCAATGAAGCTTTTCAGCTCCCAACTCAGTTGTGGAGAAATCCGGTTTTTCGGCGATGTTCGCGTCACGCCTGGAACAAGTCAATGTCTAATCCCCATTGACTGCGTCCTGTGTGCATTCTCGAAGGTCGCTCTTGTGTATTACTTTAGTTCTCTTAGTGAAGCCGAACAAAAGAATATCACCCTCTATGTCTGACGACCAAATAGAGCGAGCGACCTGTTGCCCGAGCCAGCTTCGCGGACAAACTCCAGGTCCGCTCAAGTTGATTGTCGGAGGAGTTGCGGCTGGCTGGCTTCAGTTGCGTGGCCGGCCGCGCGGCTGACTGCATGAAAGTATCTGTGACGACATCCGAACGTGTGCGAGAGCATGTTCTTTCTCGAGAGTACAAAGCGATACACACGAACCACACGATCGAAGCGCAGTCATTCGCATCGAGAGCAGTTGTTGTCACGGAAACTTCACTCGGGCGACCATTGCTTTGCCTACGCGCATACGCTCTGACTCTTCTCAAAGTATTCTTCTGCATCCATTGAGCCGATATAGAATCCTGGACTCCAGCGGAATTGAGTTGAAAACCCGCAGCGACTGTCACCTTCGGTTTTGGAGAAATACCGGCGGGAGCACTAGTTATTTATACGGCAACCTATGCGTGGGACAGTGCCGTCAATGTGATTTGAGATTCTGAGTCGATTCCTTTGCGCTTTCCGAAGCTACGGCGACGTATTGCGGACTCACTGATAGTAAGACTATATATGTTCTCCCGCAGAGCAATTTTCTCCCTGAATCGTGCAGAGTCACAGTTGTTTGACCCATCAAGCTTCGCACCTTGATTCAGAGTTCTTAATGAAGTTGAATGCGGTGCCGCGACAATGCTCTCGAAATAGAGTTGTGCGAACAATGCGCAAGTTCACGAAACTCTTGGCGACACATTCTCGGCGATTCCGTTATTCATACAAGGAACGAATACTACGAGATCCGTGATTCAAATTATACCAGAGCCTTACTCGCATCGGGTCACGTTTCTCTGTTTCTATACGCCCTGATTCTCTTCCTCGGATATCCTCTCCTCTAGCGTTTAGAAATTCCCTGGCCAACCCGATGGATTCTCTACGACTACGACTGTCTGATTCTACTTTTCAGCCGTGATAACTGAGAAAGCGTTTCCCATCGCCAAGGAAGCGATTGACACAGGATTGAAGAGGGCGAATACCGACGGCAAAAACATAAAATGGAACTTCATCGATCTGACCAACGCGGAGCTGGATCAGAAAAAACGTCTGTGACCGTTTTGAGATTCATTGTATCTTGAGCGCTCTCATTGTATTCAAACTCAGAAATACTTCCCCCATTTATCTTGCTTTTAAGATTTAAAATGATGAGTGATTCTATGTTTCTCTAATCTCTGATTTACAGTGTGTACCATGATCACGGAACAGAAACCAAATCTTGTTATCAACACGGTTCGAACTCCCGGTAGCAACTACTACAAGCTGACCATGAACATTAAGGAAGTCTTAAAGAACCTGGCCATGCCAACTCTCGACCTGTCGTACGGTGAGTACTCTGACGAGAGTTTCAAAAGCGAGCTTTTCGATGGACGAGACACGACACACTGCGCACTGTGTTCCGCAGTTTCGAGACGAGCTGCATCGTAGCCTCACTTGGAGTCACCGATCGATTCGAGCGGCGATTCCTCACGTAGATAGGAAGCTGTGCCTGATTCTCTGCGAGCTCCATTTGACTCTCGATTTCTCGTTATTCACTTCCATGACGATTCGCTTGCAGGCCTCGCTCCATGACAGTTCATTAATTATGCTTCTCCATTTAGCTAGCTGTTTACCTTTACCAGATTCACGAATCTTTTTGGACTATTTGTACGGATCGTTCTCGACATTTCCCACTGGCAAACTACCTAATCCAAGTCGAAAATGAAACCGACTTTTTCATTTCATTTCAGGAATCAGTGACGAGTATTCCATGAGTGGATGGAGCACGAAAAAACCGGATCAAGTCAACTACCTAATCCACGTGACTCCTCCGGGGGATTCGTACACTCAAGCAGTGCGTGAGCTCAGCATCAAGATGGACCTTGCAACAGCCGGCATCCTTTATGACAAAACCGTCTGTGAGTCGTTTGTGAATTACAGCCTTTTCTTCGATGATTTACTCACAATTCTCCATAAAGTACGAGCGTTCCTCCACTGAAAACTGCCTTTCCATTGCTTGACAGTGATCGACCACAAATACGCTCGCCTCCTTGAAAACGTTCCGACCCGACACATCATGCGCGAAGTTGGAGAGAGCGCAACCGATTTCTGGAACAAAACTCAAGTCATACATTCTACGGATGTCTCGAATTACTTTGTGGTGGGCAGCATCAGCCATCTGAGCAATGCGCTTGAGGTTGCGAAAAAATACGATCTAAGGCAACGCCATCATTGCTGGGTCCTCGTGACAAAACAAGAAGGTGAACCGGTGTGCGACGGCTGTGTTAACCTCGAAGCTCTTTTCGTGCATCCAGTCCTGGAAGACGGGAGCCGACTCGGCAAAGACGGTGTCTACGGCCCAGACAAGGTCGGTGTTTATACTGCTCAAGCACTCGAAGTCTTGGTCTAAAGGTGGACCTTTCGAAGTGCTCCGTTGTGAGTTCCTACTCGACCCCGGAGTCCAATCCGTCGCTATCGTTGACGATTCATTCCGTGATATTGCAGCTTGACGGCCGATTCTACGAGGAAATATCATACTTCACGATCATCAGGATTTTCGCTACCGATAAGTACTCGAAAGAGCCAGTCCAGGCTTCGTGTCCAGGAACCAATACAGGCAGACCGAATAACAACTTGATGGCAGCGCTGACCTCTGAGAAACTCAAGGGAACATACGGGGACATCATATTCGACCCCAAAGTCGGTTACCAGCAGATCAAGATGAAAATCGCTCATCTGAATTTCACATCGGGCAAGAGTCGCGACACTCACGAGAAAGGTTATTTCGTGTACCATGGCGACGCTAAACCCGGTGTCTGGATGAAAGAATCGCAGAGCTCTCTCGAGGAATTCGGCGCCGTCACGTTCTACAAAGTTGTCACCATTATCGTAAGTTTTGATTGAAGTCGATGATTTCTCGAAGCCCATCGATCTACCTGGTTTCAATTCACCGGAGAGAATGAAAGGAAAAAAATCGAGTGCAACCTTGAATCTCTGCAGCAACCCCCGTTCGTCTACCGGAACAACGAGACGACGAAATTTCGAGGCTACTGCATTGATCTCATAAACGAAATAAAGAAAATCCTCAAGTTCGAATACGAAATATACGAAGTGGTAGATGGGCATTTCGGATCGAAAAGCAAGGAAGGTGTCTGGAGCGGCCTGATCGGGGACCTTGTTCAGAAGGTAAGCCTCGCGTTCACCAAATGGGGAACTACGTTTCGATTGGATCTCTTTAGTTGCTTGTTCTTTTGCGGGTTGTAGCGAATGAGCACTTTCAGTTTTGTGCTTCAACGTTCGATGAGCGAACCTCTGATTGCAGAAAGCGGATATTGCTCTCGGTCCGATAGCTGTCATGGCTGAAAGAGAGACCGTGGTCGACTTCACGGTTCCCTATTATGATCTCGTCGGTCTGTCGATTCTCATGAAAAAACCCGAGGTGAAACCATCACTGTTCAAGTTCTTGACCGTCCTCGAAACCAATGTGTGGGGCTGTATCTTGGCGGCCTACTTCTTCACATCGTTTCTGATGTTCATCTTCGACAGACTATCGCCGTACAGTTACAGGTGAGCTTCCATCTTCGGGATTCGAGTGTTTCCTGTAGCGTAAATCGAAATTAATAATATAATCACCATCATTCCTTTTGAATTATTCGATCCAATCCATCGAATAGCATTCAATTTCCGGTTGAACACTGAAATCTCTCAGGAACAACAAGGAGAAATACAAGGACGACGACGAGAAGCGCGAGTTCACGCTGAAAGAGTGCCTTTGGTTCTGCATGACTTCGTTGACTCCCCAAGGCGGAGGCGAAGCTCCGAGAAACCTGTCCGGACGACTCGTTGCTGCAACATGGTGGTTGTTCGGCTTCATCATCATCGCCTCGTACACAGCTAACTTGGCCGCCTTCTTGACCGTGTCTCGTCTCGAATCTCCGATAGAATCGTTGGATGACTTGTCGAAACAGTACAAAGTCAAATACGCTCCACAAGAGGAAACGACAGCTTCAACCTATTTCAAGAGGATGGCCAACATCGAGGAGAAGTTCTACGAGTGAGTGGGATTTTCCGAGGAGGCTCTCAGCTCATTTCACTTACCGCAGCCGCCCCGGGTCAAGATCATGTCAAGCAAATGCTCTAGTGGATGATAACGTTCATTCTTATTTGAACCAGGATCTGGAAAAACATGTCCCTCGACGACAGCCTCACGGACGATCAGAGAGCCGAACTTGCTGTCTGGGACTACCCGGTCAGCGACAAATTCACGAAGATTTGGTGGACTATGCAAGAGGCCAATCTTCCAAAATCGTTCGACGACGGTGTGAAAAGGGTCAAGAACAGCGTGTCAAGTGAAGGATTTGCTTTCATCGGTGAATTGCTGCTTCGTTCTAAATATACTGAAATTTGTATTCTTTGCCGGTATCAAGTGTTCGCACACTTGAATAGAGAGCCGAATCTAATGCGTCAAAGTCCTCAAGACACCAATCTCGATATAGGTCGCGAGCAAAAAAAAATAAACGATAACACGCGTCATCTTTTTCCCGAAGCTGACGCAACTCAGATCAAGTACGCCACGATGACGAACTGTGATCTCACTCAAATCGGTTCCGAGTTCTCGCGGAAGCCGTTGGCGCTCGCTGTTCAACAGAACTCTCCTCTCCGAGATCAGTTGTCGAGCGCGTAAGTTTTCATCAGCGAAAAGGAGAAGATTTTATCTGCGATCGAGGGAACCCTCGAGCTTAAGGTCACTCCTGACGCAACTCTTCTCGTTTGCAGCATCCTGAAACTGCTCAATCAGAGAAGACTCGAAAGTCTGAAAGAAGCGTGGTGGAATCAGAACCCAGAGAAAAAAGAGTGCGATGAAGAAGGCAAAAACAACGATGGTATCTCCATCAAAAACATCGGTAAGGACAATTTGAAGTTCCTCCTCTGTACCCTGAATCAGAAGCCTGGATTCAATTCGCGCCTGGAATTCCGCCGTGATTCGAGGCTTGACATTGACGTCACGGAGTCTATTTGGCTCGAACACTAACGGACATTTTTCCCCTCGATCAGGTGGAGTCTTCATCGTCATCTTCATCGGCGTCGTGATGGCCTGCATAACCCTAGTCTTCGAATACTTCTGGTACAAGAACAAGAAACCGAGATCCAAAGTGGTCTCAGTGAAAGAGCATATGCCCCAAAAGAGATAAACGTTCCCGGTATGACTCTGGAATGGTGCGAAGGGTGATTTAGTGATCCACACAGTCCGTTTTCCTCCCTTTTGAGCGTTTTCCCCCGATTTCTCAACGCTCGGAACGTTGAAAGTACCCGCTCAAGCGACTCTTTTTTGTGCTCCCAGGCTCGAAGGGAAGCGAGTTTTAGAACTTTCCCGTGCAGAACACACGAATTTCCAATGAATACAGACCAAAGCGACCCGCACTCTTGTTGAAATGAAGAAAAAAAAAATAGAATTTTGGGTTGTCTACTTCCCAATGTATGCCATTGCTCGGCACCGAGCAGTGTCCAACTCGAGAAATGATACGCGGGTGATAAAAATCTTTGAGCATTCCAGCTCTGCATTTACTGATGTTTAATCGCCGACTCTTATTTCTAATCAATCTAGGTCATGTGAGTGAACAAAAAAAAATTACTCAACCGCTGTCGACGCCAAGTCTCAGCATGTTATCCAGAGCCATGGAATGTAACAATACTTCTAGGCGCTGATCTTCTGGAATAAACTACTATTCTTAACTAATTTCCTGTCTCGCAATTCATTCGGTTTAACATGGGCCGTCTGAAAGCTTTTGTACGTTGCTTCGGTCACGTAATCCATGAGAGGCCCTGGAGGATAACTAGCAAGGCTATTTGGATCATCAATCAAAATTTCGGAGCGAGTCAGGATCGACCGGGTACCTGTGTGCTCACAACGACTTCATTTTCAAAACATTCGAAGATGGATGGCCACTGTCGCGCGGTCTCTCACCGCGCGATGAACAGTTTGCTCGGCTACCGACCGCGACGGACAGCTCCGTAGGGGTTAATCTCTGATCGTGTTCTGGTTGAACGCCGAATCATTAGATTTTTGGTTTTCATTCTCCGCGCGCATCCAGGAGCCGGTGGTAAAGAGTCGACCTGCCCACGCCTAACACGGAATGTCAACAGCGTCACGTGTGCAGTTCACGAGTGTCTCACGTGCGACGTGACTCATACGATATGAAGTGTACGTCGTCACCGCCTCTTGCCGCGCGACCGATCATCGATTGTGCAAAGTCCGGAGATAACTGCTGCGCTAAAACGTGTTTGGAGAACATCCGTGCCGTGTACTTCCAATGACTTGACTGGTTTCTTGGAGTCGTAGTTTGAGCCACGAAAATATTCTTTTGATGACTAGAAAGGAGGTCATACTGGAGCCAATACACCGCAAAACCTCAAGGACTGACTGGATCACGCTACATGGTTATCTTCATATAGTTCGGCTGCAGGTTCCGATTAGCAGACGCCGCCGACGAGATTACGCGATCGGTGCGGATCCTGGTTCGAGAAGAAGCACTTCAGTTTGCTTCAATCTCGAACAAAGCACACCAAGCCGGATGCATCAGGACCATTTTCGAAGTTATTCATCACAGACAGAGTTTCGTTCACTAGACATTAACAATCATTCCCCGTTTTGATGTTTATGAACTCCATTGTGAAAAAATCAGCTTCAATAAGATTCATCCATAAGAAACCGTCTCGATTCCCCGTGCCATAGACTTCCTTGTCAAAAGTCTCGGATTTGAGAAACACCAGAGCCGAAGGGGATCTTCAATGAGTTCGTGGATTGGACAAATTCTCGATATGTCAAGATAGGATTTCTAGGATCTATTGCATTTGCGCAGCAAGAGCAGCAAGGTCAAAAAAGCATCAGAGACGCCAAAGAGCTCCAATCACGTTTTAGAGACACTCGCATACACGAGTCTTTTCCTTGGCTACCAAATGGGTGTCTCATGAAGGGCTCCGGCTGCACATGCAATAAATCATGTTCCTGATATTAAAACACACCTTTATCACAAAATAAAGCGCTATGAAATGAAACGAAAACGTCCAACATGTTCCAACGTGTTTGTACACTCAGAGCTAAACAGTGATTCGTATTCGAGCCCCGAGTTCGTGAATGCTCTGGTGTCACCTCCGGAGATCCAACTGGGACCTTCAGGAATCATTTTGCGGTTCAAGTCTTGGGAGTTCATTCCTCAGCAGCATAAACGCTGACAGGATGATTGGCTTGATCGGAGGTGTTCATGGAGGAATTGAGGCGACAAAAACCCTGGTTCCAACAGTCCCATTATTTTGGCATCTGTAAGAATTCGTTCGTTAGTTTTCGCGCAGAGGTCGAGACCTGCTGATTTTTTTCTCAGGAAAGTCCGAAGACACGAACTGCGACCCAAAGCGTTGGATTTGAGATACCCTTTGCTCAGCTTTGTATCATTTGGTATCGTTCATTCGATTCACTGCGATCCCGCCAATGTGACGAACTCCTGTCATCGCTGGATCTTCTCTCCTCTTTCTTGTGAAGCTCCGCCAGCGGAGTCATGTCCGCACAAGTTCACGCTCAGGCTGGTCTTGGTTTTAGCGTTCAGCGTCGGCGCCACGCTGCTCCCTGTCAAGGTTAGAGTCGGGATCTCCGGGCTCGATCACAGCGGTGACTTCATCCTGTGAGAGGATTCATGGCACGCGTATATCTAAGCCACTCCACGGAATATCACGACACCGCTAGCTAGTTTGGAGACAACAATCTCCAAACCGCATTCAGCTGAACCATACCACGAAGCAACTTGTAAAACCCATGGAATAGTTCACACATATCGGTTAGCAGAGAGGTGAATTTTAAGAAATTCCCGGGTAAACCGGACGACCAGCTAGATATGTAGTCATGCCTTTCGGCTTCTCGACCGAAACCGAACTGAGGTTCGGAACACCTCGACTCTCGCTTCGTCGAGATCTCCACGAGATTCCGTCCCGATATTGAATGAAAAGCAAAAGCCGATGATCAATCGTTGAATCGTGATGTCCAGAGATGGTGAGCGACCCCGTTTCGTGGAATTGCTTGAACGAGGATGCAGGACGGATCCCTGATTGTCACTTCGCAAGTCGGATCCAAAGTTTACCCTCGAGCCTCCTTGGAGAACGCATTTCGAGGAAATCGGAGAACCTTGGATCGATCCTCTAAACGTTAAGCAGTGGACGTTAGCGGCAAAAGCAGCCAGATGTGGTGATGGCTTCTTGAAATTTGAGATGAAGAATGTTTCAAACACGGATGAAAGAGGTTCGTCCAATCTCTAACGGGCAATGGCGTGCGTCTGTGTGAAGGATCTTAAGACGAGGCGCATGCCGATTCTCTTTTTTCTCGAAGAGATGAAACCCAAGAAATCGACACCTTCTGCGATAAAAAAAATAGCTCGCTGTCTCAACTACACGACTTGTTCTTTACCACGGATCGATTATTCGCATCAGAGCGATCAGATGAACAATGCAACCGAGATGACTGACCATGACTTAGGGAAATCGAATATAATGATCCAACAGTTCCGAGTCCGGCCTGAACTCGCGGCTAGATCTGAAAACGGAGCTCTCTATCATCGATCGTACCGAGAAAAATAAGATGCAATAATGGAAGAACTTAGATTCGAAACGACATATCTCCGAAATTTCCAGTTCCGAGCTTTTTCCGAGATCTTGTACAGCTCGATTCCGCACATTTCTGATTTTGAGGGAAAGAATCCGGGAAATTTCCTCTTCCTTGCCATTTTTCATTCAGGGATAGGGTCTCATGTCAGAATCAGAGCTGCACACCTCCATCTTGCCGATACATGGTTCGCATGATTCCCCGTGAAAAATTCAACCCTTTGTTTATGGGATTCAGAGATCTTCGCGAACACATATTTTCGGTTCACGTTTCAAAGATATCCCTCGAAGTGGTTCTCGACCACAGTTTTTCGCTGTTCTCTCGAAAATGTGGAAAATGGAGATGTACAGCTTCGAAACTAAGCTCTCCAATTCGAGTCCGAGACCATCATCGGGTCAAGTCAACGGAAGTCCTTCCAGACTTGAGCGCGGAGAAAGTATTCTAGCAAACACCGAGGCCGATAAACTCGAGCATGAAGTGCTTTCATCGCATGATCGAATCGATTCGTTTTCTGCTAGAAATTAATCTCTTGAGCCGATATTCCCCTACTACTTACGACGGAGGTTCGATAACTACACGGGTGGGAGAGGACCCTCGCGCGAAAAACGTGTTTTCCTAATATTCCATGACTTCCTTCAAGTAGCTGGCGTACGCTGTGTTCGTATCTTCACCATTCTTCAGAGTTGTTGGAATCGGCGGTATCATGATCTCATGTACTCTGATACTTCTACTATGATCGATGGAATGAGGGCAAGTCTAGACACGTCTGGGTGTACTTGAACGCTCACTCAGTCTGCTCCGGCAGATTGGAAGCGACTCAGAACGAACTTCGGACCATTTTTCTTACTTTCATTTCCACGGCTAAATATCTGACAGATCTTCTGCGCTACTGTGCGGGATTCCTGAGAATAACCCTGATTCTGACACCCGCGGCTCAGCAAACCACAACACATTTAGAGTTTACACCACGCCGACCCCGAAAACACCGCCAAACTTCGCGGCATTCTCAAGCAAGATTTGAGAACAGGTAGAAGACGCCTCGAAACGCTGCTTCAGAATAAGTCGAGACATGTCGAAATCGCTGGTTTGGTCGCGGATACTTCAAAACAGTTCCCTCTTTGGAAATCGATACATGCTTGAAAGCATCACTCGAGACAGGCCGAGATCATGAAAGACCATCGTTTATCGTCCGTCGAACTCCGCTCCGTTGAGATCCAAGATCTGAGAGATGCATTCGGCTTGAAGTATGTTGTCCTGTCGACGATGGAAACATGGAAGTTGTCCCTAAAAGTGTGCGTCGTCCAATGCATCGATTCGAAAGACGAGCAGCCGTACGAGGTCTCCTCCGCAAAGAGACGCTGATGAAACGAGGAAAACTCGAAACCAACCGGGAATATCGAAGATGGCAAATGAAGAGCTAGTCTGGCGTGAAATTAGGATGAACGATCCGTGCAAAATATGTTGGAGACAAAAGGACAACCACGCTCCTATTGTTGACAAAACGAAATGAAGCCTTTATCCTCTGGAGAGCAAACCCCACTCTGACGTCACGTATTCTCCGAAGACGTCGCGGTTTCGAGACGGCGCATAAACACATCACAGCTACGATCTTCGATCGTTTCTGGTTCGTGGTATGCGGACTCGAGCGTTTTTTTTTCTGGCACTACATCGTTGATCGTACTCTAGCCCGATTCCATCTCGATAGGATTTCATGGTTTTCCATTCGTTCACAGCCGAGACTGATTGGGAGAAACGAAAACGGTGAGCCTTCGGGTTTCACAACAAACAAAAGGTTGTTTTGTTGTTACTATTTCAGGAGAATATTTCCGACGGGACTGCTGAAAGGCGGTAGAGAATGGGGGTCAAGGTCTCGTGATGAAAACTGTCGTATTAAAAAGCAGGATGAAATCATCCTCACTCTGAAATATCTGTTCGAATAAATCTCCCAAGTATCCCGATCTCCCACGACGAGCTCAACGGAGCTTCTGACGAAAATGATCAGTTTTCAAGCTCTCTGCAAGGAGATTCCCAAAAATTTGCCCCGAATCAACTGTCACTGCTTCTAAGAGAACCTTCTCGATGTTATGCGGAAAATCATTCTGTGCAAAATGAATGCCAGAGTTTCCAATAATTCGGCTATCACTTCGCTATCCCTTGAAACGTCCGAAGAATTTCGGATCCGCCCTTGAGTCTTTCGGAAATGTAGAAATTCATGAGACGAGTTTTCATCACAAGTAGAAATTTGTTCTAGTTTATTTCAATAAACGTAATGAAGATATTAAGCAGAATGTTATTAAGAAATGCCTAATTCAAATCGTCAAAAGTCACAATTGTCGCAAATCGCTCAGCGATACAATGACTGTCACGTAATTCAACATTCAGTATATGATACAAAGTTTTCTTTTGCAGCAGCTGCAAACTTACAGATGAGTCGAGATGTCGCTCACTCAATCTTTCTTCTCAGATTCTTGGTCACGGTGAACACCGTCTCCAGTCTGGTGATCTGCATCAGGGTTCAAATGAGATTCTCCTGCTTCGGTTTCGCCTGACCAAATATCCACCGGTTTGTCGTCTTCATAACTCACAGTTATGTTCGGACAAGTGAAACCTGTGAAGTCTCTTCGGGGCTCAAGGCCTCTGATAGGCGGAGGAGCATACAAAGCGGGTTTTAAACTAGATGTTTTGGCTTCGGTTTGACTTGTGACAATTTCCGCCGGTTTTTCATCTTCATGACTCAAAGTCGCGTTTGGACTGGTGGAACCCGTTTTGTCTTGATGGGGCGCAATGGTTTCACTGGGCAGACAAGTAGCTGAATCGGATCTGTTGACGTCAGCTTCACTCTTCATAGTTTCCGCCGGTTTCTCATCTTCATGACTCAAGGTTATGTTCGGACAAGGGAAACCTGTGAAGTCTCTTCGGGGCTCAAGGCCTCTGGTAGGCGGAGGAGCATCCAAAGCGGGTTTCTAACTAGATGTTTTGGCTTCGGTTTGACTTGTGACAATTTCCGCCGGTTTTCCATCTTCATAACTCACAGTTATGTTCGGACGAATGAAACCTGTGAAGTCTCTTCGGGGCTCAAGGCTTCTGGTAGGCGGACGAGTATCCAAAGCTGGTTCTAAATTAGATGTTTTGGCTTCGGTTTCGCTTGTGACAATTTCCGCCGGTTTTCCATCTTCATAACTCACAGTTATGTTCGGACGAATGAAACCTGTGAAGTCTCTTCGGGGCTCAAGGCCTCTGATAGGCGGACGAGTTTCCAAAGCGGGTTTTGAATTCGATGTTTTGGCTTCGGTTTCGCTTGTGACAATTTCCGCCGGTTTATCATCTTCATAACTCAAGATTATGTTCGGACTTGTGAAACCCGTGAAGTCTCGACGGGGTTCGAGGGTTCTGGTGGGCAAACAGCTGTCAATCATCTGCATGAATCGATCTAGCCCTCGCATGGTGTCGGCAGTCACGGCGTGCACATCCGTGCTGGCAGTATCTCGACGACGGATCTTCCGACGAGCTCCGCCGACAACTTTCTTCGCAGCTCGAGTGCAAATGCCCCCCAGACTCTTCTTTTGTGAAGGCTTCGATCGATCGTAAGTGAACGACATAGACTGCCTGGGACTCGTGATTTTCGCTGGTCCTTTTTTGTTACTCGGTTCATGGCTTCCACCGCAATAGAACCAGTAGTCACCGCTAGGATCTCGAACCAACATCCAGATGTTCAAGCCCGCTATGCAGAAATAGCGTTGAGGTGCGGTACCAGCTTGTCTGATATGCTTCACAAGATATTTCGTCAAGTTCCTGTAGAAATCACTTACAGTTGCGGACGGTCGATCGAACTTGTCTAGGAAGGCTTGATAGCACAATTTGAAGAAAGAGACCGGCGAGGACGTTGTACTATCCGAGGAATAGTATCCGTCCAAGGTGAACGATTGGGAATCACTATCGATATCACTACGAAACGTGCTCCTGAGCTCATAAGAAGTTGTATCCCAGTCCGCGAAGAGGTCGATTTTCGTTGGCGGTGGAGAATCTTCAGTCATTCTTCTATCAACCGCTGTCGCCCCGGAGCCAACTGTTGCCTCCGCTGAACTTAGCTCATGGATCTCGGAGTCGGAGTCTACTGAAGGCAATTTCTCTCTGTAGCCGCTTGTACTTGGTACTTCTGAGTCCTCGATGTATCTTGTCGCCTTCAATGGTTGAGTCATATGGCCCGCGGATCGTCTCAAATCATCAATTGATTTCTTGCAGGCGGACTTGGGGGCAGACTTATCGTCCTCGGTCGCATCTGGGTCCTTATCCTTCGACAGACGGCGCTTCGCCAGATTCGACTCCGCCACGTCGTTTAGGACTATGACTTTGATCGAAGTACTGGACTTCGTACTCGAATCAGAATCCTTGTCGTCGGATATCTTGCGATGCAGACGCGTTTTCTCCGGACGTCGTCGAAAGTTCGGTTTGGCTCTGGATTTCCCTCTGCCGAAATCGGATCCAGAATGCGATGAGGCTCCTCGGCTGGCGGAACCGCTGGCGGCCGAGTCGGGAGTGTTTCCTTCTGGAACGACATCTGGGCTGAATCTGAATTGTCGTTTGGAGCTTTTCGTTGAGGACGGTTTGTTTGAGCTAGCAGACGCACAAAGATTCGAAACTCGTTGGATGAGAATTTCAGCATCGGTTGGATCATCCCCAAGAGGACAATCGATAATGATGATTTCCATTTCCTCGTCTGGATTCTGTGTGGTCGGATCCGTGGACGTCAAGGGCTGCCTGGAATAGCGCAATAAGCCTAGTTCAGCCGTTCCGGTCAAATCGAGAGTTCGAAAGTAGTCGTAGAACTGCGTTAACGTTTGCTTGAGTGCGTCACGGTCCAAATCTGCGGAAAAAAAAATTGAAACTCTCATTGGCCACTTCCGATCGATGTTTGTGTCTTTATATTACTCGAAACATTTGGGAAAGAAAAATCAACGGCGAAGCCCTTTCCCGTTACTCACCTGTTGAACGCGGCAGGAACACGAAAGCTTTTTTTGGGAATCCTTGACTTTCGGGAGCACTCTGGTACTCTTGAAGTTTTGCTGCGGATACATCCTCGAGCTTTTCGAAAGAGCTTCTGATGCAAGTGCTCTGACTCGTGGATTGATCTTCCGAAGTTGCCGCTGAGTCCCAAGAATACTTCCTTGGAGATAGCGGAGCTTGTGTTCTAGGCGGGGAAAGTAGTGTTGATTCCGTCGAAGGTGACAAGGATTCGCTCCTCGACGATTTCGCCTCACCCAGGGATTGGCTCCTGGGTGATTTCAATCTGGGCGATAGTCGCTTGGCGATGGTTTCCTTCTCGGGCGATTCCGGTTGAGGCGGGGATTGGTCGGTGGAGGATTCCTCCCTGGGCGACTTCCTCATCGGCGAAGATCGCCCACTGGTGGATTCCTTCGACGAAGATTTCCTATCGGACGAGGATCGCTTCGTGGAGGGATCCATGTTTGGCGATTGCGTCCCCGGCGACGATCGCTCCGTGGTCGAGTCACTTTTGGGCGATTTTGCACTTGACGTGGGTTGCTTACTTTCGGATTCCTCCCCGGGCGAAATCGTCTTGAACAGAGATCGTCTTGTCGATTCTTTAGCGGGTGATCTCGTCCTCGATATTTCAGGAGAACTTCCGGAACTGCTCGGTATTTCCTCTCCATGTCTGCGCCTGGCTATCCTGGGGCTCTTCTTGGTTAGCTTCTTCACTGATTTGTCAGACATTTTCCACGGTCACAAGCTACACGAAACTCTGAAACAACCTTCCGCAGCGAGGTCAGCGCGCGAAATGCCGGGCTGCGTTGAGTCTCGAAGGTGTCACGCTCAAACGCTGATATTTCCACGTTTTTCGCAACACGTCTCGCGAAGTTCTTCGCGCAATGTGCCTCAGAACGACTTTCGTGCACGTCGCAAGAAACTTTGTCGATCCCCGATCTGGGCTGTCATGAGCTTCGCGGAGCTTTGGGAGATTTCTTTCAAAGTCTTCGCCGAAAATCGCTTCACGAATATGTGCGCAAGTGGATTTCAGTCCAACAGATTTCCCGTTGTCAGTAATTTCCGACGATGAGTCCATTTCTGAGCTGCTACGGATGAAATGAAGAACTCAGAAAAATCGCGAACTTCTGGTCGAAAAGGTCAAGTTTATTACCAGGACACGATGTTCCTGCATGAAAATTATGTTGTCGACTATCTGGTGGAAAAAGAGGTGCTCCGCGAGTACAGACTGGAGGTCTCCGGTTGTTGCTCAATCCATTGTTGCCCACTTACTTGTGGCTTGAGACGTTTCTGCTAGTCGACACCCTGCTCTGACTTCAAGCGGTTCATAAAGACGAAACGCGCATTTTTCGTGTGAATTGACGAATTGGATAACGGCGATCGCGTACTCGTCAGTGCTTTCCTGAGCTGAAAATTCCATTGCATTTCCGTGGCGCTTGCAGATACCATAGGAGCAGAAGAAGAGCCTCATACAGTTTTCGAAACGTCTGAACTTCACACCGAGTGTAACACCTCCGAACTCATTTGCGAACGGAATGGCCGTCAAATTGAACTCTTTCATTTTCAAATTTATTCGTGAATACCGGCGCTTGTCGATGTTATCCATTACGGCTATAACGACATCGCCGCTAGTATTCAATTTGAAGACAGTGTAAAGCATGTCGGATATGCCAGTGGATTGCCTCAATATCAAAATATTAACTGTCCAGCCATCGTCGTCAAAGAAGTGGAAAGTTGTTTGAAACGAGGCGTTAATGAGTGCAGGGTGGACAATGATGTTTGGAACATCGATGTCAACGTAGGCGGTTTGGTTTTCTTCAGGGAAAAAGAATCGAGTTTTGGCGGTGATATTGGTACGTTCGCACTCTTGATAAAGGCAATATTCGCAAGGGTCATCGAGTTCGATTTTTGCGAAACACATATCTGCTATGCACTGATCTTGAAGAACACGTGGAGGATCAGCGTCGTTGTTACGCAATGCAAAGTGCAAGGCGACAAAAACAACCAAGTAAACAGCGTATTGAGCGTAAGATCCGAATTCGTACGCGGACAGCTCGGTCGTAGAAGCTATCGATTCCATTCGGGTTGAGCTCGATCGTCTGGCTACTAGTTGTACATCTGGATCACTTGCACTCAAGCGTCCCTCGGCGTCTTTAGAACCGCGGAAGTCAACTCCGAAGTTTGAGGCACGGTCAGACATCGCCGATGGGAGGGGATCGTTCGACTCTGAGGAGAGAAAAACTCAAACCACCGAGGTCGATTGAGGCTGAAGTTGGGGATTTCGTCGTTTTTTGACGAAACGAAGAAAACCGCAGACCGGACCAGAAACTAACGACTCATCTCCATACTTCACGTCCCCTGGGTGATTCGAAACTCAAACATGCTGCACGAGCTGAAGAAGCTAATGGGGACCAATCGAAAAATTTCCTTCTTTGTTTCAATTTGCGGCCGGCGAAGATGGGCAGCTTCATTCGAGCATCCGCTAGTCCAACACCACCCTGCTCGAACAAGTTTCTTGACGACCGGAGCGCTTCTTTTGACCACAAGATTAGATGAGCGTCCAGTTGCTAAGGCAGGTTGAGACCGAGCTTGAGTGACTTCTTCAATCGGATCGCCCCGAGCAAGCGGTTGGAACTTGCCTGGATCTGTGAGACTGGTTGAACGGATCCTTGAACCTTTCGGTCTGCTCGAGCTGTCTCGTATTATTATTCGAAGTTTTAATCGTGGGACTGGTACAACACTTGTCGGGTAAAAAACTCGAATCGCCGCATATTCCTACAAACGAACGTTTAGAGCTCACATAGCGGTATTTTCATTCAGACATCCGACAAATGATAAATCACAACCGACTTCTGGAGCTGATTTGTTTTCGATTTCCCTGGAAAACGATGCGATAGGTCCCGGAAACTTTGTCAATGGCTCGTGAAATTGTGCTGAAACTCCTCACGGAATCCAGCTCCGAGAGTAAACATTTCTCAAACCAAACGGAGATGTTGTTTCCGTCACTAGCTGAGAGTTTATAAACTGGTCTTTGCGGGAATCAATGATTCATCAAATGATCAAAAACACTCGACCTATGCAAGCCATAGAACAAACCCTAGGAACGAATTCGAGGACCTCGCCGAGACGCCAAACATCAGAACACTGAAGAGAAAAATCATCTGACAAGTTCTCCGTGAGAATACTTTGAAAAGTCAATATCTGATTTCCATTGAAGTTGCATACTTTTTCGAGACATGGCACTCATGCTGAAACATCTCATTGTATGCGGCTTCAGGGAAAGTTTGCCATAAAACGATCGATTTGAATCGACGCGAAACTTCCGCGTATGGCACGCGTTGAGTTCTCTGCGTCCACAGCCGTTCTCCATACTGAGAATCAGATAGACAGGGAACGGAAAGGCTCAGCTATTAGCAGATCAGAGCTTAATACGTATGTTGGGAGGGAGGGAGGGTAACGCTCTCCGAGGGCTCCATACCCGACTTACAATATAAAAAGGCTCTTCGCAATAGGCAAACTCGGAAGACGTATCTCTCGGACCGGATCTACAAACTTCGTTTCTTCGTCTCAACATCCAAGAGTAAGTTGAATGCTTTATCTCAGCCATTGATTTCGAAAGCTCGCTCAGCAACAGGAAAGTTTCGAAACTTAGAAAATCCCTCGATTTCATCACTTATACTCTCGTGTGGATTGTCACCTCGAGAATCGAACCGAACTTCCGAATTCGGCTGTTTCACAAATAATTCTACTCTGAACGCTCATGGGGAACCCAGGGATTATCATCGACGTTCGGTGACTGAAGGCGTTCCGGTTGTACACCAATGATGAAGACGAGCAATGCACCCTGGAATAGAAAATAGGCTTTTCTCGAACAGCGAGGTCAGCGCTCGCGCGCTCTTAGAATGTAGAAATCGCGGAGAAGGGAATTTGTTTTTTTTTGATTCGATGTCCTTGACCGTGGCAAGATTAGGGCAGCGAGCCTGATGGCACTCATCAATCTTGTCATAAGAGCGGGGTGTTGACACCTCGAGCGGTCTCTTTCGGCAGCTTATACGTCGCTTTTTTGTGCAAACAAGTGCTGCGAAAGCCGAATCAGATAGAAGCCAGGATTGAATAGGACTTTCCTCGTCTTTCGTTCATGTCTGTATTTGAAAAAGTTCACCAACCTAGATTGCGGCGAGGGAACCTTTACGTTGAAATCCGAGTTGAATCTCTGTTAAGAGAGCGAGATTGGAGCTGACCGAGAAAGAAACGAAAACTTTCCTCTTTTTTGATGCTTCATCTGCCCACTGTTCATTAGTCGTACTTATGATCTAAACGGGCAACTCCGCTCGGTGGAAAAACGCTTGAAATAGAGACTCGAAACTAGAGCCAGTGACCGTTTATCTGATCTTACAAGTGATGAGCACCGAGGAAAAATATCCAATTTATCCTAAACTCGGAACTTGGATATCGCTCCGTACTTCTCGTTCATCGAGGAGTATTACACAGGAACTGGACGTCACATGCTTCTCGAAAAGTACACATCATAGTGGTGCTCTCTACAAGACGACACGGCACGCTCGAAACCATTCAGATAAGACTAAAGATGACATTCGGCTTGATCACGGCTAGGTTTCACCACCGCTGTGATACTTGTCGTCAAACGGTTTCTGGTTTCTGCCAAATTTTCTTGGGGACTCGAGCACACGATATGGTGGTATTTTGCCGTCGCTCCGATCGCCTTGAGTCGCACTTGAATCGATTTCGATCCTCACGGTCAGCGTTTTCGCATCCACTATTGAGCGTGCCGAACAACGGCGCGATTGTCGACCAACGACACCGACACAGAGTTCTGCACTAGAACATGAGCTCGTCAACGTAAAGAGAATCACCAAATACGATAGGGTATCATATGTCGGACGCTCGATATTCAAGAGCGCGCGGTGAGGAAGATCCAAGGAAGAAAAAATCCAAAACTTTCGTTGAAATATTTGATGAACCTTATCTGAAAATGAGGACTGCGCGGATTTCTGGATTGACTGCATAGTGGTGAATAAGATTTGAAATCTTTTGGGGTTACTACGATGATCCAATGTAAAAACTGTACGATGTCATACTTAATAAAGTCACCTTTCCATAGCCCTAGAATTGTGAGCTAATGAAACGCTCTGTAATCCTGAGAGAACCCAGAGAAGACAAGATCGGGCGATCCCGTTCGGTCAGCATATTGTCTGTCTGGACACGGATTCGTCTGACTAATTATTATCGATACTCGGCGAACCGATGCTTTTCAGAAGATTGAAACTCGAATCTGTGGTCGTTGAACGCTCGAGCCGTCTATTCGAACCACACTTCTCGCCTCGTATTTCGCTGCCACACGTTTTCCCTGAAACGCCGCGCTTAATGCCCGGAACGGACATCAGATTTCACGCGGTCTTGATACTGGAACCTGCAAAGATCTCGCGCGTATTATACATGCGAATAGTCGACCGACAGACGAGAGGTCTTGCTCAGAACAGCGGATTCCAGCCAGCCTCGTGAGGGAAACGAATGGTTCGGCTTTCACTCTCGTTCGATGGGAATACTTTTCACGAGTATTCCACAGCTGCAAATCGTTTCGATACCGGAGCTCGGTGTCGATCTTGTTTTCCATGATGAGGGATTCGCCGCTGTTGGCGCGTGCAGGTGTACTTCCGAAGCTCTGGTCGAGGTGGAGGCGGAGGAGATTTGAAAGTTTCTTTCCGTGTGCGCTGCGGCTATTGAGCTGATTCTTTTCGAGAATATCCTCCCAAGTTCATTCTTTTAGAAAGTGTCGGGAAACAGTGAAAGAAAGATTTCCGCCACTCCGAGCACTCAATCGAAAAACTGGAGTGGCCACTTGGACCGTTCAAACTGCGTTATTATTATTATCAATGATGTTCTTATTACGGCGTCGCACAACGGAGTCACGTGAGGGTGAGTCCGGGAAGAAGGTGCGTCAGACACCAAAGTTCCACGAAACTCTGTCGTCATATTCGAGATTCCGGCATACCGATTCGATGCGAGACCCGAATCACCGTAGTACTACGCTTCATTGTTGTGCTGCAAGTGATTGTCGGCGTTTCTTCGGAAAACGATAATCAAACTTTCGTCACCTCTGCGGGAGTCTCATTGTGGTCGGGGTTGAATGTCTTGACGCTGATTACGACGTTTCGAGTCGCAGAATATTTGACGTCTCCGCATCGGAGACGAAAGCGCTTCGATCTGTTGACTCATTGTAGAATGCTGCGGTGTTGCGGAAAGTTCGGCCTCAATTATTCGTGGAGTTGGTTTCTCGAGCTGGAGCTCATGTTGTCGAAGCTCCATGGAAGAACACCCACAATATTTATAAAGAACTCAGAATTGTTTTCGACGTGAGCTGGCACGGATGCCTGTGGCTTCCATGCATTCGGACCGTTATCGAATACCTGTCAACCAGAGAACCGCCTAGTATGCCCACCCGCTTTGGTTAATCCAACAAACTTCGGTCTCCGTGGAGACTTGTCCGCTCCGATCGTCAACTAGTCGCAGACACTCACTCACAGTAATACAGTATTGTGTCTGACTGAGTTAGTGAGTGAGTGTGTGTGTGTGTGTGTGTGCTCGTATGTGCGGCCGGTGCCCCTTCATACTTTGCTAAGAATGTAAGTTTGAAGAATGTCGGACAACTCAGAATCGGAGAACACTATCTAAGAAGTGCCGCCGAATACCGAGCTCCGTGCGAAGAAGAATGTCACAGAACGAGCAGCGCGGCGGCCTCAAACCGTATCCCACGATCGGTTTCCGAGTAAGATTTTCCCTGCCCCAAACACATCTTCATGGCTGTTGATCGTGGTCGTGGTTGGCCGTTGGAATTTACAGGGTAGCCGCTACAGCGGACGAACTGGTTGTCAAATATTGAGAGGCGCGCGCTCGACATCAAACAGAGATTCATTCAGCCCGAGTTGCTTTCTTCGAAGTTGATCATAAAGAGGTAGGCAATTAGAATCGGGGCATACCGAGTGAATTCCTGTGCCAGTTCCTAACTGGCCTCAAATTCGCGGAAAGAGCACGCAGTACCAACTATGTGTAAGTCCGTTTGGTTGTGTCTGTCTGTCTGTCTGTCCGTCCGTCAGTCAATCAGTCTATCTGTCTGGCGGTCGGTCGATCGCTCGCTCGCTCGCTCGGCTTGTCTGTTGGTCTGTCGGCGCGATTCGCCTTTCAGTGACTAACGTACTCTCGTTGGAGATTCCCAGTGATGTAGGAGAGGGTAAAGTGGAATCACACTTCCCTTCTGCAGTGTTCTCTCGATAGCAATATCTGAAACACGCACACAAGAGATAAGATAGCAGCACCGTTCCGCAATCTGCACTAAACGCTATCTGAGCGTCGCTTTTGACGAGGAGTTCCACGATGACAATCGAAAAATCTCTCCAGTCTCCAAATGGAGCAACAAAAGGGAAAAGTCACCTCTCGATCATCTTCCACCGATCATGGAACTCCTCCATTCCGAGTCGGGAGCGATTCGTTCGCGAAAAAATCACCACGTGCAACTGCTCCGACGTGTCACCCTATCCACGAGCTTCGGGCGCTCAACGACTTTCACATGGGTCGCATAGGAAAGTACCACAGGGATGCTGCCAGATAGATCTGTCAGTCTGTCTTCTCAATGGAATTTTTTCGCCTCATTCAAAAGTATCCTCCACAAACCGAGCACCGACCGATTCACTCACTCACTCACTCACTCACTTATGGAGTGACTTGCTGAGTGAGCCAACGCGGTACTTACGGAGGAGCTCATCGAGTTGTCATGCTCGTAATCCCACCGCTCAACACTGCAATAGTTGCAGCTGAGGCAACGCTCCCGCGGAGACTTCGGTTGAGCTCTCGAGAAAGTTCCTGGACTCGATATCTCCTCGGGGGCAAATTAGAAAGTTCGGCTTCGAATTCCTGATATCGAAACCGTTCTGTTCAATGCCGCCTGGGTCACAAACTCACGAACAAATGATGTTTTTTTCGGAGCAAGCATTCTACAAATATTTGGGATTTCCGTCCCTAGTTCTCGAAATCTGAAAGCTGCAAGCTACTACCTACCGACAAACCCCCGATTGACTGGCGGGACACGGCCGTCGGAGGGAGCGGCCTCCATTGAAACATGCGTTCATTCTGAACTCCTCGGAATGTCAACGTGCGAATTCGAACGGCTTCTTTGAAAGCTCGGCGGCTACCAATCTCTTCGATGGCTACCCAAGGTTCACACCGTTCGCGCGCGGTCGCTGCTCGAAGAGGAATTTTTGGCGGTGGGTATTCCAAAGCCGCATGTCTGACCGTTAGGCTGTCCATTCTCATGTCGGCGCACTCTCTGTGTCAGTTCAACGATTCTCTCCCTCTCTCTCTCTCTCTCTCTCTCTGAGAAAACTCGAGAACAAACGTGCGTGCCCTTCGTCACGAGAGAAACGACGGGCTTCCCTGGTCGGCCGCTACTGCGACGACTACAACGGCGACATGGATGATTCATTCGCGGAAGAAGCGATACGTCGCTGTCGTCATCATTTGCCCGTCAGGGCGCGCGCTCATCCGTTTCTCCGTTAGTCCGCACCTTGGATCCGGAGGCCAGGGTTCGATTCTGGGCCCCAATCGGCCCCGCCATCCCGCCACTAATTTAGGTACTCAAAAATTACTCCTGCAGCTCTTCTGTCTTACTCTGAAGACGATTCCTGTACGGCCAAGAGGCTCTTCTACTCGATTCCCTTCCTCCGTGATCCGGAGCTGCCCAGTGAGAAATCTGCAGCAACGAAATTGAAATCGTGTGAGCTACTTTTTGGAAAGAAAGTTTGTCTTAATGGGCGAGAAGTTCCCTGACGTCGCTTTGGAGAGAGAACTCCATCGTCACTCATTGAAAGTTACTGGCACTCGCTCTTGAGAGATCGCTCGTGGTTTCGAGAGGCTGACTCGAGACCCTAGATGGAAACTTGCGACGCATTTGCAAATGAGCTATGCTCAGCTTCACTTGGAGTTCCTGTATTGAGTTGTGAACTTTCCAAAACGTGAGTATCAGAGTCGATGCCGGATCATCGCGTTAGTGAAGTTTTCTGTCCTGATCGAGTTCTGCCGAAAGCAGATCCGACCGTTTTCAGAGAGGACACTTTCTTTTTTCATCGATTTTCGCCGAGAACGATGAAAACTGTTCTGGCCACGCCACGACGCTCATAACGGTCCCAGAAGTTTCCTCCTTAATTCTGATCAGAGCTCCCAAGGGCGGTGACGACGTGAGTCAGGTCATGTAGATACTTCAGACAGCCGCCAGACGTTTCACTGACTTGAATATCGGGGAATCCTTGATAATTCTTGACTGCGTCTATTCACGAATAGTTTGCATTTGCCGTACGAATACGAATGTGCAGAGAGATCCCTTAATTGACAGAGAATTCATTCCAAGTCATCATTGTCGTTTCTCTCATCGCTTTCTCGTGTTGTGAAAAAAAGCGAAATATACCGGACGCATCGAGACGGGTGAACTATAAACTCTTTAATGAAAGCCATCCGAGACGGCGAACTCCAGCTCATGGTAATGAACGAATACAGAGCTCACGCAGTCGTTTGTCTGTCAAACACTCGGTCACGCAAGCGGACTAGCCTAGAGTGATAAGTCGAGAGCGACAACGTGCAGCAGAGCCGGGCTCGCTCCAGCCATGAGGATATCAATTTAACTATCTTGTTCGAAAACCGAGCGAGGTGTCGGGTGGGCAAGCAACAATTTTATCTGTTCGTCCTAGCCTGCTAATCGAGTCAATGGATAGAGCGACGTGCAAACCGGTTGTCACCCTTGCGGTTTTCAACAAAAAAAAAGACAGAATGGTTTCGCTCACATCGAATGACCGGAATCCGTAACCGAGCGATCTTCAGGAGCTCACGACGACCACCGGGAATGTAACTGGAGGCGAAGCACGCAATGCAGTGCTGATCGTCGAGAATATGAATCAATTGAGGACTGCATTGAAGAAGTATTATTATGTGACCGGAAGGATGAATGACAGGAATCGTTGACCGTGTGTCGGGATAGCCCTTGAGCAAATCATCAGATCATTACGGAGCGTCGTTGGAGCTCACTGATAAACGCCAGACGCGCATCGTCTTGAGCGAACGTCGCAGCGAGTCTGCGAAATCCGTCGATGGAGCCGTGTATACACGTAGTGGTGATGTTGCTCGCCGCCAACACACTTCACTTGCGGAAAGTGAATTTTTCTCGATCCTGAACTTGTAGGGGGTTTGGTTTGACGATCTGCATACTTATCCGTTCATGGAACCTAACCCGAAACAAAGCTCCGGTACGTTTCGCACTCTTAGTCGCCACGTGCAGGGATGCCAAGGCGTCATCAAACTTCCGATCATTTCTCTCAAAAAGTTGGTCAGCAGAATTGATATTCTGATCTCAGAGGGGTTTTTCGGGCGTCTCTCGAGAGACCGAACTCTTCAATGATTTCTTTTGAAGTTGGATTAGGGAGCCAGATATCGTCAGCCATCGCTGCTTTCGAGTACACATATTCACGAGTCCAGCACGGTTCGCCGATCCCCTTCCAGCAGCTATCGGTCTCGTGGATCAGGGACGACAATTCACTGAAGAGCTGTGCAAGGGACGAACCCAATCCGCGTAACCTCGTTGTCCTCAATCTCGAATGATCAAAGTTCCAACGAAAATAGCTGTGATATCTATCTCCAAGTCTGTAGCTGTTCACCTATGGCTCCTTTCACCTGCTGCCGTCGAATCGATGTCGCCGATAACGCCGGACCTCAAAAATGTTCTTCTTTTAAGCGGGAAATTCTTAGCAACTTGACCTAGTATGCGCAATTGTGGGAAGACAAGATGTTCCACGTGTGCGGGACTGCGAGGAAGGCAGACATCGTGCGTTTCTCCCCGCACTTTAGGCATTAATTGCGGATCCCGAAACCATCGAAAGTTCTCTATTCCGCACACTCCGAAATATCTCGCGTTTTCTTTGAAATGTTTTTCTCCCATTGAACGCCCGACTTCTCCGATGGAGGGGTGCGGGTTTTTCATCGGGCGATAATTTCGAGGATGATCGCATCTACAGCACTTCAATCAAACTTGTGCTCGAAATTTTGAGATCTGCCGCATCTCACTTTGATGTCTTCGGGGAATTTTGCCATCATGCAGACGCTGAAAATCTCGAATTCGAGTTCTTGGTTCCTAAACGGACCGCCGCATGGAACAATCAAGGCATCAGCGATCTCGTGGAATTCTCCGTCGTTACGGGCTGAAAAAAAAAACATGACTCGAACTGAGTCCGTTCCCTGACCGACCAATCGAGCGCTTCGAACAGGTGCTTAACGAGCGCAGTCGTTTCATTTTATTAGAGAACCTCGAAACCCGATATTCAGGCGATCAGAAGAAGGAGCACAGCTTGGAAATGTTCGGGAAACTTCTCAGTCGCTCATTCAGTTCAGCAACTGACACGTGGAATAGCTGAACGATCGTCTGACGCAAGAGCTTATGCGACTGCGATCGGGTGTGAAGCCGTGTTTGCTCAACCCACACTCTCAACGAGCACTGCTCTCAATGCTCAGAATCGAGATGCTTCGACAGATCGGCCGGCGGCTTCTGAAGAACGAGTGTCATTAAGGTTTACAATCCGCTAACTGAGAACAGTGACCGTGTGATTCATTTCGACGAACCGGTTTCACTTTTCAGCGCTGTTGCCGCACCGAGTGCGTAGAGCTAAAGCCGGTGCTCAATCGCCGGCGTAGTGTCTCTTGTCGGATCGGCCGCCTGAACTTCAACGGTCAGAAATCTACGTTCGGAATTTCTGGCCTGAACACGTCCCGGCAATAGAATGAAACGCTGATATCCCTTTCGCCGCGCCGCCCAAACCACAATCTCGCGAACAAGCCCGACAAGTTCTGTAGCTCTGTGTCGCTATCTCTCGGCACTCGAGTTTGAGTTCCCTTCTTCTCGTTTATTAGGGAAAAGGAAGATCGCAAACTGAGTCCCTGAATCTTCGGAAAGGCGTCTGGTCGAGCTGCCTCACAATAGCGTTCAAGGGTGCGTTCCAGCCGCACGTGATTCAGTGATTCTTTGACGGCTGAACGACACCTGAGCGTTGTCACGTGTGCACTTGGCTAACAAAGAGGGGCATTTCTTGGAACCTCCGCGAACTCAATGACGACCAATGAGCAAATAATCTAAAAAAAAACATTGCAAGGCTAAACACCAATGATAATAACGGGAGGAGGGACCGCTCAAAGGTTGTGTTCTTCGAAGAATCCGTCCCAGTCGAGTATTAAACTGTCCTGTATGTGGGTATGCATGACGCAACGTTTCGTCACGATCTTCTGAATACGATTGGATGCTGGTGGCGACGGTGACGGTGGTGCTGGCGGTGATGCGCGATACGACGAGAACGCGCGCTCAGAAAGAATCACAACTCATTTCGTTGCTTTCTAGTTGCCGACACTGACAAATGTTTCCACGAAACCTGGAGGGAAGTTTCTGTCCTCCGATTCAGAGACGATTTGGACGACGAAAATTCTGCCCGCCAACCAGCCACAGACGAAGATTTGGAGCTCGATTTGGATGTTTGCTCGAGAGGTTCCCAAGTTAAGTTGCGCTCTGAGCCACGACCGATGATCTGAAAAGTTCAAGACTCCGGCGAGCTCGATCTCCCCGGGAAGCGAACTCGAAGTGAAAACCATTTTCCGCCGAGATTCCGCGAGCCAATGGAAGACCCGACTCCAAGGAGAGAATTTATTCAATCCAAAAAAAACCAAGGGTCTCGCACGAAGCGAGAACTAAGAGCGTTTAACAGCGCGATAAAGATTACGAGCAGCTTTATCTTTGCTCAGAGCGGTCGTCTTCTAGACCTCCATGGGATCATTGACGTCACAGGGTTGTTCTCGACCTGTTTAGCTGGAGAGACGACGATCTGTTCAGTTACACATTGTCGGCGGCGTCGTTGCCTCCGTGATCATTGTAGGGACGATGATGGTGATGATGATGGGCATGAAAAGACACAACATTGGTCTCGTAGATCGCCACCGTTGCTGGCGCGAGATGGGCGGCGATCGCCATTGGTGGCCCCGGTTAAGAATACCCTCTCTCTGCGCCGTTGTTCCCGGTAGCCGGTACGAAAGCGATCAGGCCGGTGGCTGCCGCTACGTGTGGGAGAGAACCCTGAAGGGGCGAGGACGTGATTCTATCACTTATAAATTGAGCCGCATGCTCTCTCGGTGGGTCATTGCTAAGCATTGCTTGCTCGTGTCCGAGTTATTGCGAGACTTGGACATGCTGCTGTGGTCACGATCGATTTCACTAGACGACAGCACCAGTACCTTTGCGTTCGATTGCCCCTTAAGTCACTTCGCCCCGATCCGCTGCTCATCATTGTCTTCATCAGCGGCTACCTCATCGTTGTCAACGACGTTATCAGCGTTCATCAGCGGAGCCGACTGTGAATCAACGCGGACAGTGTCACTTCAACGAAGCTTGTGACAATAGCCCTGCTTAGTGAACTTTTCAAATTGTAGTTGTGCTTCGACATCATTGACATTTAGTTCAAGCATCGTCACCCGTTCACAACAACATCGTTGCACCCCTTCATCACTCATCCGAAGAGCATCTACCGCCACTGTACCATATTTGCGTACTCTAGCGCTGTTCCATTGACCATTCTGTTGCTTTGCGAGTATTTCGAGAAACGCGTCATCATCAATTCATCAATTTGTTCTTCGCAAAAACCAGCTCAACGCCACAAAGTTATGAGCATTCGGCTGAGTCAGGACTCCAGCTTGCTCCGTTGGACCGTCGTGGTTGCCGCTGTACTGCTCAGCGTTGCACCTCTGACCACCACAGCATTCGTTCTTCCGCGCGCCCGTCTCACGCCCAGAGACCTGCAACGAATCGAATCCGACCGACCTCAACACTTCTTGTTCAACCGGCAAAGCCGCGCCGGACTCCACCGTAATGGCCGTAAGTATTGTTCTTGCTCTGAAATATCTTCCGTGAATCTCTTGAGCGAAGAGCCGAGGCCTCTGAAGAATTATTATGCGATTCTAGTTCCGGAAAGCTCGCTCCTCGATTCCGCTATTCTCGGAATTCAGGACGGCGCTTAGAATGTGTCGCACGGAGAATGAGATAGTGACCTCGTAGCGATAGGAAGTAGAAAAGTAGAAGGTTCTCGAACCTCTTCTTCTACTACTCGGCACAAGGTAGCGCGCCGGGCTAGGTACACGTGGTGCTACCGACCGGCTCCAGAGGCCTCAACCCTCTCTCATACGCCAAAGTGACTGTATGTACATTAGCGCGAGTAATCAGCTGAGACATCCGCGTTTCCTAACGGTGACTTCTCCTTTCACAGGCAGCCTCACTGGCTACTACCGACTCCAAGTGAATGTGACCGGCCCTAGAGAAACCGTGTTCCAGGACGAACAAACGGTTCTTGAATGCGTCGCCTTTGGTCCGAAACCAGCGGCCATCTACTGGCTCAAGAACGGTGAAAAGCTCTCCCAGGTACGCTAAGTAACAGTTGAAAGCAACTCTCTCCTCGAGTTGGGATCTTAGGAATGAAGTTCTAGAGATGGAAACCAACGGAAAACTCTTTTTTGAATTCCAGGATGGCGTGTACGGGTCGAACATCTTCACCGACGAAAGTCACGTGAAGAAGGGATTCTCTCTCACCGAGGTGAAATCGAAATTGTTCATCGACTGCGCATCTCTCGCGGACGAAGCTGAATACACCTGTGTCGCAGCCACCCCAGAAGGCACCCGATCCGCAAGCTACAAGTTGCAGCTGTCTCGAGCACCGAACCTCATTGCGGCGCCCCGATGCAGAAACCCCGCGAAGAAATCGATGCACTACAATGCTGGTGAGCAGAAATTTTCAATTTCGGAATTCGCTGTCTACCAGTCTGGCTTTTGTTTCATGATGATGAAGTGCTCACCGTGTTTGTTTCTTGCTTTGCAGTGTCCCCGGCTCGCATCACCATGTGGACCCACAACAAGCTCGCCACCTCCGGAATGGACGTTGTGTTGGTATGCCGCGCCCAGGGCTCAAACGTGGCCCTCAACTGGTACAACGAAGATACCAAACAGTCTGTGACCGAACAAAACAGCAATCGCTTCCGCATCCTGGACATCGGCGATCTCGAGATCAAAAACATTCGATGGGAAGACATGGGCGGCTACTCCTGTTCCGCCGAAAACGAATTGGGTTCCGATCGTCAAACCGCCTTCCTGTACCCGTTGGCGCCTTCCTCTGACGACGACTACTAAACACTACTTGCTGCTCCACAAACCAAAACATCCTCAAACTGTCACTCTTCTGTCTTCCTACCGCCGACACGCGCTGCTGCGTGAAGTTTCGCAGATACCTAAATTTCTCTCAATCCTGAATTGTTGGTATCGCTCCTTGTTCCACCTTTCTCTGATGTCCTCCTGAGGACAACACTCTGCAAAGATAAAAACCAAAAAAAATCCGGATCCTGAAATTCCGAGTTTTCATGAAGCTGGAAAGCTTGGCTTTGGCGCGGGAGAGGCCCAAAAATTGCTGATGAAGACGGCGGCGACGACGATGATGATGGCGGCGGCGGTGGTGGCGGCGGCGGCGGCGATCGCTCACTTCTAGAACAACACGGACAACGACAAGTCCATCATCGAATGAACGGCGACGGCATCTGCTATGGCAACCATAGGAACTAGAGAACATCAACAAAACTGGAATCTTTTTCATATTTATTTCATCTAGCTTAGCACTATGAAATTCAATTTTGATTTTGTGTATATATTACATGTCTTATTTATGAATTTAGAAACGAATGAAATCGAAGAGCTATGAGTTTAACCAATTCCAAACCAATGCCAGCAAGTAGTTTCTACGATATGACATAACGAATCTAGACGAATCGCTGTAAAATGATGTGAAGACCGTCATAGCATTGATCTGAATACAATTCGCTCTGCAAACCTCAAAACGAAAGATCTCTTCCTTTTTCTCATTTGTGCTAGTTTTACTTGTCAGCGCACCTCATTGGATCATTTCCAAATAATCTCCTCGCTCCCATGCGGTTCTCAAGAGATTAAATTGAAGAGGAAGCGATTTCCGACTAGTTATCGCGTTCTCTGGATGAACCGGAAAGAGAAAACTCGAAAAAACAACCGGATGGAGCAGGTACCGAGAATTCATGGACAACGACTGAGTTCTGGTCTCTCTCCACAACCCAAAACACTTCCTTTGAAGTAAAAAAATGGGTTCGGCGATTTTTTTTCGGAGGAATAGAGGAATGAAGAAAACATGAAGGAAAAGAGATGTCCGATGGCCTGGTCGTTAGTTTCAGGGCCTCTGTGCGCTCAAGTCATGAGAAATTTGAACGAAAATATGTTTCCTCAGGGAGCATATCGAGGCGTCTCAGAATGTGCAGATAACTTCATCGAGTTCTTCCTCTTCCGATGTGTGTTTTTTTTCACTTGTGAGTTGCATAACATCGTCCCGAAGCCTATCTTCGACGGATCTGTCGGCAAAGCGATGCGTCGCAAGTTGTTATTCGGAAAGTTGTTTTCGGAAACCAAAAACCGATCGGAACCGCGAGCGGGAATTCTGGATCCGCGATAGAAGGAAGCTCTTGCTATCAGTGGATACAAACTCCGAAGCAATGCGGACTGACCTGTCCTTGACGTCGCCGGTTGGTCAGTTGGTTGAGCGAGCTGACGTTCAGGCGGCTGGCAACGGAGCGCTGGTCTCTCTACGCAGTTGAAGATCGGACGACATAACACCGCTGCAAATCGCCAGACGCGTAGCAATAAAGATAAACGTCACTCACGTGGTACGGATTGGATGGATCGACGGGAGGATGTATGTGTGTTAGTACCATCGAGCCGTCATGGTCTCCGACGTCGGCAGCCGTCTAGCTGCGCATTTCGTTAAATATTTTGAACGTGATTCGATTTCTCCACAAAAATTATCCAAAACATGAACACACCGATGCGCTGCGTCCAGATAAGTTCGACTCCGGACTCCTGCAAATTCCACTACTTGGCGATCATCTAACACTCGGCTTTGTGACATGCCGTCTTCTCGTCCGCTCATCGAATTCAAAAAAGATCATTCTCGATGGCGAACGATGTTTTTCCTCCTGAAAACTTCTCTTCTGACAACATGAGGATCTTCCTTTACTTTTTAGAGCAAGCACAATCTTCGGAAAATGGAGCTGACTTCATAGAAGAATTAGAATCTTCCGATCGTCTCCGATCGGAAAAACCCTCCTGCGATGAGTTGAACGAACTTCAGAAACACGTGAATTGTTTCCGATCATGGCTTTGATTCCGAGTAGACTCCGGGCAGACAGATTCTTGGAAGGAAATCAAAAAACAAGTCTTCGATCCAGAAATCAGCCAGCCCCTCTTCGGGCGAACGTCAATTTTGACGGGCAAAATTACGCCGATTGACGGACCGCCCAGTCTACATTGGATTTTCACTGTCGTGACCGACCGCGCGAAAGTGAGAAAGAGCGAGGGAAATGAAAAATTCCGACCGAGTGGAGTGAAACACAGAAACGTATTCCAAAGTTTATTGCTCCCCGTACGGTAACTGTGAAATAGAGTCGAAATACATCGAAACAAATAAGTCAGGGCCAGCTCTCGATTCACCGTGAGCGAGAGTTGTTTAGCGGAGCTCCTTGGGTAAGAGATGCGCAACAATGTGACCTGCGGAGAAATTTCCATATATTTTCAAAATTATCGAAGATTGTTCTCGAACTCTAATTCCGATCAGGATAATTCGATGTGAAAATAAGAATCCAAACATACCGACAAGTATACCGACCGATCGTGACTCTGTTGGTCCGTTTCCGAACTGTGAGAATTTTCTTGTTCTGCTTTTTGCTTATTGTTGAGAAGGAGCCAGCCGGGCTACAGGTTCATGGACGGTCTGAAATAATCAACAATCGGCTATAACAATATGGAGTAGTACACTGCGGAGAGCATCTGCGAATTTCATGATCTGTGATACTCCTCGAAAACCGAACTTGTTGTTTTCAGCTTCGCAATGCTCTGAATTTTTGGTCAAAAACGAGACTCACTCTGTGATGGAGAGTAGAATGTCGATGGCAGCAAACTCCGGCGATATCGCAGCATTGCCTGGAACAGAATTTTATTTTCAGATATTTGGAAATATCGCAAAAAAAAAACAACAACAATTACCCTGATGAGTGACAGATTTCTACTTGAGAGATTCGCCAGGAATCCTCCACTTTTTTCTTGTCAGAAATCTCGGGAAAATCGGGAAAATATGACTCAAGTGTCTATCCTGTCAATAAGTTCTAATCGGCGACCTTTGGAGGTCCACGGAGACGTCATGGCAAACATGGCGTCTGCATATCGGTCTGGGCCGCCTCTGTAGTCGTTGATTGATGCCTCCAACCAAAGTCCAGAACGAGTTGACTCTCTGCGCGAGTCGATCTGCGTCAACGAACACGACTCCCTGAAGAGGATCTCTTCGGTCCTCCTGGGTGATCGACGTCGAACGAGCCGGGATGATTGCTTCTTCAACGGGCGGCGGCGGTAATTCGTTGGAAAGCTCCGCTGATCCGGAAGAAGTCAATGGTGGCAGAAAAGGCCCAGATGAGGTCAATGGTGGCAAAGACGATCCGGAAGAAGTCAGTGGGGGAAGAGGCGCTCCGGAAGGAATCTGTCGTGACAATATCGGCTCGCTGGGAGGAAGGGGCGCGGGAGGCGAAGGCGGCAGTGATGAGAGAGATGGCAATCGTCGTGAAGCAGCTGCTAGAGCGGTTCGTGGATCGGGAATGAGTAGGTTTATGTTCAGCTGACCTGTAATTCATAGTTGGAGCTTTTGAGGAATATTTCCCATCTGAGGGACGGTTTTCGCCGTCTCCGCAGTTGCTTTTGAGGGAAGGTAGTTGATAAGGTGGACGCACCAAACAGCTGAATCATAGCATCCAGCTTTTCGATTGAACCAAAATGAAGCAAGTTCGCAGGACAATTCAGATGCTGATTGAACGGAGCACGCAGTGACACGAATCGAAGTACCCGACAGGACTCGGGAAGTCGACACATTCAATCTAATTTGGGGGCTCTCAGGGTCTTTCTACATTTGTCTCCCTTTCTCGCTTTCCTATATGCCCGGATTTGTAGCTAAACATGAGCGCGCAGTCAGTGTAAATCTGACTAATTCGCTCCCGAGAGAGACACGACAGACGACAAGAGCAAGTCGTTAAATATTTATCTTCGTCGGTCTGCGAGTTGTACGTCGACGACGCCCGTCACGTTCTCCATGCGTTAGAGAACGAACAGGCGACAGTCTGCGGGGAGAAGTGGAGAAATCGCGGAGACGTCCTGGTGACGTTCGAAGACACCGCTTCCACGTGAGGATATTTCTCTCCCTCTCCGACTAAATTTATCAAGAGCGTCGATGTTCGACTTACCATTGGCGAGAAACGGCGCGAACGCAAGGAAGATCAACGCTCTTGAAGAAGACATGTTGAGACGATGCGGATTTCCACCTCGAATAGCTTGCATCAAATGAAAGTACGAACTTGAATTCTTCGACAAAACTCTTCTATAGTTCTCTGAGAGAAGAGAGTGCTCGGGCGGGGCCTCCTCACCCCTGTCAGTTAATCGATGCAGACCCACCCACGCTTCTCGGGATTTTTGATGACCCCATGATTTTCGAGACGTTCCCATGTGTTGCGTTTCGGTTATGATCATGCTTGACTTTGATCTCTTCGCACCCCCCTCTCTAGGAATTCAGACGCCAACTCGCGTGTGCATGCCGTAGGCTGACGTTTGGTTGGGGCCCGGGCTGTTCAAGTAAACATGTTCGGATTCTGCCAAACGCTCCGTTTGATACTTAACTTCGATGGCTAGACGATCAATGGCAATTTAGAGTTTCACCCCGTTTGCGCAGGAACCTTCCTTGTTGAGATTCCCCGCTTCACGGTCCGTAACGAGTATCGTTTGAGTCGAGGATCTCGGAACTTCGGGAGAACGAATTGAAGATTCGCCGACTCGAGCCAATTAGAACCCAGCGCGTATCGGTGCTTTGCAAGACTTAGATACGACTTCTTTGTCGGGAGTCAATTGGCTCGAGCTTCTGATCGTGTCCCTCCTGTACGAAGCGAGCGTACATCATGGAGGAATGTGGATCGTCTCCCGACTCTCTGGAGCCGGCCATCATAAGAGAGAGAGGGTTTTGCGTGATAGATGACTTCGCGAAGGTCTTGCGCTACCCTACCCTGTCGTCGGGCGGGTGACGAAAGCTGCCGTCGTGTGGATGAACCGCGGCGTGTGATCAACAGCAGCATTTCGAATCGCTGCTGAGTCATTTGCAACGAGAAGGTCTCAGCTCTAGCGTTGATCCGTTCGCCTGACCGCTTGAGGCTAGTCCACTTCTTGCCGTCACTCGCCGGAGGACATCCGTTCTCTGGTGCCTTTTCGGCATTATGGACCAGAAAATTAGGATCAAACTTATCTCTCGAGCCTGGCGGTCCGCCCCGGGCTGCAGTTCCGAGGGGGCGGCGTTTCGTAGTTTGAGTTTTTCTTTCGTTTGCAACCGAGTAATTGCGTCCTCTCCTTTTTCTGTTCGGGCCGTCCCAAATATGGTAATGTTAATCTGATCAGCCGGCGAAAATATGCCGCGACGACCATTCGGCCATCTCAACGACTTAGATTTTTAAATTTTTAATTCCTTCCTTTCGCCCCTCAGGTTGCGGGAAAATATTCCCACAAAATATGTAGACCAACACTCTACCAGCGGTGCCCTCGAGGAATACGAAGGTCACGACCACCATGATAACGTTCGCTGGAGACCCCTCTCGTCCAAGGGAAGAACACGAAAACCCGCTCGTGGTAAAGGCGCCACGATGATAGTCAAGTTTCGAACTCGAGCAAACCCTCCCGAACTCTTCACGGAAAGAAAATGAACCCGCAGTTCACAATGTCGTGAATCACGGAATATTCGTCCATGCGTCAATCGACGTCCACGTTCCGCGTTTCCTCCGAAGCAAGAAGGACTGCATACAACGTTAGCAGGGTTTCCGTTGTGTTAATTGTGCGTGAAGCCGAACCGTGAGTGTTCTGTGTGATGCCACGAGCCCCTTCTGTCCAATGGCTCACGCTTGGCATAGTGCTAAGCGACGTGCGAAGCCACGGTTCATATTCGCAACTGAACCACGGTGTTCGGTCACTCACATACTCACATTCCCGAGCATATTTACACTGGCTAGAGAGTGGATGACCGATCGTTGCCGTTCAAATCATACAACCAAGATGTGAACGATACGTTATCGCGAGTCTCGAACAATCAGGAGGACATTCGATAGCGCTGTTCCGAGTTCTGTGAGTTTTCACAAAGACTGCAAGTACCTTCATTTTTTGGCTACCGGAAGTTGATTTCTTTTATTGCATAACCCGGAGGATGCAACGGAACCTTGAACTATTTTGTTTGGTATCAACATGCGATATTTTTATTCGATTGGTATATAACTGCGTGTCATATATTTACACGTGATAAGGACCATCGGCCGACAACCTGGTTGCTATCATTGACTACCGATCAGTCAACAGAAAGAGAACGTCGACAATTAGCTGTACCTATAACGAAATTTCCATGTAAGAATCATAAATTACCCGAAGTTGAATTATTCTCTCAACCGAATTCTACGTAGGTTTGCACTGATATAACAACCATGATTCAGACCTACATTCGTGTAAACAAAGTTACTCTTCTGGGTTTCCTAGCGCTCTTCGTCTATTCTGATCTCAAATTTGCTGCATGGATCTATTGTATTTCTAATATTCTTGCATTTCATCATTTTCTCTTGAAGACTCCTCTCCTCCCAACCGACTGCCTGAAGGACAGATTCAGTTCCACTCGCTCAGAGCACCATCATATCTTTGAATCATCACCGTTATTAAGAAGTAGAAAGTATCCCGAACCGGGTGAACAACCTGATTTAATATTCCGTCGCTGTTGCTGTATCTGCCTGTTTGCCATGATCGGAGTCCCTTCGTCTCCGATCATCCTTCTTGGAACTGAACTATCGAGAGTTACCATCATCTAAATCACTGTATATAGTCATTGAATAAACCGAGTATTGAGATCGTTAGGTGTGGATCACCACCGAATCAGCTGGCAGCAGTGATTTCTTCTCTCGCACCCTGGCCTCGATAACGATTGGAAAAAGTTATATTTCTTTTTTCGAAGTCTTCCAGTATCCTCTTGACTTCAATCACGGTGTATATATGGTTAGATAGATAATAGATAGATAGATGAACAGATGTCCAGTCCGGGATAGGTAGATAGGTAGACTCTTGATCAGATAGATTTCTCTTATTGATCGCAATAAGTTTTTCAAAATCACAACTCATTAACGATTGAGAGCGCGGGAGCTCTCTCCTTTGGAAGAGCCGCTCCCGACCGTTCACAAGGGAAGTCAACTCGAATAACGAACTCGACTTCTTTCTGACTTCTACGCTCTTCAACTTCGTATAATATTCTCATCTTGATTATTTCTCGCATCTTCCTTTCCGCTCAAGACTTTTAGCATACTTGTGACCCCAGAAGTTCTCACTTGCATTCTTCCGCAGAGTCCTCGCTGTGCTGGAGTAAACCCTTCAAAAAAGTGCATCGTCACGGTTCCGGATCGGTACCGCTCATCGCCGCAATCAAACGCAGCGTAAACTCCGTGTCATAGCTTAGCCTTTTGCTTATGTTAGATATAAGTGTTCACTAACCATCGCGCGGACCGACTTCGAATTCTTATGGAGTTGAAGTGCAACAGATGAACTCCTATTTGGCTTTCGAGAAATCGACGGAACAGAGGACATTCCTGCTTTCGGATGCTTTTCGCCTTCGCATCGGTTTCGATCGACGAGCATACAGTGCCACGTTGCTCGGACTCATCTGCAAGAGGTGCGTTGATGCCTCTAGCTGGGAGTGACTCAATCTTCCTCTCACAATACTCCTGTTTGCCTTGTTCCGCTGCTTGTGTATCTTTGCCGTCTCGAATTCGGCCGCCGCCGCCGCCGTTGAAATCGCAGTCACAGTTTTGGTTGTCAACGTTGTTTAGCTTCCCGAGCCGGGACGGAAGTAATTCATTGGTTTGACCATTCTCTTGACAACTTCGGCGACTAGCGCCTGGTTTACAGTTGGTTGAGTTAGTTCGCTAACTAGTTCGTCGCTTCTGTAGCTCCGCTAGCAGTTCTCTATCACGATGATCGAGATCAAACTTTGGGCGTCCCATTACAAATTACGCTTCAGTTGGTAAGCGAGCTAGGGTCTTCCTCGCGTGGCTGCGCAGTAAATGCTGCCTCTACCGAGTTTCGACTAAGGTTCAAATCTAGCCGTCGATTCTTGTCGGCGTTTTTCCGTGCGGCCTATCAAGCTTCGCCTGGTTCGAACGATCGGTCGTCAATCGGTCGGTCGGTCGATCGATCGGTCGAACAACTAGGCCTAGAGCAAAGTATGGTATTGGCTATCAAGCTCAGTCTTCCATTCTGGCTATCGGTGCTGATCCGTTGGTTTCCTCCGGTTCATCGATGGCGACGCTGATGTAGCCCATCTGCTGGGTCGTCTGGGTTGGGTGATGTTTGGGTGTTGCATTTCTCGAATCCTGACCGTCGCGTCGCTCCTTCCGGCGGGCTTTTTTGCTCTGTTGGTGCTTGGGTGCCGTAATCTCGGTTTCGTTGTCTTTCGCAGTGACATCTGTGAAGGGAGAGCGCGACTATTAGAACGCCCTGTCGCGCACGTCGAGACCACTACAGAGGAATAATTGAATAAACGATTCGGAAAGCCGATTGTTGTTGCCTGCAGACTGTTTCTTTTTTTCTTCCGCATTGGCCTAATGCATCTGTTCGTGACGTTTGGCGGCACGCTTGGCACCTACGGCTGCTCCCACGAGTCCTACTACGACCGAGGCACTGGAGCGTCTCTCTTAAAAGCTTTGCACCCTGGGGAGGTGTTTTCGTTATGTTTTGCCATCTGTTCGGTTCGAGCTGAATATCTGCCGGAGCTGAACTTTGTCGAAGTCGAACGAGAAAGCGCGCAAACTCCATGGTCCCTCTGGTATGACAATGACAGCGTATTTGACGCATTGCAAAATAAGATTCGACAGTTCACCGAACCAGCAGCTAACGAGATACGCCGGCCAACTTTGGATGCGCCCGCTGAGCTCGGAGAGACAAACCTCGAGCGATTGAAAGGATAACACCACATGTTTTCGAGATGGATCGTAGTGGACTCGAAGATCATGTTGTTTGTGAGACGATGTCCACCAGAATGATGGACTGACCTGACTGATGAGGCAGATGCATCCACCCGGTGTGCGAGAAGCTCACGGATCCGAGGTAAAAAGAGTTGAACTCACCCGGCACAGCCAGATTGTAGAGCGAATCGTTGGAACCCAGCAAACGATGACGACGTATCGGAGTTCGGCGTGGCTCTTCAGGAGTGGTGACCACTTTCAGGAAACAGAGAAAGGCTCCGAGCGCGATAAAGAGCAAGCCAACAGTTCGTGTTGGAGTGACTTGAACTCCCACGCCGATGAAGAGTAGAAAAAGACCTGTTGGAACGAAGAGAGAGGAAATGAGAAGGGCGAAATTCAATTACATGTTTCGTAACTTCCGCGAAGGTCGCACGCTGAATACTAGTTTCAAGCAATTAATGATAAAGTGAGTCTGGGCGGGTGGCAGGAAAGTTTTTAAATCATCCGAGGGTCCATCATTGTTTGGGAATTCATCAACAGGAGCTCCTGACACACTCACACACGCCTGCCGGCTTCATCAAAAAACCAGGACGAACTGTCGGTCACGTTTAATTGAATCGTGATCACGAGGCGAACTTCAAAAAGCATGCAACATGACTCTGAATTTGAGAAAAAGATTGAAGCACCCGCCATAAACTCTGCCCGAAGAGGTTGAACCTTCGCTTCGAGGGTAATACGGGAGGGACCTGAGCTGCCAGCAGCAAACTTTCTCACTCTGCTTGAACGATCATGCGAGACATCAGGAAGTAATCAGGAAGCGCTGACCGATAGCTGGGCGAAATATGCAAATCATACCTGTTACAAGACAGAGGGTGCCGCAGTACATGAACAGCTTCTCTCGCTGTTCCTGCTCCCTGGACTTGAACCTGGAAAATGCGTGATGTACTCGGTTATCTGCATAGCTTGTCTGCCCGCTTCCGTGCACCGAGGGACCTTTGAAGCTTCTCGAGCACTTCAGCCGCGACGGAAGTTTGTGTCGACAAACTCCAGCTTCGCGGTCCTGTTAACTCGTTCCAAGCCTCCGTTCACTGGCAGAGCACCCACATGAACTTGAACGTCACGCAACGAATAAATTTTCACATGGACAGAAGCCTCAATTTGAAGTTTGAATACAAGGGCGTTGGTTCGTTTGTCGAAACCAAAAAAAATCGAGTTCGTGTCAAGGGCGCAGATCCCGCGATCATTAGAAAGCCTCCTCTCATCAAGCGCAGCTTCCAACTGAGGTTCTCGTTGGCGTGGCCGTGGTCGGGAAAATGCTCCGATCGGGAAACAGCTTACCTAACGATGCGTTGTGGGATGTCGATAGTCGATACAGACAGGGCCCTGTTGGGTTTGCCTGAGGTGTCTTTGGTCTGGCCACCAAATGAAGCAGCGGAACTGGCCCTGTTGAGGCCGGGTTTGCTCCGCTTCTTTTCGCGGCGCAGAGCCACTGCGGGCATTGCCGAAATCATCCTGTGGCGTGCGTGGACTCCGCTCTCCTCTGATTTGAGATTTGTTCCTTTCGAGGTTCACGAGTGAGGAGCGAGAAGTGAGATCTGAATGGGTGATGAGTCAGCGAGCTTGCTTGGCTTTTCACACGCTCGTCCAGGAAGATTCCTTTTGTTCAGGCTGGTTTCGGTGCCAACCTAGTTTGGTCTCAGTTAAATGTTTGAAACGGATAAGATATCCGGTGATTTTCCAACGTAGAAGAAGCCTTTTGGTAGTAGTGGTTCGGTGAGTCGCTTTCGTGGAATTGCCGCGTCTAACGTTGCAGCAAGTCTATGAGTCGTGTTGTGCCGGAAAACCTCGTCAGTCCAGTCTTCTTGTGTGATGATATGTACCTGAAATAGAACAAACGTTATCAGCACGCTCGGCGGATGACTCAAATCTTGTCACTTATCCTATGTTCCTTAACGTCTCGACACGAAGGATATTCTAGGGCAACAACCGAAACGCGGATACGGTTTCGTAGAGTTATCCAACAAGCGGGAAGTCTGAAGAACTTTTTCTCCGGGTTCTCCGCTCGCGTGCATCATTTTACCTCCCGTGTTCACGCGCCGTCGTTTTTCCACTCGAGAGAGATCCTGACCGCAGGCGGCTCTCTGTCGATCGCTTTCCAATGTCGGCTGTCGTTCTCGTTTCCCGACTCGCGAGTTCCACCGAGCATCGGACACAAGACACAGAACACGATTCCATTCAACCGGCTGTCAGCCTCGAGCGGACGTTATTTCCACTGTCGGAGGCTGGTGTGCGTGAACAGCGAGTTCCCCTTCTTCGTCTCGGAGACCGTCGCGGACTGTTTCTCTCCGTTCATGCCGGCAAGTATATTTATCTCGAAGCAATATCATCATCATTATAAGTGGAGCGTAATCGCGTCCGCGGCCGCAGCGACGAGTGTGCCACTCAACGTTAAACCATGTGGAAAAACAAGTAGAAGAGAGCTTTCGATGACTGCCACTCACTGTCATCAGCTATTACGAGCCATATATATTGTTTCCCTGCTTTTATGGAGTAACGTTCGTGCCGGAACGAGCTCCGTTGTCCTCGATTCCAACACCGTCCGCTCTTCTTCTGTATCTCCGCCACTCTTCCGAACCATTTTCCCGAAAACCTCGAACCGAGTCTCCAGCAGACCGCGTTTTTTTGTGTATCGTCTGTGTCTTGAGGAAGCGGCGCGGCGTATCATCCCAACGGGGATGTTACGCTCTCTGAGCTCTGCGCGCAGCGTTCTCGGCCTTGCAGAAAAACGAGCAATTCAAAAGGAAATGATGTGTGAGCCAGAATGGATCCAAGGTTTTAGCCGGCTGCTTCTGCGCTTCAACGGATCCCAATGTACCTTCTTGATCGTGAGCGTTCCAATTTGAGCGACCGAGGGGCTGAGCAACTGACGAATATGCTATTCCTAGCTCACAGTTTCCGTTGCGGATCATGGACACGTTGAATCGTCTGCTCCCCCTCCCTGATTTCAAATCTCAGGAAACTCTTGTCGTCGACGACTTCTTTTGAGAGGCAAACGTTGCACAAAGCCTCGAAAGCGGCCTCTCTGACAGCCGGGTTTCCGGTGTGTCCACGATATGTCGTCGTTTACGAACCGGAGAGCTGACCGCGACGAGCCCAATTAGCTCGGCATTGTCTCTCGGCTTTATCTTCATGGCTGCACTTTGCATGGTGCTTCGAATAGGGCCAAATTGAAGCCTTCGGCAGGTTTCATGAGGGTCGCTCTCGTCTTTCTGACGGATTCTTCCCCGAATCATCGCTTGTTGTGCCCTGGAATCCCGCATCGTCCCACGCAGACAAACTCTGCCCGCTCCGTTCAATCGGGGATCGTTTAAAGTCCTGATAGGCGGCAGCCAGAGCCACTCGTTTAAGCCTCATGAGGATGACAAAATCTCGGATTCACTGACCCGCCCGTCTCTCCACTCATCTTGAGATTCAATTAGGGAAATACCCGTTCTCAGAGGTCCCCTTGGAAAAAACCAGAGCAGACACAAGAGTTCTTTGCGAACTGATTGAGCCGATCGACGGAAACTCCGAGCGGCTCACAAGCTCCCTGGACGGAACGCGGTAGTTAAACGATCTCGGTAACTGCAGACTCGGCGGACGAAATCGTCCCCAAACGCCCCTGGGCTGGAACACACGAGCTCGTAAAAGCAAGAACTCGTGCAGTGGCTGTTGCTTTTGTGGAGCGTCCGAAGTTCAGCGACATCAATCCGATGCAAAGTCAATCGACTGTCGATTTTATTGCCATGAATCTTCGGGCCGTCGCCTCCAGGCATTGCCTCTCGCGAGAACTGACTTTGGCGGAACTCGATTGACTTCGGAAAACTGAGGGAAAATGAAACGGGAACGATCGGAGGCAACGGCTTCGGTGTTTTTGAAATGACCTCGCCCGGCACCGAAGTTCAACCGAACGAAATTTCCCTCACCTCCACAGTCAAAGCGACCGCGGAATTCTATTCCTGGCCGTCATCTGCCGTGGAGCGGACGCAGCTAGGCGAACGGGTTGGCGAGGCGAGTGGATGGCTATAAGCAATAGAGCTAAGAGGAGCAGGAGAGAACTGAGGTTCGTCGAAAAGGATTTCGAAAGAGGAGATTGCCGGACGGGCGACTAGACGAGCAGATGAAAACATCCTCATCCGATCGATCGATAAATAAAACATCGGACTCTCGAAGACCGGACACCTTTTTGTTTGTCTCCACTTCGCTGGCTGCCTTTCATTTCGCATTTGATTCCAATCGCACTAAAAGCTCAGCCGCCAAGACCGAGTTCGACAAACGAACGAACGGATGGCCGAAGGGTCCACGACGGAGCAAACGACAATTTCTACTCTGAAGCCGAGTTGGCCCGCCAACAGCGGTACGAATTTCGAAGCACACATTCCTACAGTCCTTTGTTGGTCGAACAATCCCTAAGATCAGGAGCGGAGCAAACTGATTCGAAGCCAAAGAGAAATAAGAGATGGAAACGATAAACCCTCAAATATTGTAGATTGATGCCCTTGGCCTGCTAGTCTCCCTGCCAAACCGAAGGTCCTGCCAAACTCCTTGTCGACCGTTTCCGTTGGCGTGTCTGAACGCTGTTATCGAGTTGCGGTCAGGCTTTCACCTCCTGTACCTTCTACCGCCCACCTGTGCGTTTCTCAAACCTTTCCCAGACGCCACAGGTGATGATCTCTTTCGTTGGAGCTGATTTTTTCGCCGCTTCTCGGAACTACACCCGTCACTTGTTTCCCTCTGTTTCCTATTCTCGCTGCCGCAATCGATTCTCCCGAAAGGTGAGAAGGGAATCGGATCCTTCTCGAAGCAATTCCCAGACTCCTGTTTCGAAATCCAAGCTGTGGCGTGTCTGTCGATCTCAAACAGACTTCATTTCGAATCCGAACCTCTCAGAGACATTGAGTGACGACCGCACGAACGGGGAGAGCGTAGAGTGTTTTTGACTCCTCGCGAAGCTGGAATCGATCAGGAATCTTTGTTTCAAACTAAAGCTACGCTTGATTAGCTATCCTTTCGACGTACCTGCAGTCGGTGGAGCTGTATCAGAGCTGCTATCACAGAAAGCTCGAGAGCCCGAGATATGTCGTAGCCTCTCTTTCGAAGAGGATTCACAACCTTCAGTCACTTTGGCGTTGCAGTCCGGAGTTTGTATCCGATGTATTTTCTAAGCTGATAGTGAGCTGTTGATTCGTCGGCTTGGCTCCACTCATCGGCGTTATCGTCGTTATTGTCATCATCGTTGTCGTCGTCATCATTGTCAGCTTGTTGACAATTTAACTCGGAGATCTGGTAGCGGCGACGGCGTCAGGTTCACCAGTAGCAGCTTTCCAACAAGTACAACAAAAACGGCAACAACGAGTTCGAAAAGCAGAAAAACGGCGGAACGCTACCAACGGCCGTCTCCTCTGCCTCCAGTCGGATGGTCGTCGAGTTGTCAACTACAGAACAACGGTAAGCACTTCGTAGGAATTCGTCATTTGGTAGAAGAACTTGTTTCTACATCTTCAACGGCACCGCCGACTCGAGTTTGACTTGTGTCGACACAAGGGTGCCAAGACATCTCACGTCGACGAGCTAACTGTTCAGTAACAAACTCATCAATGGCTCGGCCAGACGCTTCTCGCGGAGACGGCACGTCAACTACTTGATCTGTTGAGCGGAACGCCGAGCGTTGGGTGCTCCTCCGTGCTGGGGCTGGTTCGCTTCTCTCTGATAGGAGAACAACTGGCATTTGGAGGAGGAGAGGCAAGCAGGGCCCGGACAGGAGCGAAAGGACAGGGCCCTAGCAGAGGATCAACACCGATGCTACGACTGCGCCCGCTGCAGCGGCGGCGGGCGGTGGTGAAGGTGGTTGTGGCGGCGGCGGCGAAGGGGAGGGCATAGGAAGAATCCACTGAGTGCGAGCAAAAGAAGCTTCAGCCAATGTTTTCTTTATTTGGCTCCCGTTCGAATCAAGCCTGAATTGCTAAGCTGACCTCTGACAGTGACCATTGACCGGGTCGCACAAATCTGCTTTTATGGAACTAACTCCATCTCGTCGCTCTCTGAGCGGAAAGAGAGAGAGAGAGAGAGAGAGAGAGAAGGGAACAGCCTTCCTCTCCTCCTTCGTCCAACTAAATGCTTCTCCTCCACGGTTTCGTCTCCCTTTCCAGCATCCGAAAGGAAATCACAAGACTGCCCACTCACCAATCTTTCTGACCTCCGTTGGAATGGCGCTCAATCTCAGGGTACAGCCGAAAGCTTGTTCACCTGATGCTCATTCGGGGCTCTTCTCACTAAAGCAACAGATTCGAGATGAAGGAACACATTTATTCGATCGAAACAGTTTCCAGACAGACATGGCTATCAACACACATAAATAATTTCCTCCTCCAGGGAAGTGTTCTGCGTCGAGAAGTCCTGCGACCGACACTGATCTGTCCACTGACGTTTTTCAACTTTCCACAGAGTTACGAAGCACAAGTTTCACACGCGGGGAGCGAGCCCCATCTTCACGACGACGACGACTTTTTCGCCATGTGTTCCTTCAGTGAAAAACTAGGCGCTGCGTCGAGAAGGTCGCCATGACCGCCTTCCAGATGACCGAAATCCGCGGGAAGATTCGACAAAGAGTCTGAAGCATCGTGTGGCGTACCCAAATCCAGCGAAGCGTCGAGTTTGCCGTGACCTACGGAGTCGAAGTCTCCCAAGCCGGCGTGGTCAAAGAGAGGCGTCTCGTGATGGTGCCCGAAGTCTCCGATAGGCGTTTCTAGATCGTGACCTCCGAAACCAATATCCCCGAAGCCTTTGAGCCCGTGTCCGAACCCGGTTTCCGGAAAATCGTGATGATGGTGTCCATGGTGGTGGAGGTCATGATGGTCATGCAGGTCGTGATGATGATCGTGATGAAAGTGATGTCCGTGGTGGTGTCCATGATGATGTCCATGGAACTTGTGGAATCTGAGGAAGAGCAGCCGCATTATTCGTCAGGAATGCTCAATGAATCGCTGATTTCATGAACGTCGACGCTCGGAATCGCAGGACTTTTGGAGCATACAAGAAAGAAAATCAAGTCTTTTTCGCGACTCCCGGCTGTTTCGGAAATCTCGCGGGAAGAAGCGCGCTGGCTGTCCAACGGGAACGCCTGAGTGGAGTGGTGTCTTCTTGATTGACAATATCCGGTATCGTCAAATCGATACCGAGCCAAATCGGTAACATCATCAGTGGGTTGTGCCCGACTGATTCGACGTTGAAATTGATCTTCACTCCGAAATTAGCTCTTGTAGCGGACGTTGTAAGGGAATGATTGGTTGGGATCCGACATCGCGACATGTGTCCCTCCAACCCTGTTGAATGACTCTCGAAAGAGAAACGAGTCCAGCCTTTGATGCAGCCGTGTTCGGAGTATGTCTGACGCATAGAACGTGTTCCCAAGATCGCTGGACGCGCGACAACCCCGAACAGATAGAAAGTCAGAAATCAGAATCCGGACAACATAGATTCGAGGGTTTCGGATGAGATTGTTCTTCCCCTACGACAAAACATTCGGCGCTCTTGTATTACGGTGCCGTACTCACTCGTGAACGTGGGTGTGGTGCTTCTTTCGGTGGGCCACGATGGGGATGGGTAGAGGTATGGGGATGTGGATGGGAGTTTTTATAATACTCTGGAAAAATACGTTCGTAATTGCTATGTGGAACAATATATCAGCTCGCTACGGCTCAGGTACTCGAACAGCGTCTGAGTACCAGGTGAAGCAATCGGGAATTAATGACGTCATTTGCGCGGCTCCCTCACTGAGACGAGCAACAATTGCATACCTTAGCCAGAAGCAGTCGGATCAACTTGTGGTGACCGATGGCGGACACATTACAGGCCAAAATGACAACAGAAGCGAACAAGACGGTAATGGGACGCATGGCAAACGGTGAACTGCAATGAAAACGATTCAAGGATGATACAAACAGAAGAAGTGACAGCTATTCTACGAGGGGTCATCTGCTCCAACTAGGCTCGGGCGGCAATAAACCTGCTCTGCAATTCCACGTAGCACGCTAGCCGAGTTTCGCTTCAGAGCCTTCGTGACAAAGGATAGCCGCGGCCGCTTTTGAACGGTGATTTATCGAGATCGGCCTAATAACTCTGAAGAGAAAAAAAGGCCGGGTGACGCCTCCTTCCTGTCACCGACCGGGGATCTGAAGTCCACGCCGCCTGTGGCCTTTCGAGAAACCGCAAAACGCAGAGAATTTCCAAGAGGGAAAAAGCGCGAGGAAACCACAGCGGTAGGAGATGCCGAGAGCGCGAAGGTCTTGGTGACAGAAAAGTTTTCCTGCGCCCTCCCTCGCTCGAGCGCAAAGCCGCGAAAGCGACATCAATTCCGTCGAGTCGCACGAACTTTGAATTCATGAACAGAACTCAGCAGTCAGTTGCGCTGAAAGCGAGCGAGGGGACCGGTGGAAATCCTCACCGTGCTTTGAAAACACTTTAATCTACTACGAGATTTATGGAGTTTCCTCAACTTTCATTAGGAAGCGTCTCCGGCCTTCTTGGGAGGACATGAGAGGCTTTGAATTGCAAATTTGCCACAATAGAGCAAGAAACAACTCCAAAGTGAGTGTTTAGGAGAGCATATGTTTGAGGTCACTCGGGAGATCACTTCGAGGTCACTACGAGAACTTGTTGCTGTCTCTTTGTCCTTGTCGTTACTCACTTACAACGTTACTACACTACTACCACCACCACCAACGATGACAGCCACGACGAAGATGCTGTACAACACTGACAAAATCATGGATTCGGTGCCATTTTAAGTATCGCGCGGGAAGCACGTGATCACTTTCGCTCGGTTCTGTGTGTCGATCTTCCGGTGTACGGTTGCGATACAATACGATCGCTCGGCGAGGCGCTCCGCTTCCAGACGTCGGGCACGAGACATGCGGTGAAGGGTTGCTCACGACCCTTTGGATCTTCGATCCGCTTTGACGTCCCCGGTCGACAGTTGCTCCCAAATCTGACGGCAAAAGCAGACTGCGAAAAGAGCTACCGCGACAACATAACGAGGTGAACAATTGTTTCACACGGCTCCCGGTGAAAAGTTCAGAGTTTGAAATCACATTCCGAGAGACGAAGTCGTTTGAACTGACTCCGAGCTCAGAACCCCCGCGGACAGTCTGTCTGAAGTGAAGGTAGAATTGAGAAGCCATGGCTCTGACAACGCTTGAATAGAAATTCAGCTCTGAAAAGCGAGTCGGAGTTTTCTAATTTTGTTCTCTCAGCGAGGCCTCGTCTCTCCTACGAAGACGGTCTTCCCTTGCGGAGCAACTTTCGGCGAACTCCTGCTCCTCGGTGCTCTTGCTCGACGCCTCTTCGAAATGGTTGATTTTGCTTTCAGTCGGATATCGTTCTTTGCCTTGGCTGTGCGAATCGATTCCTTGGATGAGGGGGAGCCGACATTTCGAGATTTCGCCGCTCGAATCGGAACCGACCAGGTTGGAAACCGAAACCGAAGTTCACAAAGCTTGAGGGATTCATCGAAGAATTCAGAAAATGCTGTGCTTGACAATAGCTCGTCAGCCGGAAGGAAACTCAAACCGAGCTCGTCGAAAAGCTTTTGTGTCCATCGGAAATTCTCGTTTGACCATTAGCGTCGATCTGGAATTCCAAATCACACTACGACTTTGATTTTGAACACTTTTTGGATTTAAACGCATATACATATGTCTTTGCTGTCGACGAAGATTGTTGAGATCAACTTCATCTTCGGAGGTGAAACCTTCGATCGATATATTCCCAACCGTTCCATTTGTTGGTGGCGGTCTCTGCTTTCTGCGAAAGCAGGTCGACCTTTGGAAGACATACAAGAGAACTCGAGACAGAAGAACAAACATAGTAACGAATCAATCCCGCGTTTTTTCCAGGTGACCTGTTCTCGCCCTTTCTCTTATCACTGCGGATGGAAGCATGGATTCACAAGCGAGCTCAAGTCCGGCTGGATGTCTTCATCCGAACGTAAAACTTTTATTGTTCTCGATGTCCTCTCAATCGCGTGTTCTCCCAGTTAACAGCTGAAGCTACAAGCTACTTCCTACATGAACAGTTTCACGAGCCCCCGCCCAACGGAAGATGCGATCCCATTTCCGCTAGAAACGATGAACTTCGAGAAATTTCAAATTCAGAACATGAGCGCATGATACACTCTGGCTGACCTTTGCTCCGAGTCGCTCGACGTCGTTCCCATGTTACTGTTCATCATGAGGAAAGTCGACTAAGAGTGAAAACTTCATAAATGTTGGGAGATAATTTTACTCTCTGTCGTAGATAGGTAACTTCCGCTCGCTCGCTGAGCACAAAGTGAGGGATCTCGAGGTCTGAGGAACTGAGCTTGGAGGCATGGAACAGCACGTTAGTGAATGGAGAACAGCGCCAGCCATACAATCGATCTGGAAAAAGAAGATGATGCCGCCCCAGATAGGCCGGGCGCGCTTGGCCTTTGACTGAAGATGCTCGTGGCGGCGCGGCGTGGCCCCCGATTCAACGGCGATGCGCTATCTATGGATAGCGTGTTCGTCGCCGTCCTTATCAAGCGGGTTATCTCGGGTTATCTTTCGTCACCACTACGGAAGTTGCCGCACCGATATAAATAAACTATGGCTTATTGATCACCGTCGTCCACAGCGCAACAATCGTGATAACTGTTACGGCGACACCACCTTAAGAGTTCCGTTTGATGGAGTTTGTGAATCGTCGCCCTTGCTCCGTCGGTGTCGTGGGAGACCCTTACGGGGACGCCCTGGACGAGAATTTTTCATTTTCGTTCGTTCCTGATGTTCCAGAGAGAAACTGAGAGCTACGACATATCTCAAAGTTTTACGGAGCTGTCGAGGGAGTTGAATTCTCTGAGACGTCCGGAAGAGCCGGTGGCGGACGTCCGGGTGCAAATAATGATGATTCCGACGGGACTAGACTCGAGGTCGGCTTCGTGACGCGGCCCCGGCAGCGGGAGCGGCTCGGGAAAAGGGGCGGTCAACTCCGACTCAAAACAACTTGCGCTCAACATGCAATTACATATTCAGCACACGGCGTACTGCAGCAGAGCCAGAGTTTTGAGAGTTCTCTCCGGTCATTCCCGATGAAACGGACGAAAGACTAGCCGACGACGACTGACTCTACAAGTTCTCTGCATTGCCGACGGAGGAGTGAAAATTTCAATAGAGAAGCGACCTTTCCGCTCGACTCTTGGATTCTAGATGCACTTGCAAGCCACGCACGACATCGCTCCCGAAAGAAAAACATGTGAAAGTCGCAGGGCAACAGCAATATTCTGATACAAGTTTATATGAACAACAACAAAGAAACCCTTTTCGCTTCGGTCGATCCCATGACATCGTTTCAATAGCTCACAGCACAAAAGAGCCGAGCCACAATTCTCCATAGACCGCGTACACGAGAGGGAAATTGCCCAAATATGAGAGCGAGGCTTGTGGTCAGGGAAAATACTCGAGGAAGACTCTCGTCGACCTTCAGGAGGTCGCGCGGAAGATAACGCTCCACTTTTCTCCGGGACGTTGACTCATGGAGAGGAAATCTCTTCGTGGGAAGAGCTGCCGAAAACTTTACGCGCGGGCCCAGCCGCATGCATTTCGCAAGGCTCGGTCATCATTCTGGTTGAGTGATGTTGTACATATGCTGTGTCAAGCAGGCTCATAAACAAACGACGATATGTCTGATGTGAGGGAAGCCATTCAACGGACATAGTTTGCCGGTTTGTGATCTGAACGATTTTGAAAAACTCATGATGTTCTTTCTCTGGCTCCCTGCTCACCATTGCGGTGAAGAGCGGGTGGAAAAGGATACGATCCGCCTTCCCTCTCGGGAATCCATTCAGCGATTCATGGATTTCATGTCATGAATTTGGAGATTCCAGCGAAACGAACTGCCAGGCGGGCAGGAATACTCGTCCAAACAGGTTATGGATGACGCTGATTTTCCGAGGGTCAAAATTCATAAACAGAAATCATAGCATTCTTTGGAAAAACTGCAGGATTTCCGAGAACTGATTCCAAATGGTATTGAATAGCGCATCGAATTCTAGCAAAGTCTTTGAATGTTTTAAGCTGAGTTGCGAGTGAAAAAATAAAACAATATCCGACTCCATTATCGATTTGAAACTTTGCGGATGGAAGTCGTCAAAGAACGAGTCTCTATCCATCTGTCTCTTTCGGATGCATAACATTCCAAATGATATTTTATCGAATCGATATTCAGACTGATGGTGTGATTGGCTTCCGCGGTAGCGAGATTAACGTCACGAATCACAGGGTTTGTCAAAACTGGTGGCATTCGCAGCGCTGGCCGTCATCAGGTCCCTACGAATTCTGCATCTGAATATGTCATAATGTTTCGGTATTTCATTTGTTAATTTCTTTGTGCGCTGCGAGAACGTTAAGAGAAGGCGCGTGAAAACTTCTATGTCCGTTGAATAACTTCTGGAAATGGTTGATTGGACAACTCCTCTGGGAGTTATTGATCGACAGAAGCGGAAGACAACAGTCGATACAGAATGCTTTACCGCCTTGCCTCCTGGCTTGTCTCGAGAAAAGCCCCGTGGTTTCGATCAACAGAGATAATATTTATTTACAACAAAATGATCTACAACTCCCGACAGACAAGTTGAATCAATCACATCGATAGATTGTTTGAATGATTGAAGATGAACTGATCTGAGATCCCGAGCACTTGACTGTTCATTCGCTGGCTGCGTGGTTCAATAGCTGTGCGGCCGTTCGATCTGTTCCTCTAGGGAAGAGGACGTTGTTCAACACTCAAAATACACATTCCACTTTCAAGCTCCGTGAACAAATCGTAGTTGGGTTCCGAAACCCCTTTTTCAGTTCAGCGCCGACACTGCTCTTGCGAATTTGAAACCTATCCCCGCGTACCAAATAACATACTCGCAGGCCGTCCAGCTTTTTGCTGCTACTGCCTTGGCCGTGAATGCTGCTGGCGTTGTCACAGGCCTCCGTCAGGAAACCATCGCTCAAGGGATTCGTTCGCTAGTGATCTAAGTTACAGTCTCTCTGTTGACATCGCTCCGATACTCGTTCGCCTCAAGTCGCCTTGTGTGTGGTGTTCCACCGATACACAAAGAACTTCAAGCAAGAACACCTGAATGAGAATTTTGCCGCCGCTCCTTGCCGATACCATTTGGCATCTTCATCGTATTCATCATCACCAGCCATGATGTTGCTGTTGTTGTTTGTTTCGTCCGAAAATCAAAAGAATCATCGACACGGAAATAATGAGAGAAAGAAAAGTTTCGAATTCATAAACCATCTGAGGGAAAACAGATGAGCGGGGTCAAACCATCGACTGTAAACTCCGATGTGCCGTCGACGTCGAGTCGGGTTATTTACCCGGACAATCGAAATTGAAGAAAGTTGAAGCTACAGTCTCCGGTTTGTTGGTGTAACGCGAACTTTGAGATCAACCTTGTTGCAATCGCCGAATCGGAAAATATCGAGATCGATCTGATTCACGGTCCTCTAAGGGATCGAGAAGTGTTGGGATTTGCTGGGATGATTTCCCTTGAGATACTCAACGATGGATCGTTTTCGTCTGTCTCGATAAAGATTTTGCTTTCCGGATACTACTCTTTTCCCTGGTTTCAGGCAGACCGTCCACCATATTGCAACGTGGTTTTTCACCACTGACTGGGTCGGCTCCTCAACGCAGAGGCCTCGAAATGAAAACAGCTCGCAAATGTCTGTTTTCGAGTGGCAAGCCATAAATATTGTGCTTGGGATTGATATGCCTTGTTCAATTTAAGGTATGCGAGGAGCATCGATGCGCTAATTGGAACACGTTGAGAAGTCGACCCGAACAACCGACCCCTCGGCATCTTTCTTCCCTGAAATTCCGCATAAGTGTCTGGATAGAACGGTGCGAATTCCTCCGTTTATGAACGTCGACGTCGAATTGATTGGTGTTGCTGCCGAGGTACTTCGTGTACTTCGGATTCTCCTCCACGAATTTTCACTATTCTTCTTGCTCAATGCTGCACTTGCTGTGGTTGCTACGGTTTTGCTTCTCGCCGTGGTTACACCTCACACATAAACGACACTGATGCTCTGCTCTCGGTGCGAGATCATCAGCACAGACTGGGTTCGTATCGTTACAGCCTGGCCGCCACGTCTCCGTCTCTGCCCTGGAACTGAAACAGAACAAAGCGCCGAGTTAGATGCTTCAAGTGATCGAGTCCTCCCACGTAACTGTGGAACATTTCCCACATTCCATGTCTCTATTCGACAAAGAGCATCGCGGACACCCGATTTCCAGATTGAAGGTTCCCAAGGTCACATCAAGTTCAGAGGCAGTTAGCCCGCGTTATCCCGGACATGAGAAATCGTAAAACGCCCCAGAAGCGGTCGATCGGTCAGGATAAAGACCCATGCTCAACGGATTCACACCATAATTATCACTCAAATTCAGTGGTAATCTGACGAAACGATTGAGAAAGATCCAATAGACAATAACGCCCAGGAAGAAGCCAGGAGGTGTGAAATGTTACGAAGTAATCAGCTTTTCATAATCACCTAATACGGATGATGTGAACGACACTATCTTCTCAACACAGGGCACAAATTCCGACAATTCAATTAATAATAATTTAGCCAACAGGAGTTTGTGTGCTTTCGGCTTGTGGCTTCTCACGTCTGTCTGTCTCGTGCGTTATCGACACGCTATGCGAAAACCGCTGCAACAAATTGAGCATCACTCTACGACAATGATCTTAAAATGGTTGGTCACGAACGTCATCCGCTGATGGTTAACGGAAGCACTTGATCATACCAGAATGACATCTAGGACATGGTCATAGTACATTCCAAAAGTCTTATATTATGCTTACGTCCAGTGCTCCGACGGGTTCGACTCCGGCTTTGACAGCGACCACTGGCATTACCACAACGTGGTGTCGCTCGTGGAGCAAAAATTTGAAAAACTCATACACCGACCATGCGATTGCAGTCGCTGGCATCTGGAACATCACTCGCGCCCGAAGACCCTGGAACGCCAGAATTAGAAAGTTACGGAACGGATCTCGCAATCTTGGGGCTCATGCTGCTAGAAACTGGAATGAGTTGACGGTTCCATAGGAAGAGCGCTCCGGCTCAAAAAACAGATTTCTTCGATCTAAAACTTACTCGGTAGAAACCCGCGACTCCGCAGCAGGAATAGATTGCCCGTACCGCGTTCGAGATACCGAGAATCCGCGGCTGCTTCAATGCTTCGAGCGTTGTCACTTCTTGAGTGTTGAGGAGGGTTTTACAAACATCCAGCGGCATGGTAACAGCAGAAGCTATGGCTCCGGCTCCTGCGCCACTTATCATATGTGCTGTTGGATTGTAGGTCAGCGAGGGATTCGTCAACTGAAGGAACAAGAAATTTGATTAGTACCACGAGCCGTAATTGGTCCATGAGGCTGAAAAAGCAGCAGGCTTGGGAAACGATACAATGAATACATTCTGGATACACTTTGACAATGGCGTAGGCTAGTCCGCGATGTGTGGTCAACTTTCGGCAGTGTTTGGCGTCCCTGGACAAACAAATATTCAAACGACTCTATTTCACGGACAGAAAATGAACCCCTTTGGCTGCTTCATGTTCCCGCCATCGAACAATGAGAGTTCGGTCCGATACGATGTAACCACTGGACATCTTTCTGTGACCTCCTCCGTCGTTGGATTACACTCGGTCGGAGTCGGCTGGCAGGGGCAAAATTTTTTTTGCAACACAAATATCAAAGTAGGGGGTCGGAATCATCGATCCGGCACGAGACATTCGAAGAGCGTTTTTAGAAAAGCCTTGACTTTCATCCAGACCTCGGGATTCTCAAATTGTTTCCAAATCTTCTATTCGGATCTAATTTGTTTTCTATTTCAGAAAAAGACGACAGCAATGCCCGAAGAATGGCATGAAGAGCTCGGCTGACATGCAGAAATCGACTCGAAATATCGGCTCCTTCTTTCTTGTGATGACTGACGACCAGACCACGCGCTAATTAGACGACAACTGTGAGTTTGGACCGATTCCGCACGTGAGAGCCGAACACTGCCTGGAACTGAGCCTAATTTTCCGACTAGATGCCGACTCCGTGTCTGGAAGGACCATTTATTTGTTTCAAGGCTCCGAATTCAGTTTGTTCTGTTGTCCCGTAATGGATTTTGGCGGGAGCTGAGCGACAGAGCAGAGTGGAAGCTCGGCGACAAACTGGCTGGTCAACCCAACAAACATTTGATGTCTCGCCGATTTCCAAGGGCACGCAACCGTGAATCGCGGAAAAAATTGGAATTCCCGGATGAGTTCGGAGTGGACGGTCCCGAACTCTGGAGTAAATATTCTCGACTCCCCTCATGTGTTTTTACATTTCGATGGTGTAGTCGTGCCTCCCACTGTTTGAGTCGTACAATCATCTTGTCTAGTTTGCGTCCTGTTCGATCCAAGCCCAACGGTTGAACCACCTTGACAGCACCCTAGTTCAACAATGCACAAAAACATGGAACCCGCCCATAATTTCTCCAACGCAAGGATTATGGGAGCAACGCTCGGAATAAACAGCGCGGGCCTAGGATGCAACTCCGCTACAACTCCGCGTTCAATGTCCTGCGATGGGATGAATTTGTCGAAATCTGAAACGCACGTCTCCGGTCCGTGCAACTCGAGAAAACACAAGCCTCCCTGTGATTGATAGCACGTGTGGATTCTCAAACACACAGTTCGACTCGAAGCGTGCAGCTGTCGATTGTGCCTTCGGTCAAACGCCTCAGGCACACTCGGACAGCTTCCGGATTTGAGCGTCTCGACATTATCTCTGCATTCTGCGACGTAACGGCAATTCGAACCAGAATCGCCGTTCCCAGTGTATTTCTCTGTCGAAAGAGGAGAAAGTTGACATTCTTCATTCAGTCATAACAATCAGCTCTGCAAGGCGACCGGGAGGGGCCTTCTGAATGAGAAAAGCGACAAATTCACCGTAAAATCAATGCAAAAACTAAAATATTCGACCAAACGGGTTTTGCGATCGTTTTTAATTGCACTGTCCGCACGGAAGAAAAAAAGTTACGGAAAAATATACTGGTACAACGAGACGCAGACAAGCACTACACCGCGCCTAAGGGTGATCGTTTCGCCGCGTCCACTTGAACGGGCGATGTTATAATTGCTGAAACTCTGGGCGGATTCGCCCCAGAAGGTCGGCACAGAAAACGTATCGTTCCGTTTCCGTAGCTCGTTGACGTCGGGCCCTGATGAACGTCAACAATTTCTTCCGATTGATATATTCGCCATCCTAACGTCGCGCTAAACAAGGACAGTCGTGATAGGGTTTGCTGTCGTTTGTTTTTCTCTTCTAGAAGCAATCGATAATAATTTTCGACCGTTTCGTTCAGCACTCCGCTTCTTTCTGGCTCTTTCGCTTGAGAAAAAGTCAAAAGTGAAAGGTCCGAAGTTCGAGAGAGCTCAGATGTTTGGGCGACTGAAGTGGAGGGCAGCAAACAGGATCAAAAACAAGAGAAATTCTTCGAGGAGAACTCGTTTGCACCAGAAGAATTTCAGATAGTTCCGGCGCAAGATCCGATCGGATCAAAGCCGACCCGCCCGCTCTATTCTTCACCCGCCCGCCGTGTTGAAAGAGTGTTACGTAAACGCTCGAACAAGTTCACCTTTTTTTCTCCCATGATTCCGCTCGTTGGAAAAGCAGACAATCGCTAAAGATATTTCATCGAACCACCATCGTCGAGAAAATAGGCCATGCCCACCGAATCCATTAAACACAACCCGCGTCACGGAAGCATCAGGGAGCATTACTAGTGTTTAACGAAACCTTCGCGAATCAACAGTTTTCGGAGAAGCGAAACGATACAGATAAAAATCGTACAAATTTCCCGTGGCGTATCGAAATCTCTTCCAAGATAGCTCGTATGCCCACATCGCATTTTCCACATGGTTAGGCGACCAATCAAATATCAATGAATGAACGAAAATCGTTGGCCTTCGATTCGAGCAATTCTGAGTCAAGTGTTCTGTGGGTCGTCTAGAAGAAAAGTCGCAAAATAGTGTTTTGCACACCCCACGTGTAGCTACCGTCTTCATTTGGGCTGACTGAGAATGCGTCTGCTTTGCATTGTCAATTCTGGACGAACTCGGGGTGTCTCTCATCTTCGCCTCCGAAGTTCAATTCAAGTATTCACCGGTCTGCTTCTAGTTTCGAAAGCTGATGCGACAGATCGAACGAAGAAGAATGCGATTTTCCTTCCGAGAATGGAATGCTGGATTCGATTCGAGAGCCCTGCGTTTTCATGAAGGTTTCCTTCAACCCCCGCCAAGAGAGGATCAGATATGGGACCGACCCGTTCCTTGTTGGCTCTCAATCGACATCGGAGTCATAGCGGAAGGGACGTTATTTCACGGACGTGTACATCGTCCTCCCATGCAGTGTATCCAACACAATGGCCGTTCAGTTTGGAGCCAACAGACCACAACGTCTTCGGTCACATCGCCGGCAAATCGACCGAGAAAACCGAAAGAGAAGAAAAAACAAACCGTTCTATGAAGATGCGCCCTTCAGGACAATGCAATCCCTCGAATTCTCAATCGATCACCATCTATTCTGCATCACTTTGCATGAGTTCAATGCTGACTCGGTCCTCGTCATCCATTCGGCTAGTTTTTTCAATTTCATTCCCGTCATCCTTACATCGATTGCTAAGTTTTGCGTTCCTTACAGAAAATCGTTTTCAGTACAATAGGATTGGTTCCCGGTCCCTCCTTGCAGAAGGCCTATGACACAACATGCCTGAGAAACGCACAAAATGTTTTTTGACACAGCTAAGGGTGCGTCCAGAAGTTTTCTTCTCACAAATTGCTTCTATCCCATTTGTTGTTTTCGTTTCCGTCAGATACCTACGTTTCGTGAACGGGCGGGCGGGCGGGCAACCGGCCCTGATGCCTTCAGATCTGATCTATTCATTCACTGAATTACACAGACACAAACTTACGAATATCTGACTCAACTTCCAAACAAAAAGCTGGAACATTGTGGACTCGTGTCCCGACTGGAGTCCGATCAAAGGGAGGACTGCGTCGATTGCGGTAACGGCGGGCTTTGCCAAACTTATCCGAGAACACGTGCTTTACAGCTTCGAAATCAAGTAACATTCTGATCGCTGTTTCTTTTCTAGTGCTTTCAGCTCAAGCGCTACTGCGGCTGTGAATCGTATTTACTCAAGATCCGACGGGTCTTTCGTTCTCTTGTGTCAATGTTTTCTCGAAAGATCCACGCCTCGACGGTTTTTGTGCCCATTGACTAAGTACGTTGTTACGAACGACATTATTGCCTCTCCTCTCTAAAAGGATCAATTGAGAAACGTGGGTTAAATCTTTCATACTTCAATGACGACAACAGAACCAGGGAGCAAATCCTTCCGATTGATGTTTTGACATCGAGGCAAATCACGCGATGAAATCCACTAAACCCGTCGTCCGCGACAACGATTCACCGACTTTTTGTGGTCGTTTCGGATTCTGCGATATTCGCTCATGAACTTCACCGAAGTATTTGAAGTGCCGGAAAGAGAGATTGATTGTGATTCTCAAGAAAGAACGGTTATGTCGGAACGAAGGATTTCTGCTTCCGAGGCTGATAACGCGTTGAAAACCACCTACGTACTCGATATCATGAGCGACCAACACACGGATAGCCATCAAGAATCTAACCGAATGACGGACAGTTATCACTTGCTGACCACGACAATTATTCAGAATGTCAAAACTTTAAACAACGCCCTCGAAAAGGCGTGAAGACGATCAATCGGAAATAAAGCTCCACACCCCACGGGAAGCGAGTTTCAGCCTTGAAAACTTTCTGCGGGAAGTTTTAGCAAACTTTGTTGGAACGGGCCCTCGCACGGCCTCTGGGGACCTCGAGAGTGCGACCGTCACGCAGATTCATGTCTGTCCTCTCGGATGTACATCGGAAACATCAACAACCATTACCACCTTCGAATCTGACTAGCGCTCGGTGATAAATTTTCAATTTAGAGCGCTCGATCAGATACGACGGAGGCAACAACAATTCAAAGCGACCCACGACCAACAATAGGATGGCCCTTCTTCAAAGGATGCTATCTTTTCGTTATCTTGACACCATTCCAGAAAAACACCCGGCTCCATATGGCCTCGTCGCACGTCACTCGACACCCACCTCGATGTTTGCGGGAATTCTGCGGTCGCCGGCGCTGTCAAACTCACGCGATATTTCTCATTATTTTCTCCGAACTTTCTTCATAGCCAACGGCCGGCCAACTTTCCCACCACGAACTATAGGACAGAACACATCTCTTCATCGAAATGAGCCGCTTCGTTTTTCACCATAATTTTCCGCGAACTGTCCCCGACCCCGCCGTGGAAACGATCGTTTGCCAGGTCCCCGATGCGACCCATAACCGAATATTAGTATCAAGCAGTGCCCCCGGTGGTCAAGAACGCAAAAACTTCGCGAAACATAAAGGCGAGCTCTGTCACGGCCCCACCCCGTATGCTATTTGGATTGTGCACCGAGTAGTTCCACAACTTCGACTCTTTCCGAACGAATTGAGCGATTCCCGTTCATCGAACAGAGAAAGACCTTCTGAGATTGTCGTCGTGAACATCAATCACAAGAACTGATCGAGCCCTTCGGCGATTCATCAAAATCTGAGTTCCGGAAAATATCCGCGCTTGAAGCTATGTCTTCTTGAGTCTGGTCTCCCGCCTGCCCGCCTGCCTACCTCCCTCAAGTGCGAGATCCGCGCAGCAAACACAGAATAGGGGAATCCCTCCGTCAACCTTCATCTGGGGGCGAGGGAAGCTTATAACGTGGCGGCCCGGCCAGACTGCCCACCATTGGGGAGGCAGATCAACTTGAGATTTGCATCTGCGCGCAACTTCAACAGGAAACATGTTCAGTAAGGTGCGTGTCATTTAGGAATTGAAGATGCTCCGTGTTCGCGTCCGACAGTGTAGTGCAGTGCTTCTGTGTACATATTCTGTTCATGTGTTAAAATTCTGAATCTCCGGAACGGATACATCGGTTTTCCAAACGTTTCTTGATTTCTTCCCGAGCTTTTTCGGATTATTCATTCTAAGTTATTGTTCAATGCGGAACTCTAACGCTCCGATTTCTAGTTCATGGTTCCGCTGTGCTTGGTGTTGGCGGGAGTGCAAGCACAACGCCGACAGTTTCCGGTGCCGAGTCGGCTCATCTACGGTCCCACAGTACCAATCGCCAAAGCGGCTCAAGAGTTGGCGGTGGGCTACGCTGCTTCGATGCCGAGTGGAATTCTCACAAACGCTCCGACAAACTACGGAACGCGAGTCCCCAAAGTTCAACATGCGCTCTCCGCGAACTCGTTCTCTCACGGAGCCTACCCTGCATCTCTAGCGGTGTCTAGGATCGCGGCCCCGATCGCCACAGCCCCACGATATGCCCCGAGTCCGATCTACAGACCTGCGTACGCTGCGGCTCCAGCCATCGCGGCGCCGGCTTTCGCTCCAAAAATCGCACCTCAGTATTATGCGGCTCCGAGTCAGGTATTTGCCCCTCAGGCTTACTCGTTCGGATACCAATCGGTGGATGAGCACGGAAACCGTCAGTCTCGTCAAGAAGAAGGCGACGCCAACAATTTCAAGAAGGGTTCGTATTCGTTCACGGACGTCTACGGAATCTCTCGTAGAGTCGATTACGTGGCCGACCACGCAGGATTCCGGGCAACTATCAACACCAACGAACCGGGAACAGCGCCATCAGCTCCGGCAGCAGCTTTGTACAACAAATCTGTGGCGCATCGGAAAGCTTGAGTGTAATCGTAGGTAGAATAAACCTTGTATCATACATTAACCAAGTCGGCCAATAAACATATTTATTGTAATGAACGTATTGCTTTTCACCTCCGGCTCTGCTCAACGTCGTTTAGTCCGACCGCGGTCCGGATCCGTGACTGTCACAAACTGCGTGAAGTCGATCGACCGCGAAGCGTCACATCCGATAATACGGATCTACTATTCAACATCGAAACAGAAGTGAATGGGGTGCACTAATAGTCCTTTTAGGGAAAGACCCGTTCGGTTTATTCAGAAATCACAACTGTCGCAGCAATCACTGGAAGTGCGTAATTCGGTCCGAACTCCTGAGGGGACATCGTCGTGGACTATGAATCCATGGTGTTTATGTCGTTCGAAGCAGTCGCTATTCCTCGATCGAAGGTCTCCGATTCTTGGTCAGTATCAGCGAATTGGACGCAAAACTTCCATCGGACAGAATAACATTTGTGAACTGCGCTTTTCTTTGCGTATTTTCGCTCTTGGGCTCAACGCTTCTAGAATAGCGGATCGATTTCGTTTAGATTTTGTTCCTTGCACAAGCACAGATGCCACTGAGCCGAAACTCGACCTTCAGTGCGACGCCGCCCTTTCGTACGCTCATTCACTTCGCGATACGGTGAAGAATTATTGTGGAAATAAAGCTACAAAAATTTTGCCGCCGTGTTATCGATGAAACCTCGCGGAATTTTTGCTGTGGCCTGATACAAACGGTGTTTAAAAATTGTGGATATCTGGAGGTCAGAAAGTGTGAGAAAAAAAGGAAAATTCAATCCCTTATCTGATTCGGAATCGCATCGGCTGACGAAACGTCCAAAAAAGCGGAAAGAGAAAATTCTAATAAAAATGCCCTAAGCATTTTTTTTCGTCAAGACCTGATGACTGAATTCCGATCTCATTAGTATCGAGCATGGGAACAACTTTGAGGAGTTTCTGTTTCCAGGACGAAAGAGGAGTTTGACAATCCATGGTTCGTGCCCGTCGTAACGATTGTCAATAGCCTCTAAAAGATTTCATGAAGTCAATTATGCTGGCGGTTTACCAACTGATCCGGCGCCAAGACAGGCGTCCACATATCCGGCAAAAGCGGAATTTTCGAAGTTTTTCTGCGCAGGTTTCCACCCAAAAAGATCAACGCGACGAAGCAAAGACCATGGCTCATGATTGTAACTGTCAGTGTTCGGTGAACGTGTCCTTACAACTGATACGATCAGTTTATGACACACACATCAATCCGTTGTCCGCGCGCTTGTCGGCTGAAAACATTGAACTCAAACAACTTCGAAGACCTCAGTCTGACCATGGGTGTGGTCTATGCGAGGGATCTCGACACAGCCCACTCATCGAGTAGGATTTATGGTGGAACTTTCTGTCGATTTCAGGAAAAACAAAACGAGGCGCCGACGTTCCGTAAAAACCACAATCAACTTGGTTATGGCATTTTACCCGATGGCGTATTGATCTTTGAATTTCAAACGATTCTGCACGATAGTCATAATTCTGAGACCTAACATCTTTCGATAATCATGAAATATCTACATCATGGTGGGGAAAGCGAAGAAAACAATGTACTCACCTCTAGGAGGTATTCATAGGTAACGAAATGCACGCCTTGGAACGGTAAACTCATCGAAAGTTGAGTAGTGAAAGACCTATAGAATGCTTTAATACCTTCGGAGCGCCAGACATGCACGAGGCAGTCCGTGCAGCTCTTATACGGAGAATTGTACATTTGCATTCTTTGCTTGACCACTTCGGCCGGGTTCATCACAGAATCATGCATCACGGTTGCCAGTGCTCCTGCGAGAACTGCAAAGAAACAAAATATAGTTTTATCTTTCTTGAATACTGGCTGATTCAAGATCCGAGACTCAAGTCAGCTTGTATCGAGGCATCTGAATCTTTTCCGTACTGTTCAAGCCCATGCATCATTGCTTCCATGGAAATGGTGAAAATGGACCCGTTCGACGCTGCTGGTACCAATCCCTGGATCGTGGGAACATTTGCTATCACCTCAAAAGTGATCCTTTTCCATGAATAATTTATTCGAGCACAGAGTTCGGGGCTGCTCGTTTAAGAAACCGGAGTTCATCAGCTCAAAACAGCCTTCCTCCGCCCAGAGGGCATGATCTCCCGGTGCCAGTAGCGCTTAGCATCAAGCCTGACTGGGTGCGTTGGTCTGAATCGAGGAGATGTTTCTAATCAAGCCAAGATTTTGGGATACTCTTGGCGAGGTTCAACAAAATCGAGGCTGCATCGATTCGGGCGAGCCTGGGAAGGTCGGATTATAAGACCATACGGATCATACCCATCTCCAAGATGAAGATTCCCTCGCACCGGATAGCTCTCAAATTCATGGATATCATAAAGGAATGGATTTGAATCATCAAAGAGTAAAACCAGCCATCTCAATAAACAGGGTGGTAAGTAAAACGATTTCCCTGATTGGCGTCTCTCGATGGAATTCTGTGTTTTGGGGTTTATGAGAATCGTAAGGATGTAATTTTCTGAAGATCCGATGTAAAATCGAATTTTTATGCCGATTATCCATCGGACATTTTTCTCCAAAATGCGTCGTTTGCAAGAGAAACACAAAAATCACTTTTTGCGGCTCCCATGGAGAAACAGGAAAAACGAAAGTTTTTTCAGCAGATGAAATTCTGGCATTCCGGAGTGGCTGAGAGGCTGATTCGATGGGAAAGCCAATTTTAGGGCCGGTCATCCATCGGAGATTTCTCTCTGAGACGCATTGTTTTTGAGAAAATCGCGAAAAACCATTCTACTTACCACCCTGTGTATTCAGTATATGTGACGGGGTTTTCGGGAGCCCTCTCCTGCATCGCTAGAGGGACACAGCGCCAGAGGACGAAAAAAAAGCTCGATACTCGGTTCCAGACTACATTCGAATCGCCATGGGTCCCCGCTCGGAATTTCCGAACATCACAAGGCAACGAATCGCCGAGGTTCTCAACATATGTGAAGACTTATATTTCAGCAAGTCAAGCTCGCTCAAGAATTCATTCGAAGTCTGTGCGTTTCACTGAAATCGTTAGAGATGGAGCGAACCTAACATTAGAGAGTCTGAAATCCGAGCGGTCGAAGGCTATTTGTTTGGACGTGATACCGGGGTATGGCTACTCGACTGAGATTCGCGAAAGCCGCGCCAGAGGGTTCAGGGAACTCATTCCATTCATTTTAATTCGAAATTGACTCCAAAAACGGTTATTCTCGCTGAAAAGGATTCTCAACGGTGACATGTTTCTAAACTGGACGAGAACTTCATGTCATCTCCGAGTTCTATGCACGAGCACCCTGATACGGGAATAAGCTTCTCGTTGGTGTCCCTTGAGCGGAACCTCAGCGAGCTCCACGAAGTGTCGATGGAATTCCGGATGCATTCACTATGGATTCATTTAGAGAATCCTGTCGGCGTCTTGCCTAAATACTCACACTGGCTTCCTGGACTTCTAGCACCATTTTCCGTTCCGCTAATCTTTCGTTTTAGTTTCTCGTAGGCGCTGAAGTAGAGAGCATGTGCAGGTCCTGATCCCACGACAACGGCAGACATCCCTCTCACAGGTCTGAAAACACCTTCATACCGTACCATTTTACAAAGCGCATCCGTGATGCCCGTATACCGGGCACCCGCGATTGGTCGTAAAGACTGCAACCGTGTCTGAAAGCAAAAATTCGATATTAGAGCCAGAGACGAACCATTATTCTACACAGAGGGCACGAAATCCTAATAATCCAAATAATAAGCGAGTACGCCTTCAAGCTTGTAGTCTTTTTGCACAATGTTTCATCCTCCTTATTGGACCCCGTCGATCCCAAGTCTAGCTTATCATCCTCACTTCAGTTTCGGATTCTATCAGTATTAAACTCAATCATTCGATCGATGATACCCCTCGATGATGGGAGCACTGATTACGCGATGCCGATAACGGACAGTCTTGCTCCGCTATGAGTCGAGCCTTTCTTAGAAAATTTCGGTTACTCTTGACACCACGTGTCGCTTCTATTGGCTCCAACGACAGAATGAACTCTTGAGATGAATCCCACACTGAGAGTCCGCCGATGACGTCAGTTTACCCAAGGGTTGAGGTGATATCGACTCGCGAACCAATCCGAGTCACGACAGTGTCAACTCTTCCAATTTTGATGGAATTCTATGGAACATCGATCGGGAAGCAGAATATGGAATACTTTGTCGGCGCGCGTTCCGAATGGGAATGCGTTCTCTTTCAGAAACGGGCCTTATGAATCTCGAATCGATCTCGAAGAATGTCGTTAAAGATGTACAAAATATGTTCTGCTTCCAAATGAATCGAAAATCGAAAGATTTCCAATCGTGGCCTCACATTTCAAGTGTACACGAGAACCACAACGCCCGTTCTGCGCGGTGAAACTTTGTTTCATTGCGAGATACTATGTTGCTATCTGCAGACATTCATTCTCTGTCCTAGAGTGTGTCCAATTCGTCAGATCTCTAAGAACCAGAGCCAGAAATGACATTCATGTGATAGTTGCTCTCCGTCCATTTGAACAGAGGCGTTTCATCGACATGATTGAGGTCACTGGATGGATGCCGACGGAACAACGGAGGTATCCACGAGCATGCCAGCTTCAAGGCCGAGTCCTATCTCCGCTACAGGAGCCCACGGAAGGCGCGGACAAGCCTAGTTCGTCGTGGAGCTGGCATCAGGCTCATCGCTTGTATCCACGTTTCGGATCCATTTAATTACATCCAAGCCGCAATCCACACATTCAGCCAGAGCGCCCGTTCGTGCTTGAGGTATATTCTCACAATCAGCACAACATAAGACTTTCCTCAGAGGAAATTCAATCAGTGTGGACGTTTGATCAGAATCTAAATAGTGGGAAAACAACTGCCGACGACGACCGCGCCAACGACTCTTTCCGAACTCCATTCCGAACCATCTGTCCGAGATGAAAAGTTTAATTCGGTCGCGCCTCGGGAAATGTGCTCAAGACAAGAACTCAGCTCGGTCACTCATGGCACCACCAGCAACCCTAGTACTACCCACAGAAAGCAAATCCATCCCCATTCAAATTAACTTGGCCATTCGACGGATATTAGTCCATCTGTATCTGTATGGCTCTCGAGCGGCACAGATCTCGTCTCACGATCTTTTCGAATGTTGGGCATTGGGTCTCAGAAACACCACGTGCTATCTTCGCGAAGATCTTCCAAAGATACGAAATCGAGGCGTTCAAGAAAACCACGGTTCTCTACAGTATGCAGTGAAGGGTACTTTCAATTCGAAGCTCCGAGAGTCTACGACAGTGGCTCGCGGAGAGCCTCGACAAACCGGTCAAGGCTGCAAATCGAACCCCTATTGACCTTGCTGCTACTCTACGTAGAAGATTTCTCCGTCTTCATCCACGCTGACAGTTCTCGACGTACCTTGACTGAGTCGAGTGGATACATGACACAGTGTTCCATTATCCCTGCCGCGGCTCCGGCCAGCATGTGGACACCCGTCGAAGCCGAGGGCAAACTTTCGTATTCAACCTCCATGCCGCCGTAGAACGAGCTCGAGACAGTGACCGCGGTTGAGGAAAGACTTGAGTTCGACTTGATATTACTTGTCAGCCTCCTCTATGAGCCGAGATCATCGGCCAGGTTCCGTTATAACTTTTGTTAACGATCTCCCAGGCCAGGAGAATATTAACACTCCACACCACCACCACCAACCACACAGCCGTAGATCTGACCAACAGCAGCAGGACATGCAAAGTCAAGATGGGGCCTTAGCAGACGACAACGTCTGCGAAGAACGGTGAAGGGTCTCATGCACTTTCAGGGAGTTACCCCCAAATATCGCCGCTCCGGTACAAGGATCCGCTTGCAATAAACTTCACCAACTCCCAACCAGCCCCTAGAACTAGCCAGCACGTCTAAAATACGATCGGAATTCTTTGTTTACTTGGGAATCGCGCTCCCAGACAGCCGCCAATCTTGCCCTGGTTCTTGTAACGGTCGTTGTCGTCGCGCTGTTTTGCTTGGAACGGGTCCGTAGAACGACGACGAACGGCCAGCAAGCTGCGATCGCTTGCCGCTGTTTCCGCGGCAGCAGCAACATTACTACCACAACCGCCACCACGAGGAGCGAGGAGGAAGGCGACAAACGCATATTTGTGAGATAGTAACTGCCGTCGGCGTTCAATTCTCTCAAGTTCGTTCCCAACTGATCCGGATATTTGTTTGGATGGCACTTCGCTGCTTGTGGAGCCTCGGGAGAGTCTCAGGTGTGTTTCCGCGCAGTCTACGACCAGCTCCTCTCTATGAGCCTGTACTGTGTACACTCTGTCAACCTGGTTCCGTTAACATATATGAAGTTCTCCAACGCGAGCTGGAATTGAGATCACTCAGAGCAGAGGAACGGTCACCTCGGTTCCAAACTTGTCGGCACACGAGGACTTCGTTCCAAGCCGGTTCTGAGTTGCGTCTCATCAGTTCGAGAAGTATCGCCTTTAACCTGGATTCTAAGCTGAACAAGCACAGATTCCGTCATGTTATCATGACCAGCAAGCTTAGTGTTCGAAAACTGGTAAAAGATTGCATTTGGACATTTCTCGAGTCAAAATGCGGAGGAGAGGCTTTTATCATGACCGGTCGGGTTGTTTTCCGGCATTTGTTTGATCTGAAGTCTTCGACGTCGTCTTCATGTGACGAATCGAGCGGTTGTCGATTCTTCTCCGACCCATTTGTTAGATCTTGGCGATTCCGATCTCGCTTGAATGAGAATTCTTACTATCACGGTTTATCTACGGCTCAATTTGAATCTGAGTCATCCTCTCAGCTCTCCGTCTCCAGAGCGGTTCTTGGAAACCGTGGAATTCGTTCTTGAGGGGCAAAACAAGCGCGACGGCTTGCGTCATCGCTGGAAAAGAATCAAAGGTTTACTATTCAACGGGATTGACGCCAAGTTCTGTCATGTTCACAACCGATACTGACTTGGGATCAATATGCTAAGACGTAATCTTTGGCGCATTCGATTAGGAAACTCGCGCGGAAATTATCTCCCTTCATTAACGCCAAGCTTCCGGAAAGTATTCCGAAGTATTCTTGAACAGGGCTCTGGCAGCCGTGGACAAGTTTCCTGATGTGTTCACTTTATTCTAGCCAGCCGGAATGTTATCCATGCGTCTGGAATCCACGTTGGCGTTCTGGAAATGCAGCCGACCAAAGTTCCGTTAACCGAAGAAGAGAAGAAACTTCTTGAAAAGCTTGGCGAGCCCGACAGCGAAACCCGTGGATATCTGAACGAGCTTTACGCAGACTTCGACGTCGCAGCCGAGAAGAAACGCGAACAGAGACAAGAAAAGAAGAGGATCAAAGAAGAGGTTCGTATTTGCTTCAAGTAATGTTAGGGAAGAATTCTCCACTGCCGTCTTGTGAAGCTTCGCATCTTCAGCGTTCCTGTGATGACAATGAGACGAACCCCTGTCGGATCATGGTCACGCACCACGAAACTTATCAATACGCTGACTTCCCCAGAACCGGACCAACGACCCGGACAAATCACAATCAGCGTCTGCTCTTGGCGCGAAACCGATATTCTCAAGAGGCCTTCACACTTCAGCGAAATTTTTGTGTGACCGAGAGAAACTCTCTCCGTCTCTGAAAGCCCGAACAAAAACCTTCAAAGACGAATCTCGCGTGATTTGGGATACTCAGGAAGTTCTCGACTACTACCCCGAAAATCAAAAAGTTTCGGTTACGGAAGGTTTGTGGCCCATCAGTGATATTCTTTCGCAGACCAAACACATCATACTTCCGATAAATGTTAGCTGACTTGAGCTCGTTTTCAGGAATCGAAATTCCACACGGCGAAACAGGGGTCTTTGACGTCGAAGTCTTGGTCAATCTTCTGAGGCAAGAGAAGCTCCGAGACATCGCGGTCATAGAAGTAGCAACGAATGTGCCGTACGCAGACTACCTTGTCCTGGGAACCGTCCTCTCTAAACGCCAGAGTCGAGCGATTGCAGCATTTCTGAAGAAGCTGGTAAGCCGAACTCATGCTCTTTCCTCATTTGGGCTCGCTTTTGGGTTTCAGAGGTAACGAGGTTGGATCCAGTTCTCTGACTTAAATTAATCACGCTTACAGTACAAAGAAACGAAACTTCCAAAAGAACCAGGGTTGACTATAGAGGGTGAGAAGTGTGACGAGTGGAAGGTCATGGACTTCGGCAATATAGTTCTTCATTTGTTCGATGCACCCACCCGGGAAAAATACGATCTGGAGAGTTTGTGGACCGTTGGTAAGTTACCCCAGTCTCTGCTCGATCGCGCTCTGAAAGTTGGGCTCGAGCTCAAGCTTATTTCGTTGAACGATTCTTTCTAATCTTCCTTATTCTATTCAAGGTTCCGAGTTCGACGAGCTCACCGAAGGTCTGGCAAAAGAGAATGATGTCCAGGATGTATTGAGCCAGCACATGGCCTTTGTCAGAAGCTTATCTCCAGGTTCGGGAAGTGCCACGGGAATATAGTTGTTGTTATTAATCGTAAAGTATTAATAAAATGCGATTGACCGGTGGATGAGTAAGTTTATACACTCGATCCCACTTCAGAAAAACAGCTAATCTATATGTTTCACAGTTACTGCTGTCGGAGGGAGTGTTCCTTGGGGGAAAATCAGGGAGAACAACGCCGATATGAGTATTCACTTTATTAAGGTCGAAATTAAGCGGACTGATTCTACAGCAACCAACAACTTTCCAGCAATAGAACAGTCTCGTACTTAAGTTATGATATGTTGAAATGACAGAAGCTATGTTATGACTTCATGGTGATTCACTTGAGCGAAACGACCATTGATCTCGAGAGAAATGCCTCAATTCTATTGAAACACATCCATTCGACAGCCTTTTCGAAGACACTAATCTCTTCCAAGGAATGGACCACGTGGGCGTCGATGAATATGCTCCTTATCTACAGTATCTCGTTTCCTTCGTTCTTCTCCAAACACGGTAACAATGGAGACAACATCTTGAATTTCCACCCGATCTTCATTGGGCATGCCACCCGAATTATGAAATTGACAGAGTTTCTCTGGGCATGGATATAAATTCACAGATCGGCGGAAGCGCTTAACACGCTTGATTCATCTTGAAACTGGACAAAATCCTGAGTTTTCGAACGGCGTTATCTTGGGGAACGTCGGGAGTGATCGAACCCAGAATGAAGTCGCAACTCGCTAACGGCACCAGTGCGATTTTCTGAAACGAAATTCGCACTATGAGTGAGCCGATTGGTGCTATCGCGGTCAATTCTTCTTAAGCATCAATCTAGAGCAAAAAACTGATTAGAAACAGAGTATTTCACCTCATGTATTTTTTTGGTGTCCGAGCGAGCCAACGGACACCAGAGAGCGATCTTCAATCGGAACCCTTCGTGTTCTGGATTCCCCAAAATCAAATAACGCACTCCGCTCACGCTGAGACCATCTTCTTCGAGGATTCGGAGTACATTATCCTTCGTGAAGCCAGCCAACTGTGCGAGACAGCATGTCGGCACGTAGAGACCGCCTTCGAACTTCAAAAGGATAACCTCACCGAGTGAAGTCACCACTTTCTTGAGCGCTTCCGATTCTGGCTTCTGGAAGTCGGCTGATCGTTTGTCGAGGCGGTAGCGGTTCCTCACTCTCACTGCTTCCTCTACTGGATACACTATAATATCCTTCGAGGTCCTCACCACTTTGCACACGTCCGGCAAATCTTCGAGCATGTCCGTCAAACTAGCGTAACCGTACAGCTCGAATTTAATGCGGCTCTTACTGGAGTTCGTGAAGTACGATGCGAATTTCACGGCCGAGATACCCCTGCTGTGATTGGACAACAGCTTGGAGAGATACGCACGGAAAATTTCAGGAACCATCGCGGCCGTCGGACTCTGACGGCGGGTACCACTCAATCGAAAAACCGTTTGAACGTTTCGATGCGCGATGTTGTTTTCCTCGGAAACAAGTTCCCACGTCACGTGATTCGTTTGCACGTGCTCCTCAGCATCGAAATGAATCGCAGTTCGGTCATTGCCACAGGTTTTGATTCGGCCACACGAACGAAGATAATCCGAAATGTTCTCGGTTTGGCCAGCTGTGTTCGCAATATCCTGACAACGGGGGAATACGATCTCACCGGAACAAGTCTGGTGGTTTGTTGTGCCCACTCAGAAATGGATCTGCCCACTCAGCTTACTGACAGGGTATCGGGGGTACCTGCCTTAGTCTTCCGCGTCCCAGCTCTAGATCCATTTTCTTTGTCATCTTTCAGCGCAGATTGGCACCTTGCAGCGACATTGGCCAATCTACGAGCTACACCAATAACCGAGATGAGTGATTAAGTCATTCTATCTCAACACGGTCAATATATGTGGCTGTAGCGGTCATCGAGAAGACTTGGCGGAATTATTCCACTTTTTCAGCGAGAGCACGGATGCTCACCCCGTGGGTTCCACCCACCCTTCATTCATTCCATTGGAGCCAGTCAGAGTTAGAGTCATCCCTCCATCCATGATTGGAGCACGCGAGCTCAATGCGCGCGGATCGATAAGACGCTAGTCGGATGAATATTCAATCCGGATATAGCAAATTGATTCGGAAGGAGTCAAACTAATATGGCGGGGCAACAAGGTATTCTTATTGCTGAAATAACTAGATATCGAACGAGCGGTGAACCAGACATACTTTGATCGGGACCGCGGTATGAATCCGATGTCGCAAACATCGGGCCCGGGACAGAAGTGCTGGATGCATGGAACTTTGTTGGAATACGCGAATTCATCTTTCTGACCGATTGATCGATGTATTCCTCTAAAATAGTAAGAGCTCTTTAAGTCCTTGCCGCGCCGCTAGCTGTGATTCCCTAGAACTTGTCACCTCTCGATTCTTTTCAAATTATCAAGATGCTAAGTTGATTTTTCTGCAGTTTCGAATAGACTTTCATGACATCCAGATCTCTGTCTCTACTTAATCAACCGGACACCTCGAATTCGGAGCTGATCTCCGTGACTGTAAGGTTCCAACATCGCCATCGCAGCCTGCATGAACTTACGCCAGTAACTGACACGTGGAGTTCTTTGGCAAACATCGATTTCTTCCGTTTATTGTACGTTCTCTTCTCAATAGTTCACTGATTTCATTATTTTTTACATTAGAACTTGGTATGCTGTGGATATTAAGGGACAGAAGCAATGGCAAGGATGTTTTCGGGACTCCTCGGTGAGTTTTGAAGGAAAGCCACGGAAAATAATACAAGTACGCGCTAGAGTATGTGCCCGGTAGGGAGAGGATAGGTGAGTAGGGGAAGGGTGACTCATGAGTTTTGTGGCTCGTGTGGATACTACCATATTTGCGAGTATGGAGTTGATGAATTTCAGTTATTTGGTCACATGGCAGTCTTGGTAGAAAAAAAAAAGGTTGTTGACATTCGACCGTACTATATCACGCCTCGATGGACTCGCTCAGAAGAATCTCTCGTTCCATCGGTTAATTTCCTCAACGAGAAGACTGGCGGGCTGCTCGAACTCGGCGAACATATGGCACTCGTTGACAAGCGGATCCGTGGCGGAGGAGCACACGATGCCGAAACAGCTGAGAATCGGTTCAACAATTAGAGACAGCGTGAACAGAATCCTTTTTCAAAGTCGTGACTGACGAATCCTGGATGTTTCGTGATGCGAATTTCATGGTACAATGAACGGCTGCTGCACTCTAGAGAGACATGTAATTAAGTAAGATACGCGAAATGGGATCATGTGTGACTCACCTTGGAGCTCTGCTGTCGCCGGTGGTTTCATCGCGGCACTCCCAGTGCCTGTGTGCGGGATCCATGTCGCAGTGTCGGAAATTCTTCATCGGGAAATGCATCCGGAAGAACAACCTAGATCGGATGGCAAGCTTCGGAAATTTTCCACAAGAAAGTGATTGATAAACTCAATGTCGTCAGTGTTATAACTGACCTGACAGTTTGAGTGAAGTAATGGGGAACTTACCGATGCTCGTGGTCGGTGAGCGTGATTCCTTCGGCATTGACTTTCATAACTACCGCTGCTGTCTGAACAGTTTTGTTCTGATGGTTAGCGAACAGATTATCGAACCCGTTTTTAACGGCGTGTGGGCCTGTCAGCATTCCGATCTCGTGGGAGCCTTTGAGACAAAACAGTCGCGTCAGTTAGGGATCCGATCTCACGATGGAAACGCGCTCGATCTCATTTGACAGCCGGTTTCAGTGATTGGAAGCCACCAGAGAATCGTGATGGAAGGCTTCACAAACAATATCGCGCCGTCGTATCGGGGAACGACTCTCTCTCGAAAACAAGAGCCGATCATCAAGTCGGTTTTCGTAGCGACTCACCGAGGTAAATGACCATGAACGCGACTCCTTTGCCGTAGTCTGGAACGATGCCGATGAGAGATTGTAAGAGTTTTTCTGCGCTTTTCGGCTCAATCGGAGCATCGCTGAGTAGCAATCTGTATGGCAACGACAGCGGTGTCAAACTGTGTTGGTAAACCAAGGCATTGAGGGAGCCGAAGATCGGTTCTATATCAGAACCTCTGACGCGGACACCGCCAGTTGCCGGCTCGATGAGAAAATGTCGAACCTGAAATGTCGAATCACGATGGAATTCCCCGCTCCTGGTACCGAAGTCCGCTATTTGAAGTTCAACCTGACAACTGTGATTAAAATCGAATTCCAAGCATTGTGCATTATACACAATCGAAAATCCTCGGGTGCATGATAGCATCGAAGACACGATCGACAAATCAAACCCAAAATCCACTAGAATCGCGAAGTTCAGACATCATTCATCCATCTGTTCATGAATAGGTACTTATTCACAGGAAAAGTTGACATGAATGCCCAAACTTTCAGGCTCTAGTTCTAGCGTGTTCAGGAAGAACGTTTCTGTCAGCAGAGTAGGATGGATTCAGGAGTTGAACTCACGCAATCCTCGGGAGTCTTGTGCTCTCCTCGATCCGGGACTTTCATGGCGAGTCCGTAACCGCCGGGGTAGCTGGTACTGTCACGAACTATGAAACTGCCGGGAGGCTTATCCTTGAGAAACTCAATGGCGGCATCACGGGTCATGTTCGGACGATACCAATGGGCTGATGTTACGGAACTTGGCATGTTCAGTGGCTCCAAAGCCACCGGGACGATGTGCCTACGGATTGAAACGGCAAATATTTATTTTTCTCTATTGAATCAGTCACTTTGTAGGCTGACATGCGGTACGGCACACGCAAGAAAGTACTTCAAAACACTGCTCAAGTGACGGGGGCGACGAATAATAATCCATTGAAGCAACACCAAAGAACGTTCCTTCACAGAAACCGAATCTTACTTTGGAGGAGAAACCCTTTCCGGCGTGAGTCTGTTGAGTTTCTCGTTGGAGGCTGAAAGGTGCTCAGCCGTTTTCAGAAGACTTTCATTCACAGCGTGCAAAGTCGCGATCGCGTGCGGAGACACAGACCTCGTTGTGTAATATGTTCTTCCGGGCGACGATGAGCGCAATCTGGAAAGTTCATTAACAGCTCTTGATCAGACAACCTTTGCGTCTGCTCTCAAATACTATGGATCAATTCGCTTTCGATCGATTCATATGAATGGATTGCAACTTAGGCTAACGGACCAAGAAGTGAAAATTCTCTGCGCGACCACTCACGTGTTCACTGGGCTTCGCGAATGCGACCGTCTGAACGGAGGCGGGGTCCGAGCTCGCGCGCGATGTTTCAGGGATTCGCTTCTCTCAAGTTCCTTCTTCTGTTTTTCTGAAATTTCGTTCATCTGACGAACTATTTCGGGCACGATCTGCAATCATGAGCGCGGCGGACTTAGATCACCTGGACTGTGCGATGAATGTTCAAGTTCAAGCGTTCGAGCTGCTGGTGTCGCCCCGGTGACTCTCTCAGCCTAGCCATAAAATCGGTGCGTTGTCGTCTTTTGTGAACTTGGTTATCATCGGAGGCCCGCGGGCAAAAACTACGCGCATGGATCTCACGAGCATCAATATGTCACCCTCGGGTGGCCTCGCTCAATTGTATCGCTCGAACGGTCGCTCTGCGAAACATTTGAATGCTTTGTCAACGCTGCCGAACATTGTAAATAGTTTCAGACCGCCTGAGACAAACGCTGTTTCGAACGAAAAGCGATAATCCGTTTCACTTGAGTCCCGGTTGAGAGATTTCGGCCCAAACGAATCGAACGTTTCCATTACGGCGCTTGTTCCAGATCAAGGCCGTGCCAGAGTGACGGAATGAAAACAAAACAGAGATTCTCGGATTCTTTCAGGTCGGACGCAGAATGTGAACGGAGTAGCGTTTCTTCATTTTCTCGAGGAAAACCAGCGGCTCTTAGAACGTTGATTCGGTTTCTGGAACGTTCCCGAGCGAAGCGAAGGTGCTCGATACTGGGAGCGCTAAGCAAGTGATGTGTTATGATATGTGACCAGCGACTGGAGTTGTGCCAATCGTCCGAGGACGACTACTACTGTGCTGTGTACCTGTTCTAGCGCCAGCTTCCCTGAGCAAAGCTCGCTGCTCGCTCGCTCGGCGGAAAGAAGCAACCTACCGGTGAAAGCCGAGTTTGGAAGCCAGGTCCATTATCTGTGAAAGCACATTAGCAAGCATGTTTTTTTCCCGAGACGCTTCCGCGATAGGGTGTTTTCTTTCACTTGTGAGGAACCCTTCCGACGACGGCAGCTCCCATGGAAACTTTCAACACTGAACACAAAATCAGAGATATCCAGCGCCGGCACGGAGACAGCATCACGCGAGATATACGGATCCGAACGCACAGAGCATTCACCGGAGCGGCGATGACTATGGACAGACCGCGAAACTGCTGTGGCCGAAGAGAGCGCGTTGCCAAGAGAAGCACTTTCACTCCGGTTAAGGGTAGCGGTATCCGGACGGACGGATACCAGAGACGGTCCGTCACGACTACAGAATAATGACATATCGTCATGAATAAATGTAATCTTCTCTCTTGCGGTTCGTTTTCTCGTGTTTCACTTTCTCCGAGATGTTTCTTGATCTGACCGGACACACGGCAACGACTTTGGATCGGGAGCCGGCTGCCGTACTCAAATTCTCTTTCCTTTCCACACTCTCTGGACGTGGGAAAAGTGGAAGTCCCGTGATTTCCATTTGCTGCTCGCGAACTTACCAATCGAGTGGGGGTCGTTGGGCGAACGAATTCTTCCTCTCGCTCCCTTTGCATACGTTCCTCTTTGGTGAGATGAGCGTAGTTTGGTTTGGCGGGCAATGAAGTTTGCCGTTTGAGAACAGGTCGAGGTGTCGATGCAACCGGAGACCTCGGTGAGACAGCGGCTCTTTGAGTGTATGGCATCGTATGTGCAGTGTGTTGCTGGAAAACGAACATCTGGAATTAGAATTTGGAACGCACGACACGAGCAGATGGAAATTTCGTCACTCACCGGCGGCTGAACTTTTCGGGTCATGGTCTCGTCTTTCTTGACGATGGTGACGATCGGTTTCCCGGGAGCGTCACTTTCGGCATCCAGGGAGTATTTGAGCTCATTGAGCAGACGGCCCTCGGTTCTTCGCTTGAACGAGTTCCGGTCATCATCGCTTTGCTTCTGAGCCAGAATATGCTTCTTCCATTCGAGCCAATTCGAGGGCGAGTAGTCGCTGGAAATTGTGAAATGTCTATCAGACTTCCGTGGAAATCCGAAAACTATGTCGGACTGGACTGAGCACCAATGAGTGGCAGTCGTTCGGCTCAAAACGAGTGTAGCGCTCGCTGAAACTGTGCTCTTGAAATGAGTTCTGCATTCTCATTGAACGGAACTCCGCCCACTTCTCAGTGATAGAGTTCCTACTCCTGAAACGTTTTCCCAGGAAAAAAACATGAACTGCGACAATAGTCTGACGAGCCTCGTGATCTCTTGAGCGACCACGTTAGTGACGATGCGAAGCGTTGGTCGCCGCAGCCGCCACGAGGACACTGGATGTCATCTTGGAAGTAAATAACGAATTACTGGTGGAGTCATTTATTGAGACGGACGGATTAATAGACTCGGAAGTCAGCGTCCTCGTCTCTTCGAGCAGCTCAAGGTCACGCCACTGTTACGATGCCTTGCTCCGGATCAAATGATACGCGAACTGCAATCCAGCCAACGAAATTTCCGATGTCTTCGGCCGGTCGGACCTCTCTCAAGATGAGTGATTCCGTTTCCAGCCAGTTTTCTGTCTCTGAGACGACATGACGAAATGTGCGAAGGCCCGACCCACCATTCGGTGACCGGGGGAGGGGGGAATCGAGCCGAAAACAAAAGTCTGATCACCCACGCCTCGGCGCGCCGCTCTTCGATATGTCGGAACCGTTCGTTCAATGAGAAAACTCTGAACATCGAAATCTCGTGGATCCAAGAACTCACCATTGGACCACCGCAGCCTTATCGTCCTTGACAACGACCAGAATAGTGCTGGGTTGAAGCATTGGAACGCTAATGACGACTGGCCACGTTCGATCTGTAGCACCCAAAGCGAGCAACTCCCTCTCTCGAGCAGCCTCCTCTTCGAAATGAAGAAAAGTGAGAAATAAAAAAGAGGTGTGCGCTTTCTAGACCGAGAAGCGGTCATGTCGCATAAAGAGCTCCTCTATGCTGCCGAAAAACATCGGACCAATGACTGAGTGAGTGAGCAATCGTCAAAGTGCTCAATGCAGGGCCGCTATTCCCGCGTCGATTGAACCTCGGCAGGGCTCTTAACGTCGGAGAGGACAGATTTACAACGCGACGAGCGGTGGCGGCGCGGCGGCTTTCTAGTCAGCATGTGGTTCCTTTGGCAAAGTGCATCCTATGCTATCAGTGGGAACTTCTTGGGTGGTTTTTGTAACATCATCAACCGGATGGTGGGAAGAAAGAGTTGAACAGCTTCTCTGGGATGGATTGAACACTTCGCCTGACGGTTGGTTTCCGTGAAGGGAACGGAAAAGCACTCACTATTCGGGCTCGAGGCTCCTGTAGTCTTTTTCGTCGGGTGGTCGCTTGCCTACGCCTTCGGTGACGTACGAGCTTTCGGCGAGCATTTTCCTTTTTTGTAAAACTGGACTGTTTGGATGAATCCCATAAGAGAACGGCGAGCACGTCCTCCGTGAGTGGAATGGTTTACTCGCTTCCTGTGGAGAGACCGGCGAGTATTTGTAGTAGTTTCGAGGCGACAACGGTGCAGGTGGATGCATCTGCGGAAGAAGAATGTTTGAGATTCATCCGAGGAGAGATAATACATTTCCAAGCTGAGAATCGGCGGCCGATTCAGAGGATTCGAGATTTGTGGAATATTATACCTACGTAGAATCATTCACAAAGCGCGGCAACACGCTCATTCCATTTCTTCGGAGCATCTATTCCGCGAACAGCTGTTTCTTCTCGAAAGCCGATGAATGGATAGAGCACACAGCATGGACCGATTCAAGCTAACTCTTCGTCGTTCATTTGTGGTCGAGTTCCAAACCGAGACCGAGTGGCACACGTGCGGATATTCATTGGCACCGCGGCTGTGATCGGACAACATTCGGTACCTGAGCTTCGCACAAAGTCATTGGTGGCGAAAAAAATGCGCGCGAGAGCAACAAGAGGGTTGAGCGTATTCGTTCTGTTCTTCCGATATCGAAAATTAACTGTCACGTGCACCGCATGGTCTTCGATCGGCTCGCTGGGCTCTAACTTGCGTAACATCGACGGTCCGCGCGGCCTTAATAATTAGTCATAAACCTCATACGCCCACGTCCAAGGCCCATAGAGGCAGGCCGACCGCCGGGAGGGCAGGCAAGCAGGCGCTCAGCCGGGCGAGCCTGCGGACAGAGCGACGGACGCGCAGGTCTGTCTCTCTGGTGGTCTGTCTCCTTCTGTAGGACGAGTTTGCTGCTCTATGTTGCAGTAGCTGCCGTTGTTCTAGATCAGAGCGTCAGAGTTGGCGCTTCAGATCTGAGCCAGATCGAAAGGTGATGTTTTCAGTACACCTAGGCGTCTTCTTCGCAATTCACGAGAGTCTCGGTGGACCTTGAAAGGACCTAATCTCTGACTCGCTCTTTTCGACTCGTTCCGCTTTCGCACGATTCTCCAGAGATGGATAAGAGGGAAGAGGAACAAGCCGGCGCTATAACTCCAGATCATTTCTTGAAGAAACAGCTGTCCGTGACTCGTTGGAGATGACGATCATGGTGATATCGCTTTAAACAACTGGAATAACAAACCTTGGAACAGACGCCACGCGCGTTCATCGAAAGAATGAAAGAGTGACGGTTTACGAAACATGCTCCCGCAGTTAAGGAGCGGAGACTGGATTAGTGGTAGTGGATGACGTCGTCAAACAAAACATCGCCTGATTGACGCCGTTTCTTGAATGAACATCGATGAGATCGAATTGTTTGAAACAAACAGTCTGAGCCAGAGGAAGTGATGAAGGTCAGCTTCGTTTACACAAAACCCTTACGATCTTGGATGAAGCTCAGCACTTTCGTGAGCAGAAACACTTTCGTGGCTCTGATTGACTTCGAGTCCGTTGCTGCATGTTTCCTTGCCGCCTCTCGTGAGGAGAAAAATTGCAACGATCAAGAAAACAGACCCGGAGTCGATTTTCAATGAATTTCAATCCAGGCCCGGCCGCAGTCGGAACCCTCGAGCGATTCCGGAAACAAACCAAGGCCATGCCAAGCACACATCGACGAACAAGAGATGTTTCGACCAGAGAAAAGGCTCCGATGGAGTTAGAGAAGAGACGTTCCAAGTTCTGATGAAGTTTCTATGCACAAAAAAGTGCTATAGTCCAGGGTATGTGGAATCTGGAGGTCGAACAACATCGTAAATCCAGTTCATCAGGATAGTAATTAGGCACCTTTGATGACAGCCCACAGTGTTCCTCAGTCATTACTGTCCCTTGTATGGTGTTCGTTACCGTCCCGTGTGAGCAACCTATATTGTACTCGAGAGCGAGGTCGGTCAACCCACGCCACCTCCAGCACTTCAGACCAGAACTCCATAGGAAACAGAACGTGGTTTTCGTCATCGCCCCCGTCATGAATACAATTCATCTCAACGAAAGCAGGTCAGCGACAGTTTTCCTTCGGGCATTTAGTCTCGTCTGGGAAAACGTCACGCCCGGTCTGGAAAACCCTTAACCTGCTACCTGGAAGCGTTACTTCCGACCTACAAGCGACTGAGCGAGTATTCTTCCAGTCACTCGGGAAGAGTGAGATCGAAGATTTATTCCAGAACGAATTGCTGACAACAATACGAGAAAACGGGAAGAGGAGCTTCGAGCAGAGAAAGCCAAAAATAAACAAGGAAACGATGTCCCGCGCGCTCGCAACACTCTCTACGGAGTGGGTGGTTGACTGTTCAGCTGTCCAAAACCCTGAGACGAATCATAGATAAACAAAACACCCTCGCTTATCTCTTTGAGTGGCCTAATTCTCTCTGCGTGGACACAAACCAACTTTTCACGACACGGCTCCGTCGCAGACGAACCCGCGATCAGAGGAATAATTATCTCCAACGGTTTCCGCTGAATTCATGGTGCGTCCCACAACCACTCAAAGGGGCTTTTCGTTTGGGACTCGGGACGGATTCCCTGTTTCCAACTCGGATGTTGCTCGATCTCGATCAAAGGTCACGCGAGCCGAATGATAGATGTACTCTCAATAATGCCAATATGTCTTGTTCGTGAGAGAGCAACAGAGTGGTCTCTGTGAAACGGAAGGCAAGGCCGACGCGAAGATGGCGAAGGGTCTGGAAACCGACGACCAGTCGGGCGAACAAGCAAAGGCCCTGCCACCCTAGCGAACTGTTTTGTCACATTCGAAATCTGGGTCCATGTGCTATTCCCTCATTTCACGGAAAACGAGACCATGTGTTTCATGGCACTCTATCTATGCCGATGGGTTTTCAGTTGCCTTGGGGCTCCGGCACCGATTGCGTAACAAACCATAACGACTTGCAAGAGGGCCCCCGATCCGAGTCGAGCGAAGGTGAAATCCTGAATTCATTCCGAAGACGTCGCTTTTCTCATCCTTACCTTTGTGGAACCGCGGGAAGTTGAATTCAAAGCTCGTTTCACAACACGATCGAGGACATCTCCGCACCGTTCGTCGAACTCGACCAAACTGGAGAACGCTGAACCGATAGAGCCAGCGCAGCTCACAGTGGCATCGCGATCAGTAGCACGTGAAAAGGGGAATTTCTCTCTCCAGGGCCCTCTGTTGAAACCCACGGCTCGCGACTCGAACAGCTTGCCACCGGTAGGGGATGCTTGGTCACAATTAAACTTGTCAAGCGGTCGCCGTAATTTGGAATCAGACACCGTGAACGAGAGAGCCGGGAGCCCTCTCGATGGAATCGCTTTATTGGTTTCACTATCCGAAGTGCAACAAAGTCATCGCTGCCCAGAAGGGAAGGAACTCAAGCAGGCAGCGCCGAACAAAGCCGGAATTCGCGGTCGATCCTTGGAATGTCGCTCCATCCGAAAGTGATGACTGATGCCCTGTAGTCCCACAACCGACGACAGCTGGAAAGTGTTCAGGGAACACTTCAGCTGACGGCACACCGTGAAATTTCTCCTCTCAATCGCCCGCTAACAGCTGTATCGAAGCGAAAACCTGTTGTGAATGTAGCGTGTTCGTCGAATATTTTGTTGTGTGTCCCAGCTAACAATACACCACCCAGTATCTATCCACCGGTTGTCCAATGTGACAGCCTGAACTGAGAACTCCTCCCTCGGCTCGCTTCCTCACCACATCCGAATCCGCTTACGCCAACCTTAGACATCTTTCTTCGGGAACGATGCTGAACTCGTTCTCTTGGTCGAGCTCGTCGATTCCATGCATCCCATTCTGGATTCCGATCGTTTCTTCTGGGGAGATATCTAAGAAGACCCTCTCGAAATGAAGATATTCTACTTTCCGCTAAGTTTTGTCCGTGACTCAACTAACCACGGCCGGAGTCGATTCCCCGACTGATCATTGATCTGTGGCTTTGAATATCCGCTCTGTGGTTGGCTTCCACGTAGTGCAAATTCCGGCGCAATTGCCCAGGGGTTCTGTAAATTCGAGTCCAATGAATTCCCCGATGAAAGGTGGAGCCGAAGCACAGACCCCTATCGAATTTTTCTGATTCGCGGCCATGCAGGGGTTGATGGATGAAACGCACGAGACTGTTGTATGCCTGAGGTTTTATTTGATACATTCCGATGGTACACTTTCACCTTATCCGCAAGTTCACCTATGTATCCAACGTTATTATCCTAAACATCGAGACAAATGCTTCCATCTATGTTTTCGTAGTTCAATATACTAGCCCTCGAAGTCTTTCACAATACTTGTATCACCCGCACCAAGATCGCAAACAGTGAACTCAAAAACTCAGAAAACGATCACCAGGCTGAATACAGCCTACAAAATCAGCTCGATAGGTACAGAGTTTCTTTTGTCTGTGGCACGTTGGGCAGTTAAGATTCGTTCTCCGCAACTCTCGTTCAACTGATTCTCGTCACATCTCTCATTCTTGGGCTTGTTTCGTTTGAACTCTCGTTCGTTTGTACGCCCCACGGTAGAAGTTCAGGAAGAGCGCCAGGAAGAACAGGGCTTCGGCAAGAATCAAAAGAGTGTGCTGCACGGGGTATCCGCACTCGATGAACAGTGGCACAAGTGAATGGAGCGAAATCACCAAAAACTGAGTGATTTGAATGATTGTGAGGTACGGTTTCATCCGAGCCAACCAACTCACTCTGAACAGTGATAGGAGATAATAGGTGTACATCAGTATGTGCACACAACTGTTGATGCAAATGCACAGCATTGCTTGGCCATCGAAACCGTACGTGAGACCATACCATCCGTTGAAGACGACCAATACGTGGTGTACGACGTGTAGAAAACTAATGTGGCTGAACTTCTTCCTCAGCACGAAGAACACAGTGTCAAGAAAATCACCGATCCTCACGATGAGGTAGTACCAACACAATGTCGCGAGAATCTTTCCTTGTTCGTCGACCACTAGAGAGACTCCCTGACACCATACATTGTATCCTCCGAAGATGTAGGTATGTTTGAGGAATTGGAACGAGAAGTACGCATTCAGGATCACTTGGGTGGCGTTCGCGATCACGATCCAGTTCCGGATATTGAAGGGTTTTCTCTGTTCCATCCATCGGGGACCGATCTTTGTCACCAATAGCACATAGATTGCCAGAAGCAGAAAAATGCCGAGAGGGTTGCCCACCAGGGCCCAACCCTCCGTTCGGGGGTCTCTGGGCAGCATTTCGAAAGTTCGTGGTCCACTGATAGTGGTAAAGCCGGCTGTACACAACTCTACTCTCCTCCAGGATCTTTCGCTCCGCATGGAGGGAGGGTCGACCGGCCGGCCTGTTCTCTGATGTACACAGGTTGGAGGTATTATTTCTCCACCCCACTAAGAAAGGGGAGAGCTCCTCGGAACTAGGCCTGAGTTCCCGTGACACGGAACACGGAAAATCGAATTTCCGTGCTCCTAACACGGAAAATCGATTTTCCGTGTTCCCAGCACGGAAAATATTTTTCAACACGAAAAATCGTTTCCCACCTCGACTGCAATACCCACTATGTCAGGTATATTTCTGTTTTACTCCTGGAGTCAAGTTGTCTGATTATGAAATAATTTGTCTCCATTATTCAGCTGATTGTGAGTTTCGCGGATCCAGTGCAGTCTTTGAGCACGATCCACGCTATCATGATCTGAGCGTTTTTCTTTCCCGTTCCGCTCGGCTCTAAGGTATGCGACACCAGTAATGTAACGAATCACGGGAAAATGTCGAGATATTGCGAAAGTTCCCAACTCCTCTTTCTGATCGACCGTAATCAGATGAAGAAGTGCTTGAGAAACGCTCAAGACACACAACCGCATTTATAAACTTGCCTTAGATGGCCGTGGGATATCGGTTTCGTTTTGTGCACTGAAGAGACCCATTGTCACTCGTCGGACATCGAGGTCATTCTCGGATCCTGTAAGGCTCGAGGCTTTGCTAAACCGTAGAGCGGTAGCACTCAGGGAGAGCTTCTCGCTTCGGATATGCTATGAGGCTGCTGCTGCTACTACTCTGGAATCGATCACAACGAACATATCGAGGACCCCGTGAGTATTCCTTTGTCAGCAAACTGGGCTTCTTCAACGAAAATCAGGAATCTGGCGACGCTGATAACATCACAAACATGGGAATAATGACAGCTCGGGGACCAGTGACGACTGGCGATCACGAATCATGAGCAATTTGCGATCACCGTTGACCCACTCTTCCTGCCTCCCGATTCTTACTACTAGAGCTTGGAAGTCAAGTCATTAATCATTTTTGAACCTTCATCAATCAACATGAATTGACGGATATTTGGTTAAATCGTTCCATTCCACGACTATGCTGGGCAGATATCGTCGGAGTGATCGGCCTCCGATCAAATTATCCATGGATTGATGGAGGCTGATAAGTGAATAATGCCTGAACTTCCAAGCTCTACTTATTACTGCCCCCATGAACCAGAGCCCAGTAGAATGTATGTAGAGTTGCAATAAGTTCAAATGAATCCGCCACCTATAACCTGGAGTAGACAAGCAATTTTTAGAAAACTAAGAGAAACAGCTGTCAGAGTGGTGAGAGAAACGACGAAGCAGCATTTGGAGTCGTTTTGTGCTTTCGGTGAACCGGTGAGCAGGCTTGGGCACAGGCTTCTCTCAGGAGGTTCGCCATGGCTCGAAACAGCCTCGAAAGCGCTGTATACGTTATTTGTATGTCGTTGTCATTTATCATGTTTATGTGTGCCGTGGGTTTTACTTTCCTGGAAGCGAATGGAACGCTCAGGAATATGTACTACTTTGAAGAATACGACCCTTGTCCACCGCGTCCAGAACCGCGTCACAGGTAGGATTGCTTCTTATAAGTGAATTGATTCCGTGTCTGGCTATTCTTAAAATCGGGAACAAGTGAAACCCGTCGATTTTCCTCCATTTCGTCAATGATCCTGCGTCACTTCACAACAGGGCTCCCCTGGAGAAACGCGGCCGTACTAGCTTTTCGCGAAATTCGGGATGCCAATGATTTCACATTTTTGAGTGTTTATCGATCAGATTAAGAGTTTGGACACGATCCGTATGGGATCCGTTCTAGTGTGCCTTATTCGTGCTCTTCTTGTTTTGAGTATGAATACATCACGCTATCACCCAGCATCAACCATGTCAGAGTACCGCCAAGGCTATAGACTTTTGACTCGTTCAGTTCTCGTCGTAAGTTTGGTGTCAAACACGAAGCCCTTCCTGGTAGTCGCGGTTCGCTGTACGAACAACTCGTCCAGGTTTTCTTGTCTGATGATCCTACGGAGGAAGCGGATGTTGGCGGCGCGACCTCGGTCCTTAGTCGATGGGGAAATCGTGGAAAGCGATCCTCTTTCAAGGCGACGCGGCATCGGTACTCGACGCAGCGCAAGGAGTTCTTCCACAGCTTTTCTAAGAGGGTCCGGTCTTCCTTCAATCTCGGGCTCCAGATGACGAGTGCATACGTTAGTATAGGAATTCGAGAAGATCCTGATGCGGATTCTAGAGCAGTTTGCGACAACTTCTCTCCATTTTGCGGTCGAGAACGTGAGGGGTCTTCGAAATATAAACTTATTAAGATCGCCCTCTGAGGAATTAGGAATCCGTGCGTGGAATTTCGGTCCGAATTCCCGGAACTGGCTGTCCAGAACCGGTTCTGGAACCTGAAGCGGATTTTGCGAGGTCTAGGCACAACACGACTTCCTGATTCATCGCGTGCCGCCTTCTTGAACATCTGAAAAACTTCATTTATGTAACTCAAAGCTGAGCGTCGTGGTCTTTATTTTTCAGGGTCACTCACCACATAAACGTTATTATGGAGAGGATTTACCTCTTCGCTTGTAGAATTGCGTCGGCTCGAAACAATCGGAAGGAGGCGACTCTGAAGCTGAAGCGTCCATTTGGTGAACGTTTGAGAAGCCATCGGCCTCCGACGCAGCCGACAAGCAACCACCGCAATCATATTGCTCGAAATACTGTCAGAAACAGCGATACAAACGGAGCATGTAGCGTTAGAACAACTACGAATGAAGTGAACCACATCGAGAGTAATAGAAAAAAGTATCAAATCAGAAACAATATCCTGCACCATAATATTAACAACAACATGAACAACAATGACAACAACGAAGATAAAGAAAACAACGTTGAGATCGAGCCGGTTGAAACCAATGCACCGGTGCATCCGAGTACCAGTGATCAGCTGCAACCACAATCATCTCAACACGGAACGGTAGAGTTGATTCTTATAAATGAGATTCACATAGTATAAAGTCAATCTGTTCCGGTTTCGATTCTTCGAGATTTGACGTTCGACTCGAAATTCCAGGTGGTCCACCAGGAGAGCGTGGAGGTTTCCGATGTTTGCCCACCTCCGAGAGAACGATTGGCTGTGCAGCCCGGGAGCAACACGCGGGAAACTCCTGTTCTTGAGCTGCGTCATGATGTCACCTACGAGAATATTGTAATTTCTATTGCGGTCTTCCTCCGGCGATTGTCAGATAGCCTGTCGGGAAAATTCGACTCCAAGCTTATGTTTCGTTCCGCTTTTTCCAGTTGGAATACAACAGACAGGAAGAAAACGACACCTTGACATTGCACACTCCTTCGCTGAGCTGTAGTACTTGCAGTATGAGGAATGGTGGCGCGCCAACGATCAGATCACACAGCGCGATCCACTCAGCGCCTGCCCACATGGAAGTTCAGCTTCCGCCACTGCCGCGCGAGGTGCACCATGGTCGACTTGCGGATGATTGTCAGGAGGATCACGAACCTCCCATATTCGACACCTTCAAACTGTTTAACGCGGTCGAAAACGGACCCGACTACCAAAGCTCAGTGCTCTCTGGCAGCCCTAGCACTTTGAACAGTTCTGCTCCGCTGTACAACACGTTTTCGCATTCCAACGTTTGGAGTTCTCCGACACGACTCGAAACACGTCCTCCTCAGAGCTTCAGGAGCCACGCGTTTTCTTGGGATACAAACGGCATTTCGCGGAGACTCGAATCCGCGCCGAGTCTGCAGAATGGATATGTTTACGGGCGGGAAACATCTGTGGGTAACCAACCCCCTCCCCAACGGTTCGTTATAAATCTTTCCGAAAACAGCTGGATGCAAATCGATGGAATTGTTTTTCCTTCACAGATATGGAGCCCGTTCTGGCACAGTAACATGACAAGCGCTAACGAAGTGTCAGAAGCAGAAAGTAACCCGGTGTACCCAACTTTTTTGAGACGAACGATCCGGAGGAACGAGCAGCCTCAGCCTTCGTCGTTTGGGATGGCAGTACAAGGCACCAGTTTTCGAACCAACGATTTCAATCAGCAAACCACGCCTCGTCTAGATTGTAATGGTATTTATTTCTTGAAAATTTCCGAAGTCATCACAATGCGGAAACTCACGGCTTAGCAATCGGAGGAAGATTATCCCGATCAAGTTGTCTCAATGTACACATGCGAGCTATATGAGTATTTTGATTCGAGGATCCGGAATTCATGTTGACAGAAAAGATTAGTTTCAGAGTCAAGCCTGTGGTCACACATATTGAACGCGCCAACGACTCCAGAAACCTCGGCCGGACTCAATGTTATTTTCCGTCCTGATATGCGTTCTAGTTAGTTGCGGTGTAGCCAACTGATGCCGATTTGTACCAATGAGAATTCCGGAGAAAAGTGCTGCTTGTGAAAAGCTTTAATAAAGTGCAATTGATGAGAACTATGAGCGCAAATGCTCAACTGGGAAGGATGGTGATTTCAACCCAGGAGGAGTTCCGCTGCTGGAACGAGACCAGCGGGATACCGTTGAGCAGCACCGAATAGGGATTCGCTTTTTCTAGATGGAGGAACGGTCTGAAACTTCTGTTCTGAAAGAAGAGAACGGAATGACAACTAGTTGAGAGTTTGAGAGCGGGGGATGAGAACGCGTATCTCGTGACTTGAATTGTGTATGGAATGGGGGCTGAGTTCTCTTCCTGATGAAAATTCTGGCAGCCCTCTCTCTTCTATGATCGAAGCTGGGAGGGAAACTATGACTTCTGAGGTTACTTGCGGCAGCAGATTGAGTTCGAACCACCGAGCCAGACCAAGGGCAGTGCCTGAGATTGTGTCGCATCGGCGAGGAACTGAGAATTACGAATGGAGGGGTAAACCAAGGTAACCAAAAAGAACAATTCCCGCGGAGTGGTAGAGTCAATAGACCTCATTCGAGTAATGGAGACACTGAGGTAGATTGAAGCGGACATCAGTCCACTTGAGCATCGAGACGTTACTTCGTATGATGAATGACTGAGATGATCATAGACTTGAAAGGGGTGATTCGGAAGTCCTACGTCGGTGGCCCGACGCTCACTTCGGGAAGACTTCGCCAAGTATGAGAGCTACGTTTCCCGACGCTGACAATGAGCAGCGCACTAGAGCCACATGAACGGGAATTTGGTGTATCGTTCGAATTTCTGATTGAGGGAAGGGCACATCACGAAACCAGTGAGAGGGAACTCGACTACGTAAGCTGTTGTATCGCGCTACGTATGATCTTATTCTCATCGACCGACACGATCGTATTCGTGTACAGTTGACCTTCATCTTTGATGAAACGTATGAAGCGGGATGAAACAAATCCGTCCGCAAGAACCAGATGTGTCGGATGTTCTCCTTACAATTAGAGGTACTATGAACATCCTCGAGTTTTTTTCCAACTTCGAGATGTTTTGGATCCGATGTTGTTCTTGGTCACTAAGTGAATGATATCCTCTGAAGAGCCTGGAAATTCTGAGTGTCTTCCTTACGAATGTCGCCAGATGGCCGTACTGGCGACGCGCACTACACTGATCACGAAACTATACGCATCCTCTCTGAAATCGCTGGCAGCTGGCCCGCATGTGACGATTCCACGCGACTGCATCGAGTGGAGGTTGATTTCATTTCGAGACCTCAGCGCTCGTCTCAGTATCGCACAGAGATTGAGAGGATCGTTGCGCTGTAAACTCGTGTTGGGCACCGTCGGAATGCTCCTCTGCTACCGTTTCCAATGGGAGACAACGGGGCGATAAGACTCTCCAAGGTTTTCGCGCACTCATGAGATGCCATTCGAATAATGAGGGTTATCGTTATGCCTTCCGGACAAAGGATGTTACGATGGCATCTTCATATGTACAGTAGAGCCTCGTTACAATGGACGTGAAGAGACCGCAAGAAGAAAATCCGTTTCAACCGGAGTCCGTAATATCCAACCAGAGCTTTAGCGGACCAAATTCAAGCCAGGATCTGTATAAACAGAATTCGAAGGCTTTCCGGGGCGTCGAAGAAACTGTCCCAGGAAGAACAAGAGGTGTAATTATTATTTGCGCCGTGGCCGTTACTACGGCTCTGCCGTAGCAGCAGCGCCGACCGCCGCGCCGTCAACAACTAGAAAAGTTGTGCGGCTCATGGATCAGCTGTGATGGCAAGTCAGAATGGCCGAGTGGTCTAAGGCGGCAGATTTAAGCTCTGCTCCTCGTAAGAGGGCGTGGGTTCGAACCCCACTTCTGACAGCCATATTTTTTATACACTTCAACAGGACTCGTTCCATCTGCGTGCACCTCAACGTTCCGGAAAGCGTGTCGAAGCACCAAGAAGATATCCACCTGTTTCTCCGATTCGAGGCGTTCAGAATTTAGCATTGATCTCGGGATCCTCTTCTAATTTTCTATGACAAGAAATGAGGTGCGGATCACGCCGAGTTCGCTGACAAAACACTTGAACGAATGAATATTTTCTTTTGTTTCTCCCGTGCTCTCGGACCACGACCAAACTGACGACGACAATTCTTTTTGTTTCGCTCTCTTGAATTTTTCTCTCTAATTTTTCCTTTGTTCTCGCTCATTTCCCCTGTGCTCGAGTCGGGGTGTCGGCCCTACTCTATTTTGGATCCACTCGAGACACTTGTTTTCATTCGAGTCCTGAATAAATACCCAATATTCGTCGGACTGGAACGGAATCAGTCGTCGTTTTCGTGAGAGACGAAACTTCGAAAGCTCAGCCTTGGGCCCGTGTTTCATCTGCTGTCGGACTTGACTCAGAAACTATCATGAACTGTCGTCTCTTTCAAAACAGAAACAATGTATGTACATATATTTTCTCTTTGGGACTCGCTTATCTGGAAATTATCATCCAATTATTCTAGACGAGAACTTTATCGAGTTCTTTGTTCAAGGGTTTTATAACAAATCCTCAAATATTCCATCCAAGTAAACAACTTCCTGAGTGCGCGGACGACTTCGGAACGGAACGGGCCGTTGATGGTCGAATGAAGTGATCTAGACAAGGGCTTCGGGCACCTGAATGGAAGACAAGAATACCAACGGAGCCGCGGTGAACAATAATATAGACCCAGGGATGAGCGGGAGACTAAGAGTGCAGAAGAAGCACTTTGAATGGAGAGATGGGGCCAGGGAGAAGCAGATGGGAGTCTTCGAGTTCCATAATGGGGGATCAGAGAGGGGGAGGTCGGGAGAATAACGAGAAGGGGCGGACGAGAGCCGACTGACGGCAGAGAGGATCGAAAGTTGGCGAGGGAGACGCTGGGCCCTCACTCTTGGAACTCATCCCCTTATGAGTCATCGTGCGTTATGGGGCCTCGGGCATTCTTGTCCACCAGCTGAGCAGACAAAATGAGAAACAGGGCTGTTGGACTAGGCGACACGGGAACCGGCGGGCCGACTGGCCGTTCGTTGGAACGATGTTGGGCTCTGTGGAAGTTTGTCTGTCGGCTGGTTCTGCTGGCCGGCAAATCGTTCGAGTCGGCCAGTTCTATTGTTTCGTCGAGGAATTCACTATTGTCAGTCAGTCAGTCAGTGTATCCGACGTTCGGTCGCCGTTAAGACCAAGCGCACACACTCACTCGACCGCGCGAGCAGACAGTCACATAACTGGGCAATTAAAAGCGATGACTCATGGCACGACCTCCTCGCTGTCGTGCAATTGGAGCACGGGGCGATTGGAGAGCGTGAAGGAATCCGTGCAATCGAACTGAAGAAGGGATTTCATAAAATTCTGTGTAAATAGGTGATCCTTCCGCTCGGATCCGCAGCGATCACGACGTTTTCGTGTTCGTCTCTATCCGTCAGTCGGAAACATTGAGTCCACTATTCTGGTAGGTGAGCTCAGAACGAGATGAGCTCAGGTAAGAATGATCAAAAGAATACTTCGCTGGAGGCAACCGATAAAATGACAGAAGCATGACCGACTCCGATGTCGCAAAGATCTGCGAAGATCTTCCATGGAATAATCCTTGTAGCGGCGCGAAACATCCCGTCCTTTCAGGGGCCAATGACCTGAGAACATTCTTCTTTACACGCGGCGATGGTGTTTCTTCTCCCGAAATTATTTTGGTCGAAGAATCCGAGGATGATGTCAGCCAACGTTAATGCATCCCGAGAGAACAAACATAAGATGGTTATCATTATTATGCTGTATATTATGTAACATTGTTCGATGCCACTCGGGTTGCGACAGGGACTTTCTTCGATCAGTTGTCATTGGCATATGTTACGTGGCCTGCAGCGTTCTGCTGGAAAGTTCTGAAAATGAAGAGAAATTCCTGTTTCTCAAGAGCAGAAATCTCCGGCCGGTCTCCATGTCTCTCGCGCTGCTCCATGGGTGCACAGCTGTATGCTCGTTAGACCGGAAGGCACATGTGCTGCATCGTAGGGCATTGCCCCGAACCGGGTCATGCCGAGTTTTGTTTCTGCTGATGTTCCCGGTTGTTTCCTCTTTTTTACCTAATTGAACTTGAGTGGCTTGCCCTTGGGTCTTTGTCGCCCGTGAAGCCACTCCACTCACGAGCTGGTGGGTAAGCTTACCAACAACCACCCGACCCGCTAGCCGGTGTGCCACCCAGCAAACAAGTGAGCGTTCCGCCCATGCGCGGAAATCCTCGTGACGTTTGTTATGGCGCGGACCCGTAGCTACGGCTCAGAGCAACGGAGCTCCTTTGCTGACAGTGTTTTGCTGCTAGGGTCACGGCGAGCGAGCGAATTCAAAACTGTCGGCCAAAATGTGATTTTGATTCCTTTCGACTCCCAGTATTCCGTATTCTAGTGCAACACGACAACTGAGCTTAGTTCAGTCGTTCGTGGAGTGATAGTGCCCTCTAGTCATGTGTTACTTCAGTCAGGTGAGGATTTCGTGAATTTTCTGAACCCAAACCGAATCGCGAGAACTTTCAAATCAGAGTGGAGAATCTCAGAACATTGGCAAGTCAGCAAAGCCGTTGGCAGCGCGACTTATTGCTCCACTTTTCTTCGCGCGGATTCCGGGCGACCAAGGTCTTGTACTTCAGAACGCGTCAGATTCACAGTTTTTTTTCCGATTCTGGGAGCTTTCTGTCGAGCCGCCGGTGACCAACATAGGCGACACTTTTTTACATTAGACCCATTAAAGTCCGGCGGTTCAGAAAGTGGCGAACTAGTTACTCGGTGAATGACAGACGTCAAGAAATGAATAGCTCGAAGTTGAAATTTCGCAAGTGGCGGCACCGGCTGTTTGGAATTCGCTGAGTTTTTTGGCTCGCTCCAAATCATTGTCCTAGGCTATGGCTTTAGTTGACATTTTTCGTTTTTTCTTCTGCGTGGAAACTTTCCGGTTTTCGTTGTTTTTCCATCGAAATATTTCCAAAACACACCCGCTACCTCTTCATGCTTTCGGACGTTAACAGTACTTGAAGTCGACCACGTTCGAATGCTGTTCATTCAGTTCAGGCAGCCTGCATCCTCTCAGGTTCAGCGCCGCGTGGAACCGCGGATGTGGTTCGATGTGAATCCAACACCGGAGTCGCTTGGACTATATTCGAAGAGTTGCATTGTTTGGAGCGGCCTAACCGACCGATAGTCAGAATAGATAGACACACACTCATGCAGACTGTCAGATGAACGTTCAAACGGTGTAACAGACCGTCGTCAGCTGTTCGAAGGCACACTTCAAGGACCGTCGTTAGATGACGGTTGACGACGGACAGAAGTTGGTTGACGGCCAAGCTACGCTACCGCTACCTCGATGATTCACTTTCCAAATGTCTGAGAATGACTTTCGTGAGATACTTCAATTGTGTTGTTATAATACTTCCGAAGAAACTTCAAAAGTCGTCGTATCGTCGTCAGCTCAGCTGTTTAGAGCGCGATCTGTGAAGTTCGCTCGGACGCATCGAACGCGCGGCCGCGGAAGCTCGGGAGTTGTGAGAAGCGCGGAATTCATCTCGATGGAGATTGTAGCTCTTCGATCGCAGGTCAGTTCTTGAGACGAAATGTTATCGTCCAGGTGCTTCGTGGAGATTCTCACTGCCGCGAAAAGGCTGATATGGAGATGGGAGTCTGTGAGATCTTCCATCGTTTGAGTCCGAATATTGCCTTCAGCTGAAGTTGATGGCGACACAGTCGGTATCGGTTTCCGCATGTCCTAGGCTTGCGACCAGTTTGAACGTAGTAAGCGACGGAAGCGGACTTGTCACGTTTTTGACGAGACCGGGTTGCCCCATTGCGAGCTGACGTTGCTTCAGAGAACGTAATTTTCCAGGTTTCTGAAATACGACATATGACCACTTCCAACCGTTCGTAGAGATTCATAGACAACGAGAGAAACTCGAGGTTTGAAGCTCGAGTCTCGCGGAAGCAGTGTTCGTACACAAGGTTTTTCCCACTGATTCAGACAATATCGTGTCCCCTGATCGGCAGGGGCAGGACTGAACCGATTACTTCACCAGAATCTTCGATTCGAGAACTTCCTGATAGGTTGCGGGCGGAGTCGAACGTTGGTCTGGGGCAAAGTCAGTGGCTCCGGCTCTCGTGAGAATAGTTCATCGAAAAAGAAGAATCTCGTTAGAAAGGGCTCTCTGTGCCAATATACGAACAACTTCGATTGCTGATAATTCGCTCTCGTATTGGACTTGCCGGGCAACCCGTAAATATTTCGGGAACTCTGGAACAGGAGCTATCACCAGAGGAATCCTCATCTCATTGCATGACAACCAGGATATATATGATGAAAGTCTACTCCGGTCACCAACTGTCGGGAACTCTCATCTGACTCGCTTCTAATACTCTTGTTCCCAATGTCTGACACATGAGCGAATCTTCGCGGAAAAAGTTACGGAATTAACCTGATGAACGTTGCTCAGGTTTCCGGGCCAAGTTCCCGAAAACTCACCTAGAATTCGAAATATTTCTGATTCGAATTCAGACGATGCTCTGATGTGGCTGTTCCTGTGGAGAAAACGGTTAAAATCTTCGTTTTCTAGCGCGAGAACGAGAAATGTTTCAAATTCCGGTAAAAGTTCGTTCGTTCATGATGCGGCGACAAGCTCATTGTTAGAGCGAAAGACCCATTTCCGATGGCTGAGGTGCGAACTGGCTTTCCGGTGGACCTAATGGTGTTTTAGCGTGAGCTCTGCTTAACGACCAGCTAGCCTCCATGATCGATACCGCGGATCAACAGCAAACAAGGAGTTGATTCCAACAGAGATTCAGCGGAAACCTCAGAACAAGAATGTGACCGGCGCACACAGAACTTCAGGATGGAATCTTGCTTCCGTCCCCGAGTGAGTTAAGTCTGGGAATGCACGGAAAATTCGTCGCCATGTCTCTGTTTCGCCCGTCGGTCCGAGGGAAGTGTTCGTCTGATAGGAACTCTCGGACCTAGATATAATTATGTCTTGGCTTGCATGAAATATGAGCCTCGAGGAGGACAGCGAAGATGAAAGACACCACGCTCAAGCCCAACTCACAACAACTCACATTTTCAGCGTTCCGAGATGTCGTCTCTCTGATCCATGAGCGTCAGAAGCAAACGAGCTTTACCGCCTGCCACTAGGAGAAGATGGTCCTTTTCAACGCAATACTAGGAACTCAGGATCGGCGTCGATTGCTCAGGAGCATGGAGCAGCTCGACAAGCCGTCAACATGTGAGTTGAACATTCCACTTACAGAGGAAGTGAGCGTCATCTAAAAACCCTCGACAAAACTCAGAATTCCAGCCGAACTTCGTCCAAGTGTTGTTCGACCAGACGGCTCGTCAACTTCGATCCGGCGGCTTCCGCTTAATGAAGCAATAAATTAAAGCCACTGGGGCCGCTGTGCAAGGCGAAACTATCAACGATCCTAGTTAGCTACGCTAGTCAACGAGGGAGTCAAGGAGCCGTCCAACAACGCCGAAAGACGGTCAGGCCCCCAAGGCATCTCATCGAACAATCATACATAATACATGGAGCGAACAGAAGAGTTCCTCCTGACGAGCGAAAACAAGTTCTGCAACACTGTACTAATCACGAATCCATGGCAGACGCTTTCTTTTTTGGAAGACGCTGGAAATTCACTTACGAGCATCAATCGAGAATCTGCAGAAGACTACTAATAAGTCTGAAACTGCGGAGTTCGAGGTTTAAACTCGCTACGATGCCTCCAGGAGCAGGAGGAGGAAAAAAGTCGGCGAGTCCTGGTGGTTGCCGAGAGGGACGATCTCGAAACGAATCATATGAGGAAAGCGTGGATGCCATTTCGGGCGGTCACGTTCTGTCCATTCGCGCTTTCAATATCGATTCTCAGGTCGTTTCGAAATACTATACCCATAGACGTTTGAGCGGACCATTCATGCTGGCAAATCCTTTTCCAATGCTTGCTCGGACGCAGCTAGAACTCGACAATAGTGACGGAGGCGAAGTCAGCATCAGAAGATGTTTGTTCGTTTCGAGGACTGCGGCTCCCCCATCCGCACTTTGTTGGGCCTTGTTTCGCGCATCAGGGCTTTGGCGCCGATATCGGAAGATCCAAGTCCCCCGGGATTTCTGTTTGAGGATGTGCTCTTGCATCTTGCGAGCTCCCTGTACGTAAGCGGGACTATCGCTCGTCCTTGCTGTACTTTGTTTAATAATAGAAACTTCTCCTTGCGGAATTGTTCCTCCTACAATACCGCTAGCGACGTACACAACATCGTACACCGCCTTCACTTCTGCCGCCGCCAGTATCTCCTCCTCTTTCTCCACGACCACTACCGCTACCATCACGACTACCGGACCGACCACGATCGGTATTGCAAATTGATCGATCTTCTGCTCCTTTCGTAGCACTATAATAGCGGCACCGAAGCAGAATACGATGATGAACTAGTCAAGCCCCAGACCGCCGTACGGCCTTATTGTAGGTGGTTGGAATGCTCTCCGTTCGGACACAGGAGGCCTCGCTTCCGACAAACTGTTTGCCTTCTAAACCAGCAGAAATGCGCAGAAACAATCGAGATCGATATCCAGTCATAATACCAACTGACAAGAGATCCTCTTTCGATATTCTTCGAGGCCACGCGTTGCGCTTCGAATTCAAACAAGGAAGTCATTGACAACCACATAGCAAACCACTTGATTGGAACGATCGGAGGAGGAGGAATCAAATTCTATTTGATTTCCCTCTGATTTCTTCGTACTCTGGGACAGATTGAAGCCCGCGTGCTCGTGCCTCGTGCCGGTTAGAGATCTCGCCTCGCGGAATTCCCGCTTGAACTTCTACCTCGGTTGATTAATAAATCCGGAGACATATTTCTGGAGGAAATTTTTATAGAGGAGTCGGCTGACCTCCGGCTTCCAAAAACGCCAAAGTTCATAATTACCCTTATTACGAGTGAGATTCTCACTCGAACGGTTTTTAAATCCAAGACTGAAGGACCCCGTACGCGTCGTGCCAAAGTGTCGCGAATTCCGTGGGTTAGAGTCGGTGATTTGCGTTGGTACTCGCGTGCAATGGCTACAAAACACTCAGCTCACACTTGACCGAAGATTGGAACTAAAAACGAACGATTCAATTACCAGGATATCATAAGCGATCGATTCATAGAAACCTCATTAGGCGCGGAAATCATGATGCGTGACGATATGCGATGCGAACGTTCATGCGCGACTATCAGCGCATTCCCCAAAGTCGCGATTCGTCACTTCATGCGGAAACGGTGTCAGGGCGGGAGCGATCACACATTCACAAGCCGCTCTGAGAGTTTATGACCGCACAAACTTCGTCTTTGCACTCACGGATTGATTGATTTCTGACTGTCTGTGTCGTTTCTTATTCTTTCCTCGTTATTGGGCTCGGTTTCGAACAGCTTTCGGGTTCCCCTTTGAATTCATCGTCTTTTCCTGAGGCTTGGGTCTTATCATTGTCAACCGGTTCCGGATTTCTCCCTCTATCGGTCGCTTCGTACGCGTGCAGGGAGCTTCAGTTCGTTGAAAGGACGTTCACGTTCGCTCCCGCGATTTCTAAACTTCAGCATTCGTATTTCGTCTGCCTCGTACCCGCGTTTTCTCGCGTGAGAAGAGCTCAAACAGACAATGGAGAGGTTGACGAATCGAACGAAGACGCTAATTCGACAAACTTCCAACACAATACGCTGTACGAAGCAGAATCGTTGAGGTGCGATCGTTTTTGCCATGTCTCCGGTCAACAAAACCGTTCGGCCGACTTCATTTGTCGCGCGGAAAGGAATCAATCCGAGAAGAGAAAAAGCCCCGCAGGGATATCATCGCGACTCGGGGCTAGAGCCAAACGGAAATGATATGAAGACGGCGAGCAGAAGCGGCGACAAACCGCCGACTGTCTTTGACCGTTTTCTACCGTTGCCGTAGGAAAACGAGCGTCCGCTTCGTTGTTTTACGCTCACTCAGCCGGCCTGTGCGACGACGGACGTGCCTTCGACTTGACTTCTCTGTTCGGGACACGGATTCGCTTCTGTGAGCGCATGCGCTGTTCATGCCACTTGTCCGTTTCCGCAAGAGGGCGCTTTTCAGTGGTGGCAGCACTTCGTCACGGGCCGTTCGAGCGAAACTTCTGCTGTGTTGTTGGTGCATCTTCTGTGTTGCGAGGTAACTGTGTTGCTCTCTGGGATCGAGACAGCAGACCGTCCAGCCCAACGTACTCGAGTGAGTCAGCCGTTCATGTTGAGTGTGAATCGCCGCCTAGCAGAAGCCGAACTCTGTCAAACATTGTAAGTTGTACCTGTTCCGTGGGCGCCAGAGCTGGTCATTGAACTGTCTGTCGGTCTACAGGGTGTGGAATGTTGCCTCACAGGCCCAAACTTGGTCCACCACTGACTTAGTGGAGGCGCGCTGCGGAAGAAACCGTCGAGCAAACGGAAAGTAAAACTCAACTTTCGAACTCTGAGTTGCTCAGTTAGTTGTTCGAATGGCGCTTGGCAGTCAGCTGTCTCTCTCAGAAGAAACCGAAAGGCGGCTAGTTATGCCTCGGATCGAATCGAATCGTGCTGTCAGTTCTGCCGCCTCCGAAAATAGAACGAGAATCTAGTGACATTTATTCTGGTCGTTTCGGTTCCGAAGATATTTGCTCCGAAATTCGTTTCCATTTCGCCTTCCCGTGCGCTGTCATGGATCTTAGCTCGATGGTGAAGATGTGGTGATTCCACGCCTGGCTGGTCACCTGTACAGGTGAACCGTGAACACCTGCCAGGGAACAGATGACGGAATTTCATGCGGAATGGAGGTAGCCGAAATCACCACAATGTCGTCGGTTTCAAAGTGGTTTCCTCGGCTCGATCCGTCCTGGCGAGTCGCCCAGCTGCGAATTTCCGCAGGGCAACGTTGATTCTTTTTTTTCTTTTCGATGTGTTTTCGCTCGGGTCTCCCAGGGCAACGGAATTCGCTGAATGCTTACCAAGATGTTGACAACGCTCGTCCAACGGTCGATATCACGTGAATCATCCTTCAACGGGCAGTTTTGTCGGCTGTGCGGGAGTTTCTCCTCCTCACGCACACTGCGCGCGTTCGGAGCGCATTCATCCGAATATGCATGGTGAATAGAAGCTCCTGAATATTTCTTGGTCTTCTTCACTGTCAACTGGTTTCGGATCGAAAGCGCTCAGAAGTCGCGCGCGCGGTCGGAAAATTTCCGCTCCCGAACGTTCGGAAAGAGTCGATTGCTATCGGGCACTCCAAGCACGGCCATATTCGACATGGTTGATGGTGGCGCTCGCGAGCTCTATCGACGTTTGGCAATTTGTTGCTACGATTGTCTTCCGCTGCAGTTTGAAGTCGCGCCCAAAAACGTTTCGTGACCTTTGGGCAGATGGCTCACCTGCGTTCGAAACCTTAGGGAGAAAACGGTCATTTTTCGAATCCAAGGATACTTCGTTTGCCACCTAAGTGAAATCCACGGCCACCCGGTTTGTTCACCACGATTCGGTGGTCGCATTTTCAATCGTTCGTTGAAAACCGAACTCCTTTCGTCCGCGTCTCTGTCGTTTCCTAAGACAATCTGAAAGGGGCTCTTCTTCACGAGAAGTAGATTCGAAAAAAAAATGTAGAAATGGGTCAACGACAAACGCAACTTATCTTCGAACCGAAGGCCACAAACCAAGCAAAACACGTACCTGGAATTTATGGCGAGGAAGAGGAATTTTCTGTGAGGCAACGTTTTGTCATCGCTTGGTGCATAAAGGGAGAAGGCTTCACACAATCGAGTCGAAGATGAATCAACGAAATATGAGATCTCGAAAGGAGATGAATGAGAAACGAACTTCTGCCGACGCTGTCGACCTCGATAGAGAGTTGGCTGCGGAGCTCGGCAGAGGCGCGTTGGATCGGCTCTCGCCTGGATGCTAGGTGGTCGGAGATGTTATAAATGGGGAATCGACTTCTGAAGACTGACCAAATGGTTATGATTCTCGAGGCGAATGCCCCTACCATTCGCGCAGAGACACGGACAGACCGCACGCCGTCACCCATGATCATACAAAACGCATTATCGGCGGTTTGAGGTATAAATCGACGTGGACGGAGTCGAAAGAACCGAATTTCTCTAGTCCGCATCGAAAGAAAGAATTTCTGAAAACGACACGAGGTGGAGTGGCTTAACAGATGGTGCGCTGATGCCATGTGTCGTCCTTACTCGCAATGCATTGTAGAACCGAACGAATTTTCGCCAAACTTGGGGAGATTTCGGTGAAATCAAGGTGAATGTTTGGAGTAAGACGCTTTCGGGGAGCTTCGAAGCGTTCTTTCGCGTCCATTGAACGATCTTTTATCACGCCACGCATCGACATATCGTCATCACGTCAGAAGACGTGGGCACCGGAACATCTTTTAGCGAATCCGGCGGATGATCGTGCCAGCTCCAGAATCGATGTTGTTTCCGATGTTCCACCGAGTCATATGGGAAGCTCGCTGAGAACCTCACGCAGCAGGGGATTCCGTAGACTTCCATGATCGGAAAACAGAATCGAAATCGAAACGAAATTCAAAACTCTTCGAACGAAGTGCTAAAAGCGCTTTGATCGTCTCCGCTTCCGCATGACGCTTTGAAAAACTTGGTCAGTAATCATGTGTCGCACATCTTGAAAGTATCCGGGTTCGTTTCGTTGTGCCCTAAATGGGGAATGTGATTTCAGAAAACTATCAGATTCCACAAAAGAGCGACCGCGAAATGTGGACACCGATTTGGACACATAATGGTCCAAATTAGATTCGGACCAGCACTTGGAAGGGCCAACCGTTACCTTTTGTTGGTAAGATGCTTTTCAAACGCAGAGTGCGCGGAAACGCCGTCTTTCTTCAGCCAACGGAGCTTCGAGAATCTGGGTTTCGCTTGTTTGCCCGCAAACTTCTGTCATTCGAAATCTCGCAGATATAGGGGATACCTTTCGGAAAATGACGACTTGTCCTCAACATCAGTTCCCACTTCTCATCGAGTTCATTTCGTTCCGAGAATCCCCACACTCGTCCGTCGGGTTCCTCGTTTGCATTCGACAGAAAGCATGCTGTCCCCTCCTCCTTTGTTTTGCAAAGAATTGACTCGGTCTGAAGAACGAAGAGTTCGAGGCGGAATGAACGACCCCGCCGACATTTGTCAAGTCGGACACACCGCGTTCTCGCTCACTTGGCGAGTTGGCGAATCCGATGTCCTTCAGCTCGGTTCAAACATTAGTTTTGTTGGGATTAAAGTCGAGATCCGAGATTCATCGCAATTAGCAGCAGGACGCGATGTTGACCGAGGTGTTAGCGGCGCGCGGCGGCTGAAGTAGCAGCGGCAGCCGCGAGCGACGAAACCTTTTAAGAGAATTGCTTTTTGGCGGAGAAGAAGGAAAAGCAGGAACAAGACATGGACAAAGAGGCTCGGGAGGAGGAGGGGAAAAGCAAGCAGGCAGCCGTCTTCGTTAAGGCGTTAGTGTTCTTCTCGTTTTTCGCTCGTCGCGAGACAGGGTGCGAGCTCGACTCGGCGAGCCATCTTTCGAACCTTGGCCGCTCCTAGCGTCCTCAGCTTGCGCCGAAGCTTTCTTGCGAATTTCTCAACCCTATATTACAATACAAATTGCTACAGCGAGCGCTGCCCTCCTGTCTCTTCCTTCCTTCCTTTCTTTCTCTCTTCTTGTCTCCTTGTCTGTCAATCTGGTCGTCGTTCGAGTCGACAAACAACGGCGGCGACGGGACCAAGGACACAGTTTATTTTGGTTCCTTCGTTCTCCTATCAGTCGCGCTGAACTTTTCTCCTTTCTCGCCGAATCTTATCTCTCATCTTGCCTAATCCTTATCAATGATCATCGATAAGGTGAAGCTCGCTGGACAGAAGCTGATTCCAGGAAGGCATCGCTTCAGGAGTTTCTGTGAGGATCAGAGACTTGTTTGTGGGAGTGAGAGTTGTGGCTCCGAGGACTACGGAGGGTAAGCGATAGCGGAGGGACCGGGAACAGACACGGGGAAGAATCGCAAACGAGCGGGGAGTCGGACTGGAGAAAGAGCAAAAGCGAACGCGTAACGTGGGCTATCGAGCAGGTGGCGGAAAAAGGAGAACGAACAGATGGGGAAAGAGCGGGCCACTGCAACTCGGGTTGCAATTAAATACAAAGTCAATGGCGCACGATGCGAACGGAGTCGGCCGCGGCTTCGAAGCTTAATCCCAGTTGTCCTTCGTTCGTTGGTTGGGCGAAAACCCCGCGATCCAACCAACTAGTCAGCTGGAGCCGAGTAGGGGCAAGCCACATCAGAGCAGATGGCTGGCTGGCTAAACTCGGTCGGGTAAGCGATATCCTCTCCGCTGTTCAGGGGGATAAAACGGTAATTATAACGGCTGGCTGATTCCTTGGCTCTTACATCCGAACGGCTTCTTCCTTCCGTGATGGAGAACTTTGGCGGCTTGGCCGTGCTGGCATCCAGCGACCAGGTGCCGTCCTGGCTGCCCCGTTCCCTGGCCTGGTCGCCGGCTAACTTACCGGTTGGTTGTTCACTGACAGCTAGCCAAGAAAGCTGGAGAACATCCCTGATAGGAGCAGGGAGTGCAGTCGGGGCGGCGAGCTGGCTAGGCGGACGCCAAACCAGCCAGCCAGTCCTCTACCTAACTGGCACGAATTCCAGGAGGATATCCGCTCGGCCGAACAAACATCCGAACAATTTTGTTTCACATTTTTTTCACCCTTCCGCTTTCTAAGCGTCTGCTCAGATTAATAAGTGGTTTTGCGTCGGCGCGATGTTGGACCCGAGCACGCTGTGCGTGGGAAGAACCAGGGGACCTTCTGGGAGCGGGGGAGTCTGTGGAGGGGCAAGAGGAGAGAAGGAGTGCCGAAAAGTCGAGCGAGATTCTGGTTCGTCTCGAGGCCTGTGTGATCATGGGGCCATGTCATCTTTTGTCACTTTGTTTTCGACATCTTTTTGCAAACGACGGATCGGACACGCCTTTTTCTGCTCCTCGCGATTTCCTCCATCCCCCTCCCCTTCTTTCCTCATCCTCCCGTTGTCGTCGCAGTTTCCTTCCCGATTTTTTCCGCACCCTGTTTCCTCACTCCTTCCTGCTTCCTTCTGCGCCATTGAAGACACTGTCGGTTGCGTGAATCAGATTTCGTCGTGGTTCTCTTAGCTCCCAAAAGCTTCCTTCTGGAAGTGGAATTGGGGAAGGGGGAGGGGGCTTTTTGCGTTTGTTCGTCGTGTTCCACCTTTGTTCCTCGCCGGTGGCTGCTTTCTATCTCCTGGAAACATAACAGGGTTTGGGGCTCACCAAAACCCAAACTGAATGTGAGCCACGCAACGAAAAATTCCAAAGACGCTCTCTGCTTCGGTCGAGAAGCTGTCGAGCTTCTTGAATAGCTGGCCCCATGCATTTCTTGTGCGCAAACTCCCTCACGTCCTGGCTTAATGTTGGTGGAAATCAGAAGGAGAACGGAAAGTGCAACGTTTGGAGAATTTTTTTCTCCTTTTCCGCTCGCGAGATGGAGAATGCCACAGGGGAAAAACGTTTTCCTGTTGCGTCATCTTTTTGTAGGTTGCTTGATTCATCTGGCTTCGGTTCTTATGTCACACAGACTTGATGGAGTCGGCGGGCGCGTCCCGCTTCCTCGACGAATAAATGGAATCTGTACCGACTTCTGCTCGGCGGTCGCATTCGTTGTCGCCGTCATTGTTATTGTTGTTGATGCTGTCGTCAGCGGAGTCGTTGTCGTCTCATCTTCATTGTTACACTGCTAAGGTTTAACCCAAACAAAATGCACTCCTTGTGCAAATTCCATTAGACCACTCCTATTTCGCTTTGGATACTGGCGACGTGCACTTGACTCCTTTCTTCATTGTCGCCGCGACGACTCGAGCACAGGGCGTTTCACCTGAAAATCTAGATGAATTTCTTCGTAATTATCAAAACTTTTATGGAATAGATGGATCTTTTGCTCCAAAAGATGAAATCGCAGAGAATGCGAGAGAAATAATCCATGAAGGTTCGAATGGTTGCGGAAGTTGGAACAATTTCACGTTTAAAGTTTCATCAAAGGCGTACTTCAATCGAGAGCATTTTCTCATATGGCAGTGCGATAACAATGCAGATTATTATCATTCATATCGGCATATCTGCTTGTGTATTCCACGATCTCGCAAGACCAACTCTGAGATTCTCCCGAACGAATCTCTTGGAAGCGGAGCGGCCGACTATAACGGAAACACGCATTACAAAAACTGCACGGAAATAAGCGCAGAAGAATGAAATTCAGAAAAAAAAATTGCGCGGAGTTTCGGTTTTCAAAGCAATGCGAAATTCTCGTTCGGCTGTTGTTGGAACGCGGTGCCTTTTTGAATGGTCGAGTTTTTTCGTTCTTCCCTCGAGCAGAATTCTTTGCGCCGCCGCCGTAGCAGCACGCTTATTCGGCGTCACGGATTTACATAGTCGGCACCATAAGAACTTTAAGCGGTTCGGAATGAAATTCAACTCACACATGCTTTCTCCGCTGCTTTCCAGCTGGCTATTCAGGTCAAGACAATCCTGGCTATCCTGAGGAACCCGAAGAGGACAATAAAATAGTCGAAACAATCGAAGTGGTCACCCGAGAGCTCCACATACACACTCGAACGGTACGAGCTTCCAAAATATTCACTATTCCAATTAAAATTTCCGGAGGAAAAAACACCTCAACGACGTCCGAAGCGATCCCGAGCTCGGAACAAACCCCGGCTCACTTTAATTTACCGAAAACGAGCGTTCTCAGCCGTCGTCGGTCCACAAAAAAAAAGGCGATGAGTCGGCTGTTTCCTACCTCTACCCCACACGACTGGATGTTGCTGAGTTTTTGAAACAGGAGAACCGTTACGAAGGTTCCATTTGTTTGAATTTCAGTCGGAGTTGAAGCCTGGCGGACCGCAGACGTCAAGCCTTCAAGCCGATCTCTCAACAGGCCCAACCACGGCGCACGTAAAAACCGTTGAAATCGCGCGCGACGTCGCCAGGCAGTGCCGCGCAAACAAATACAGCAAGGTGGGTCGAAGACCTTGGTCTCAGCTTTCTTCAATTTCAGCGAAGCCTCGCTTCCGACGATGGTCTTCGAGGACCAACGATCGAGGGCGACCTTGGACGGAGCGGAATCACAACGATGTCCTTAGATTTTACGATGATCAAACAAACGCTGTTAAATTTGTCGAGGGACGCCATCAAGAAAATCGCTTTCATATCTCTCTCGATGTCCGAAGTTCGAGGAGCGGCTGATCGAATCGAAACAAATAAAAACAACATTGGGAAAATGTCGGATTTGAACGCCGAGACTTGTGTCCATTTCAGGAAGCACAGGAATTGGCGAAGATCCTCAGTTCACCCCACGTAGATAATCTACTCGACGCCCACGACCAAGTGGCTCTGATGACTTTACGAAAGCAGGCAGACGACGAGAAAGTTGAGGAGACAGCCACAGAAACGGAGGATGAGTCGTTCGAGAAAAATCAACAGGAGTCCAGCTCGGACGAGGACGATGAACAGGATACTTCGCAGGACTCGCTCGCAAACAAGTCGCTCAAGGTCGTCGTTGTTCGCAAAGTTGACGGAGAGCCTCTCGTAAGTTCTTGTGTGCGAACATTCTCCGTGTCTCGAGGTGATCCTTGAAATTTTCCCTCCGAGAAAATCCCTCGCGAGTCACGTTAAGTCTATGCTCCCAAACACTGTCTCCGCGAACCCCTCGATGGCAACATCCACCGAATATAGGTCCTCCACGATACTCTTTGAACCGCGAATGCGTGGAAATCCTCAATTTTCCACCTCAAGCGTTCTGTCTCTTTGTTCTCTTCGTTTTCGGTGCTCGTTCCTTTCGGCGAGAATTTCGGGTCGAGTTCAACTGACCGCCGAAGCGTGCTCCCATAGACGGCATCCGATAAAATATTCACCCAAAACGACATCCATAAATTTTCAAAAGGTTTTGGTCGCAGCTTGCGTCCAACTGCAATGCGATGGGTAGATCTATGAATACAGACTTCTCATACATGGATCGGTTAGGCCTATTTCGGCTATTTATTCATCATCTGTCTCTCCCCTCCCGTTTTCGGGTTTTCCTCCACTGTCGCTCCGAGCTTCCACACTAAGAAACCTCACAACGATCACTTGATATCGGGGAAAGAAAATCTCACAAACTCTGACGTCCACACTCGATGAACTCACCTCGATTGTCATCAAAAGTACCGGTCTCCGGAATTCGCACTGATGAATGACAAATATTTGACGACGTGACAGTTTCGGAGCTTGAAATACCCGAGACCGGAGATCACAGACCAGCCAGTGCGAACAGTTTCACAAAACTGTTCAGCTTTGCGCGAGAAACGGAACTCGGCCGGGAGTCACCCAAGATGGAATCAGAAGAGGAAAGTTTGTCTGGGAAAACTAATTCCGCTCGCACATTCCAGGGAATAACTGTGGACGTCTGTCCAGAAACCGGCCGGCTGCGAATAGCTCGAATCCTGGCCGGAGGTCTCATCGAGAAGCAGGGCATGCTCCACGTGGGTGACAAGATCGTCGAGGTCAACAACGTCAGAACATCCACGGCGGAAAACCTCCAGACGTTGTTGCGGAAAGCGAAGCCGGGAACGATCGTGTTCAAGGTGAATATTCCTCTCAGGAGCCGCATATTCTCTGATAACGATGTGAATCACCTGGAAACGGCCTTGTAGAAACGTTTCGGATTCCGTTCCAAGGTTATCCCGTCACCCCTCGACACCTCGATGCATAGCAACAGCTTCGTGAAGACGCTGTTCTCGTACGATCCGTCCAAAGATACTCTGCTGCCGTGCAAAGACATCGGGCTGGCATTCAACATGGGGGACATTTTGCAAATTCTGAATACGCAGGACCCCAATTGGTGGCAGGCGCGTAAAGTGGGAACCCGGGGCCATGCGGGCCTCATTCCATCACAGGAGCTTGAAGAGCGTCGCCGAGCGTTCGTCCCGGCCGAATTCGACTACGCCACAACCACAAGTGAGTGCACAAGGCGACCTTTAACGCCACACGTCTTCCAGATGACCTTAGAAGGCTCGGTTTCAAATTCAGTTTCTCGACAGAAAAAAAAGTTTATTTCGTCTCGCAAACTGTGCGGAGGTAACGTCCACCGTTCGCTATGCCAAGTGGTCTCTTTCTTCTTTTTACTGCCGTTCGTTGAATGTCTATCTACATTTTTACCGTGGGACTCGGACGTTATAGAATCAGGCAGAACGTATTCAAAGGCACGCGCGTTGTGTCCGGCGCCCCTCACGGCTCGTCACGGATGCTCTTCAGATGCGAATGTCACGCGATTTTGTCACGCTCTGAATCGCCGGGTTTGGCTTATTCCCATGTGCTATAACGCAAAGTGACAAACCATTTCGAACGATCGAAGAGATTCGAGAGGAATTCATCGGGAAAACGCGGAAACATTTCTTGAGAACTTGACTCAAATCGGAAACATGTTTATTCACAGCGATGTGCGGCACCAAGCTGACGCGGCACAAGCGCAAAACTTTCTACGAAACGAGATTGGCGGACGAATTCGAGAAAGCAGAGCTCGCCCTCTACGAAGAAGTTACGAAAGTGCCGCCGTTTGAACGAAAAACGCTCGTCCTGGTGGGAGCTAGCGGCGTGGGGAGAAGATCCCTCCGGAATCAGCTGATCGACGAACATCCCGGTCTCTTTGGAGTGCCGCTGCCACGTAAGTTGCATAGAAGACGTCGAAATGATACGTCGCTCGTTTTCGACACAATCGCTTTCAATCGCACGCATCGGCGATAGATCGGAGACACTGTATGGAATACCGGACGCAATGTTGCTCTCTAGTTTGCCGTCGTAAGTGTGCAATCAATCATCTGCTCCGAGGCAAAGTTTCCGAGAACACGAAGTTGACGATCCAACTCCTCTAGGCCCCTCATTTTGTTTCCACCTTTTTCGCTTCCTAAACCCACGATTCGGGGGTCACCGATTTTTCGAAACGTCAACATACGAAACGACCCTCGGGATTCGTGGAAAAACGTCACCTCCACTTACTTTCCTGCAATTCCCGGGCTAACTTCATATTTTGAATCCTTCCCTGCGGAGCTATTCGTCGAAGTTTCTTCTACGCTTGGCCACAAAAATTGAAAATTCCACTTGCAGACACTTCACGGCCAATCAGAGAGGACGAAATCGATGGAAAAGTTTACCATTTCATCAGTCGCGAGCAGATGGAGGCCGATATCGCCGATAACAAATATCTCGAATGGGGAGAATTCGGCGGACATCTTTACGGCACCAAATTAGATACAATTCGAGAGATAATGAGTCGCGACAAGATGGTCATCTTAGATTGTAGTCCACAGGTGAGCTTGAAATTGTCGGCTAAATAAAACAGAGTAGGAGAGTTCATGTCCGAAAGCTTTTCCAAAACTTCCGCGTTATGTGAAGCGATGATTTCTTAACGGAGTGAAACTCTTCCGCAGTACCTCAAAATCTTAAAAAGTCCTGAATTCATGTCGTACGTCGTTTTCATCGCGGCTCCACCCATGCCCGAGCTGCGGGGACTGTACGACGGGAATCGTTACGGAAGTAAATACGGAAGACTCGATCTGAATCTGACGGTAAGCGCACTATGACTGATAGTCAGTGTTATCCTCCGTGGGGTAAGACGCTGAAACTGTCGAACATTCATCGGAAGTTGTAGAACTCCCGCTTACGACACGATTGTCACATTTCTCCCGTTCTCCCGCAATCGTTACAAACTACATATTCGTTGGCTCAGCTGTTCGTGTTTGTTCGTTTATTCTGTTCGTGTTCGATGGCCGTTGTGTATAACAGGCGGAATAATGCAAATCTTCCTCATTACAGTTCGATCGCGCCATGAGTCGTCAGAGTCGTCGAGCTCTCACGCTCCAGAGCTTAGCATCACTTCAAGAGGTGAGTTGGGCGAATAATCCGAATCTGCGACACAACAAGTAGCAAGCGGTTTTCTGAACTTTCTCGCGGCGAGCTTCGCTTGCTCGAGTTCGGGTTGTCGCGCATGATTCTGTTCTGTTGACGACTGCCTCAAGCTCGCTCCGGCTTTCCGAAGAGGAATCTAATCTTTCGTTGAGAGAGTTTCGGGCAAAGTTGGAGCCACTGAAAACTAATCATATCGATATCGATCCGAGTTGCACCCGATCTTAACGTTCAAAATTTGAGGTCCAAGAGGTCCAAGGAAGAGAGTAGGGAGGAAATCCCGGAACTTCAACTTGTCGAGAGAGGGAACGGCACTCTTCTCAGGGATTTCCCGCTTAAATTCAATGGAGACATCCCGTCAGGCTACTCCCTACGAAGCTTTCCGTTTCAATCTTGTTCTCTCATTTGGCCGGACAAAATGACGTTCTTTCGTTGTTCCTCACGTAGCTCTCGATCAGTCGCTCGCACTCACGCTCGCTCGAAGCTCCATCATTGACGCGTTCCTCTCAAACTCGATCGAGATGCCGGCCACGTCTCCGTACAAATAAGCTCGAGATTAGAGTTGTATAGATTGTTGAAATCGTTTCAAAATTGCGCTCTGTTCTCCGTTGGATCCCGTTGATTCGTGCCCCCCTCCCCTCCCCGAAGTGCTTTCGAATCCTTTCTATTCGCTCTTCTCTTCTTCTTGAACTATCTGTTCCCCAATCCTTTTACTCGGCGCGGCCGTTCCAAACTGAAACGAGCGGAAATGAAGTCATCTCAGGAACGACGGACAGAACGGAGGAACGGAGACATTGAGGCACGCGTGCAGCTCCGGTTTGATTTGTTGGAACGGGCGAGACGCTGACTTCATTAGGCATTGAATTATCATAAATTCGTGGGAGTGAGGATCGCGTTCTCCCGATTCCGGCCCCCGTCGTTTCGAGAGGGTCCCCAAAGAGCCAAGCGGGTCGACGTGGTTTCCATTTCGCACGAGGTGGACTCTGAGACGACACCTCGATTTCTTGAATTCATTTCCACCTTCTCTCGTGCGCTACCGTTCTTTCCTCTATTCCTCACGATTGATTGGGCTCTCACCACTCGGGTCTTTCGAAAAAAGAAAGGAAAAGGTCTTTCGAACCTCAGGACATTGGTATCGTTTTTGTGCATTTGTTGGAGTGAAGGTGTCGGATGCTTCCTCGCTTGTCTCTTGAATCCCTCCACACATCCGGGTGTCGATCCAAGACCCTGTTTCCTATGCGAGTCGATTTGACGCAAAGCTCGCGCCGGCTAGACCGCGATCGCAGACGGCACCACAATTAATCTGAGTGTTCACTAGTAGTATGTCAGCAGCGTCTTTCCTTTGTTCAAGAAGACGGGAGGGTGAATTTGAAATTGCTGTTCGCTTCCCACGTCCAATTCCTTTGGCGAAATGAGGGAAACTCTCTCGTTTCCGCCACCGCCGTCGCCGCGCCAACGACGACGACGACAACCACTACTGGATGGAGAAGCCGCGGCAGACAATCCCGTGTTTTCTTCTTTTTCCCTCGGAGCTCGCGGAAAAGAGACGAAATATTGTAGAGGCTGAGAAAACTGTATTGAATCGACTTCAAATTGGAGCCGGCCGGTCGGCAGACCCGCCGCCTCTCTGCTCGCTCGCCCCGTCTGTCCGAGCGGCCGCCTGCCTGCCTGCCTGCCAGTCCACTCGCCTGCCTGCCTGCCTGTCTGTCAGCTGTCCATAGCCGCATTGAGAATCGGTTTCGGAATTTAATTTTGTTCTCTATATCTTCCACGGACTGCGTCTCCGACTGTTCGATGTAACCCTCCGATCCGCTAACATTATCCAACTTTATGCCGTCCCGCTCGTTCTGTCGAGCTCCATAAAACTCACATTTGTTGTCATTTGAGAATTTGAGGAGAGAGAGCCTGTCGCAGACCGTAACCGGCTATTCCTCTAAAGCAATTAATTTCTGTGACTACGACTTATCTCTGTTCACTTAACTTGTTGCAGGACGAGGATCTCAAGCGCACCATCGATGAGAGCGCGAGGCTCGAACGACAATTCGCCGCTCATTTCGACGCAACGATTGTAAACCACGCATTTGATAAGACTTACGATCAGCTGAAGGACCTCATAGAGCAAACACGAACCGAGCCTCAATGGGTGCCTGTGTCGTGGGTCTTCTAGATGAGCTTGTCCGCCGAGGATTCGATCCTCTCGGAATCGGGGCATCTGAGGATTATCGAATAGAATCTGGAGAATTAAAACCGCGTCAAACGACGTCATGTAATCGCGCTTGGTGCTTTAGACGCGCACACAACAAAACCGA